>KK351104.1:217165-647568 GCA_000671755.1 Glossina brevipalpis
ATGTGCTAGATGGAGATACGTTATGGGACGCGTTAACAGCAGACACCCATTGGCTCCAAGCCTTATTGCCATATAACCAGGCAGACAGATCTACATGTTGTATAATAAACTACAATATATCGCTAGCGGTTTGAAAAAAATGCAAACATATAGTACGCAACATGCCGGGGTTACCTGAAAAATTTGAGTATCTCAGATACCGATTCATTCAGATTTTGTAAAGGGGCGATGGAAACGCGATATAACACCCTACCCCTCATAAAATCTCTCGGCATAGTACGCAAGCTACTGGAACTACCAAGGATTGACCTATGACACATGCAGACTCTTGTAGATTTGCAAAGGGTGACGGAAGTGTCCCATCACATCCTGGGCGAATGCGAGGATATGTGTGGAGTCAAACATCATGTGCTCGACAGACACTTCATAACGTCAGACAGAGTGTGGTGCTTCGAACCAAAAAAGTGGCGCGGAATACATAACATCTTAAAACTGGACGGCTACGTGCTAGGGTCGAATATAGCAAACCTTTTATAAATAATACAATACAATACCACAAGCTTGGAGCTAGGGAATGTACTGACAATGAATAGCCTTCCTTTGTAAAGCGAAGAATATTAATTATTTTCTAATCGTTATAATTAATTAATTAAAAGTTTCTCTTTAATAGTTTTTTTTTGTCTTTTTGTTAGGATTTCTATTTAGTTTCAATAATAAGCGATGATTACCTTCTTTTGCAAAGTCAAGTTTAGGTGAAGCTTTACTTGATTCTAGTTTTGTTATTTCCTTTCGATTTGCATTCGCATTCGGTATAAACTTAATTTTCATTTTCATTTTCATTATGTATAATTATAATATTTTAAATATCTTTTTTTTCCATTAAATTTTTCTGCTTGATTTATTTTTATTTATACTAAAATATGATTGTTTTTTTTGCATTTTTCTAAATGATCGCGTTCTAACATTTTATTAATGTTACGATTAGACCGGTTTTTACATGTATTATGTAAAATGTTTTTAAAAATTACAATATAACTGTTGATGTTGGATGGTTTTTTATGCTTTTTCTTTTGTATCATTATAAGCTAGACTTTGGTGGTATATTAATTTTATCTTTCTGTTGATAACTTTCATTGAAATAGCGCAAGATTCTAAGCTTATGTTCCGTTCCTATTACTTTCGAAGGCAATTTCCTCGCTTAAGTTAACCAACAAAATCGTTTTATATTTAGCCGCTTACAAGATTAGATTTCTGGTCAGAAGACGGTAGAGTTGACCAAAAAATTTTAGAATTTCTTTGCCAATAAAATAATTTCTTGCTTAAAATTCATATAAATTAAGTCAGCTAACAGTGAGTGTGATAAAATTCCTTAAAATATCAACTGATACAGATGAAAGTATAAGATATTGTATATTGTGTCATCATCATTATTGGAAATAATATCACTTCTTTTATATTCATATTATGCGTAAAACATAATCGGAATTTTCTCGATTAACCTTTTACTTTTTCGTCTTCAATATATAAAAATCCCTTGACTTGCAATACGAATATGCGAATGCCACATACAGTCCTGTACAACTTCTGTAGACAGCTTGAGTTATGACATTCAATTACGTCCTTGAATTGTTTTTTATGACTTCAATTGACTTAAAAATTGTTTATCGAAATTGTAAAAATTGATTTCGGAAATATGAAGAGGCCCCACACAATTATATCGCTTCTTCGTTTACGTTAACTAAGTTTAGGGCTAAAAGCAATTGATGGGCAATATTGAGCTATTACGAAGTCTTTAGTAGAGCGGCTACGCTCTTTCCGTCGAGTCAAAATGTTATTTAAGGTGCTTTCGCCTTTTGAACCCACACCAAGAGATCCATAAAACCAAAGCTACATTGCTCCTTGATTTTTGTATCCTTAACTCTATTGAGAGCTGAACAAAATGGCGAAAAATTATTATCATTTCTTGAGTGTTTTATACTATATCGACGTACACAATTCCTAAAGGAAAACAATCCCATAACTTTTTGTCCTCAGTAACATAAGCACGTTCAGGTACTTTTACTTGTGGGTTTTATTGATCTTTAAATCTTTTTAGATTGTTGCCAGCGATTTCAATGAAGTTTCATACAGTTTTCAACACATTTCAAAACATTTTCAGCACATATATTTCGCATTTTATTAACCTGTTTAGCAATTGGAAAACATGAAGCTAAGCTTTGCAAATATTTGTCGCCTACAGCTTAAGGTAGCTACAAACATCGATTAAGACCGAGTCCTAAACTATTCAAATAAAAATTTAGTGCTTACTTAACTGACTATAGGAAAACGATAAATTTTTTTTTTAAAGTATACAACAAAGAGCGGAAATAATTTTTAGTGCGTCTTATCCATACTATTGCAAATGGTAAATACAACGAAAAGTGAGAAAGTTTTGTAGACGCGTGATAGATCGACTTATGAAAACTCTATTAGAAACTGAAGTTTACTAAAAAACTTTATCGATTTCAGATGTTTATTCGATTACGCAAATTGCTGATAATTCCCAAAATGCAATTTTAGAAATTCCATAAGAAAGATTGACTGAATGCTTGACCGATTGCAGGGTGCTCTGACGGAGACCACCAACATTTATAGTCAATTTTTTTCGATCAATATTTTGTATATTTATTTATCAAATGATTTGTACGCAAAGATAGCAAAGAGATCAATCATCCTCTCTAATGGCTGTGCTTTAATTTTCTTACCTATTTATTCTAGAGGTTATTTTGAATAGAACGCAACACACATTATGCAAATTCTTCCTTCTCCTTCTTCGCCCCGAATAATTGTGCCCCAAAAAAAATGCTTTTGGCAATAACTGTTGTATAACTTTTGCCTAAAAACACAGTTTTTTATTAATCAGTTTATACAAAACTTGATTTCATTATAAAGTATGTTACTAAAGTCTTTTGTTTAACGTATAAAAAATATATATTGTGGACCTTCCTTAACGGCATTTGAATAGAAAGTAAAAGGTTTACTTGAAATATGCAAATCAAACATAAGATATTTTAAAATATATTAAGCCTTAGGTAGGCCAAAAACCATGATTAGATCTCGTATTCATATATATATTTATATATAGTTGAATTTGAGGTTAAATAAAATTTTATTTATAATTAAACTCAATATTTTTTAGACAAACTAATGTAAATAACGTTGTTTGTGAAATACGCTTAATGGAGTGTGCTGCTCCACCGGCATTAATTATAAAAGAAAACAATCCTAAGCAAATACTTTTTGCAAATAAAGTTTTTTTCGTTTTTTTTTTCTTTTGATATAATAAACAAAAAGTGTGTTCAATAACCTAAATTTAAACAATAAATCACCTTTTTTAGGAAATTTACTTAATATCTTTTCGTTTCTCAGTCGCAGCGCATGGCGAAAAGATTATAAAATCTCCAGAGCGGACTTTTTTTTGTATATCATTATGTGTTATAGGTAGATAGTGTTCGCAGAAAAAAGAGAAAAAAAACTTAGAAAATCTAGATCAGCATGTATTAGTTTTTGAAGTGTTTTCGCCAAAGCAATAACCATTACCCCGTTTACTATTTTATATAATTTTCTTTTTATTTTTTATTTTTATTTCTTCTTATTTCTTTTTTCTTTATTTAAAATTTAAATTATATGGCTGCAATATAATAGACAGAGAAAGTGATTTATTGTTTTACTGTAATTTTTTTCTATTAATTTTTTTTTTTTTTAATTTAATTTTAATCTGAAATATGTGTAGGAATGTGGAGTGCGTCAACGATAACAATGAAAACGCGCTAGAGCTTTGGCTTTACATTGATTTCTCTCTCTTCCTATCTTTCTCTCCCTTTTTTTTTTAAATTAAAATGGAAAGTCAATTTTTTAAGCATACAGATAGGGTGGCTCAACATGAAATGATAATGATTTTGAAATCGAAAATAATTCATTCACTACGTCAGGCTGTAAATGAAATCATACCGTTATCATAAGAAAATTCGTTCGAGTAATGCGTTACATGTCTTGGATGTCCTTTAGAGGTAAAGATCAGTAAAAAAAAAATATAAAAAATAAAGTGGAAGGAATATATATAATTTCAATATACTTTTCGAAACATGGTCGAATATCTAGTCAAGGTAGCGGTTCCCTTTGGTCTCATGGTTTGAATCATGAACGAAGTTTCCCCGCTTTCAAGTAAAACCAAAACATTATTTGTATTTGAAAATATGTTGTAATTCTTTTTGTACGAAAATATGATTAACATTTACAGCTATAATCAATTAAGCTGAATTCTTTTATGAAATAGAAGAAAACGTTTAAAAAGTGGAAAAATAATTTAAAGCAAAACAAATTCATATTTTTGTCCCTAAATATGGTTTACATTTTTAAATTCAACGCTTTAAGGCATTTTGCATGCTTTGCATACATCGATACTAAAATCGTGCTTATTAGTTCTTACTGGCTCTTGTCGAGAGTATAACCCTTATAATCTCAAATATTTTTAGTAAATGTAAACTATATTTTCGAACAGCGGTGGGAATACATACAAAAAATTTTCTTAAAAATAATAACTCATTTTGAAACACCCTTTATGTAAATGCCTTATAATCATTGAGCAGTAATTTGAAATAATTTTTAAAAATTTAAATATAAACAATTTTTGAAAAGGCGGTCATGGATTATAACTTTAATTTATCTATAATTAAAGTCTATAATTATTTTGTGGCTATAATTATCGCTAATGTTTTATTGGAATCCGATTAAATCATTTTTGGTATATAACTTGCAAAAATTTAATCGAAAACATTACTTGAAGAAAAACTTTTCCTTTTTGTTTTTCTTTTTATTTTATATTATTATTTTTATATTTATATATATTTTTTTTTAACTAAAAAATCTCAACGCCATTTCTTCCGCTTAAATGATTAATGCAGATCAATCTAATCTTTAACTGCTCATTATGTGTAAAAAAAAGTTACTGACTGAGGTTTAAAAGATTTTCTCATCCAAAACAAAGCTAAGATATTAAAACTTTACTAATGATGGTCATGCTCGTGCATTTAGTTTTAATAAACAGTAATTTTCGCTTTTCATTATTAGCAAAAAACTAAAAACAAAACAAAAAACAATTTAACCTTGATTGCAACCTCCGGGTCTTTTAATAAAAAGTTCCTCACCTTAAGAGATAAAGATATAATTTTAATTTTTTTCCCTTATCTTAGTTGGGTACATTCGATTGCATATTTTTATATGTTTGTACATACTTTCACTCTTCGCTTTTCTGCTTGTTACCTTATTCATCAAATGCTGCGTAAGCGAGAAGGCACATTTTCGACACCATTGGAAAAGGTTATCTGATTTTGTAATTATGTTGCGCTGTGTAAAAATACGCATCCGAAGATGGTACGGAGTATAATTTATGATTAGCATAAGAGTCTAAGCTGACTTAATCATATTTGTTTGTGTAGATCGGTTTGTTTATCGTTGAAATTCTCATCATATTAGGTAGAAAAGTTGGTTTGGCTTTAAAGCGAATCTACAGAAAAATTGCATTAAGTAATGAAGAAAATCGAGATAATTCGAATGGGCATCATTATACAGATAATTACATAAAATTGAGAAATGCATTGATCGAACTGAGGATTCACACCAACTACATAAGGTATGATACAGACGGATGGGTAGATAAACTGGGAAATGAACAGATGAACAGAGGAGCAGATGGATCATTCTTACATCATAAAGTAGGATACAGTCGGCTGGATGGACAGATTAGGAAATGCATACCTACTACATAATGTAACAGATGTACAGACGGGTGGATGGACAATCTGGCAAATGAACTGACGAACAGAAGAACAGATGAATCTTATCTACTCCATAAAGTAAGATACAGATGGATGGACGGTCAAACAGGTGAATGAACAGACGAAATGATGGATAATACTTCCTGAAAAAATGAGATATAGACGAATGGACGTACAAACTGGGGATGAAAAGACAAGCAGACGAACTTATGCATCATTCCTATTGAATAAAGTAGCATAGAGATGGATGGATAGATAAACTAAGAAATGAATAGATGTACAGACGAGCGGGAAGTTTATCAAACGCTTTGATAGATAGAATACTTCGTTTTTAATGCTAATGTAAGTAGTATCGTGCTATATGATATATGGCATCAATTTGGTCTTACTCGACACTCTCGCATTGATTGATTGATTAGGCTGTAAGTTCCATATTAAATTCCAACATATAAAAATATGTTTTCTCCAGTTGGCAAGGATGAAACATAGACATCCCTTTCTTTGATATTTGACCACGTCTTTTCAGTTTTCAATCAGGGAGATCTTAATTTTCGAGAGATATTTTAATGAATTTTGGTACATGGATACGTTTGGATTCAACGAAAAGTCCAATTGAAAATTGATTGATTTTTGCGACCACTCTCTACTTATATAAACAAAATTGGCATGTCTGGACAGTATTTTTGTATTTTGGCATAGTAATTTGGATTGGATAGGACCTCTTTTAGCCTTCTCCCATATAAAAACTTTTATAAAAAATTAATCTTTTATGGCGAAAAGCTGCAAATTTTATTATTTTGATATACAAATTCCTTGTAAGAAGCTTGGACCATATAGGACTACTTTTGGGACATATTCTCATATAAGGATTCCTGCAAATTTTCCTTTTTTTAGTATTTTATAATGAATACATTGGTCTAACGTACTTGAGGTTCGGTTCTAATTCACTATAATAGGGTTGGACCACATCGGTCTGCGTTTCGGACTCCTTCCCAAGTAAGGATTTCTGTCGATTTTGCCTTTTTGTGGTATTTCATAATGAAAATATTGATGTAGAGTACCTGGGCTTCGGGTCTAATGTCTTAACTAGTTGTGATTGGTACAAAATTTTCTTATCATTCTACACAACACTTAACGCAAATGACATTTAAATTTGTTACGAAACTTTTTTCACATAGCACGTATATCCTCCCATTATTACCACGTACAGTAATAAATTGAAAGAATCGATTAAATATTTGTAGTTTTGGTAGCTTAATGATTGACAAATGTCAACATAAAAGCACCATAAAATTGATTTTCGGCAACACAAAATTGTTTTTTTTTTGTATATTTTTTTAATATTTTGGACACGTTTCGTGTATTTTTCAGCTTTATTTATGGAGTGTTAAGCAACTTGTACTCAACTGAATTTACGTGTGTTTGAGTCTGAGAAAACACTAATAAATCCATATAATTACTTAAAAATTATCATAAAATATACAAGAAGTAAGCCGCACATACAAACACAGGTGCAAAAATCCTTAGATACGATTTACTTTAATTATGAGAACTTTAGGCCCCCCTGGGGTGTCATTTATGTTAATATTAATATTTAAATAGTTTTATAATTATCTGAGACACACCCTTTTAGTGGTCTACTTGCATGTGATACCATTCTCTACTATTTTGTGGATAATAACAGTGTTTTTTTTTCATATCCACCACCGAAGGATGGAGTTATATTAATTTTCTCAAAACGTTTGCAACACCTGCTGCCAGACGGCTTTGGAGATGCTGCAAAATCTTTATAATTATATATAAATTTGATCAGTATTAAATTGGAATCGATCTAGGTATCTTCGTCGGCTTGTCTACACCTCTGTCCGTCTGTCCGTCTGTATAATTCCTATGATAAATATTCCACTGGTCGTAGATATGAAGATATCGGTTTCAAATTTGGCAAAAATTTGGGAAATTTTTCTAGGCAGGTTAGTACTGAAAATGGACCAAAACGATTAATAGGCATGCCTACGGTACAGCAGAAAATGAGAACATCTCTGGTCACTTCACTAGACACAATGATAGAAATTTCCAGGAGTATACTACGGCTGATCCTGTACAAAAACAGAATAAATCAGCCATAGTCACCTAATATCGTTAACTGGAGACATTTGTTTTTTTCGGTCTCTTTTTTATTTTTTTGTTCAGATAAAGTTGCTAGATATGAGATATTCGGCCACAATCGTATATAATTTGCTTATTTCTACTTAGACTAATTAAGATATTTTTTTTTCTTATTAAAGCAAGTTTTGTATATAAACCCAGATAAGGTTCCAATTGCGAAATGTGTGTTCGATAATAAAAATTTCATATGTAGGCAAATTTCTCTATTTGTTTTAAAGCAAACATTTATTATTAAATAACTTATCGTGTAACACTTGAACTCGACGTGTGCTTTAAAAGATAAAGCAACGGCTATGAGATATTGAATGAATGTAAAGCAATTAATTGCAGCAAAAGAATTTGAAGCAGATTTTTAATTAGTTTCTTGGAGAGTTATCGAAATACGTATTTAGGTTAAACTTTGTATGGAAGGAAATGTTAAACAGCCACCCTACGATAGAAGTCAATGATATCAAATGTTGTGCACTTATGTTAATTTCGGCGAATAAAGAAATTTTGAAAAAACAAAAATTTTAAATGTTGTCCTTGATAGACACGAACTCAAACCGCCCCATGAATACTAACGCAGAAGTTAACCAAAGTCCCAATTGAGTTGATATATTTAGTACGTATTGATGGACCATAAGAGATAATCTGCTAAATAGTGTTCCAGATCACACATATATTCTTTGTATTTATTCATCTTATTTGAAATATGTTTGAAATATGTTTGAAATCATTACCATGACATTCCTCCATATGCAAAATGTATGTACCCTTGACAATAACGATATACACCGTGACCTTATTGTGAAAACAACAAATTACAATTAAAAGCATAAAAATAAACAAACACAACAATATGCGTGTTGTTAATGTAACAACATAATTGTCGGAAATTCAACATTTTGCAAAATGTATACCAATTGAAAATTGGATTATAATACTATTGACAGTATCATGCAAACCCAGCAAACCAAAAGTCAGCAAACAAGAGAGAAAATTAAAGTAAATAAATTGAAAAAAGAAGGCTTAAGTCAAATGTTTAGTACCCATCAAATTGGCTTGGAACGGAAAAGGAAAAAAAGTTTTTAAAAAATTTTATAGCTTCGGTTATTATACAAAAAATATATTTAAAACCAATACTGTAAAGATATGTATTTGAATATATATGTATATGTATTACGAATTAATACAATATCGCATATGGTTTGCTAGATGCTTAACTCTAAAATTAGGTTTATGTTGCAAGTGGTTAAAGAAGAAAGATGCTCCATTGGACTTGGGCTGAATCTACGTTTAAATTATTGGCAATACTTAATGGCAAAATAGAGTAAAAATATTTATTCGATATCATATATTGCATCGCGTAATTTATACACATTTAGTGGATAAAATATCAAACAACTCTTTTTGGCGATCGCAGGAGAATCTTAATATGCCCTTTTTGAAAGAGATAAAAAGCTTTACTTAAGGAAAACTTTAAGAACTAATGTAAAGCTTTGAAATAAAGGTTCCATAATTTCGAGGCCATTACTTACAAAAATATAGTAAAGTATTAGACTTTGTGATAATTGCGAGGGGAGGCGCATGGCTTAATTTAGGCCATGATCGAACTTGATATAAAGACACTAATAAGAAAACATTTAGGCCAGCCAAAGTAATGGTGTCTCTCCGAGAAATTTGTACGCCTGGTAAGACGGCGGGAACTCCATGAACCTAAGATTTATGGAAGTGTCGCAACATGTGCTTTATGGCGCAAGGTGGTCATAGTATTTTGTCCATTCTCTGTAGCTCATTTCTTATTCGCCATTTTCAATAGAATTTTACAATAAGCGATCGAGAAAATTTTAGACTTATTTCTCTCACATTTCAAGCATAGAATAACGTAGAAAGAAAGGATTGATTTCGAAGTGCAGGCATATGTACGACATTTACTGCTTGTCCTGTTTTTTGAAATTGTTTAATAAAAGATAGAGAGAGAGAGAGAGAGAGAAAGAGAGAGAGAGAGAGATAGGGAGAGAGATAGGGAGAGAAAGAGAGAGAGAGAAGTATGTAGAGAGAGGGTGGGGTAGAGAGAGAGAGATTTAATTATTTCATGGTAGAGTAAAAATTGCGATAGAAAAGTGAAAATAATCACAGATATGCTGATATACGTATATTGTAGTAGTTAACCTTGCCAGAGGCCATTTAAAATTTTCAAATGTTGATGTTGATGCTGATTTTACTACTGTTGTTGTTGTTACTATGTATTATTGTTATTAATGGTGTTTTTGTACTCTTGCTATTCGTTGGTGCAGATTACAATGTTATATTGTTTTTAAAAGTTTCTTCTCTTTTATTTTGGTAAACCTGTAAAACCATTCAAAAACAGCAATAAAAAAAATAAAAAAACTAAAAATATAAATAAAAAATTGTAACAAGTTAAATAACTATAATTTTCAATGTAAAACAATTGTTTTCTTTATGCACATTTAGTTTTCCTTCTCGCCTTACCTTTCTTTCGTTTTCAATGCTTGTTGTATGTGTTTGTTGCTTAAACGTTGGATTTAATTGCTCTAACATTTAAATGAAATTGAACTGAGTGACAGCTTAGTAAAACTATTGTTGCTATATGCTTCAGTTCATATCTAACAACAATGGATTAAAAAAAAAAACAAAAAAGAAAATGTAAGAAAAGTTACAAATTGTTATGTTATGTATTATTATGTTTCACTTAAGAAACTTCAAATAAACAAAAAAAAAAGACAAGAAAACAAACAAACAAAAACTATTGTAAAAGTGATTTTAATGTTAAAACTCTTGTAAACATGGAAATATTTTGCGGGCATAGATTAAAGTTTGTAGGGTAACTAAGGCAAAATAAAGTTAAGAAAAAAAAGATGTAGAAACATACGCGGTTCGATGAATAAATAACGAGAAGACTGTTAGAGTTTTTAACCTGTTTTTTTTTTTAATTTTCAATATTTTTTCGTCCACTTCTTGATTTTATATGTGAGGCAATTGAGGCAGTCGAGGCAATTACAAGAAAAGAAACATGGACGTGAAGTCAAGTTCTTGAGACCAGTCTGTGATTTAACCCCTATTTCTTGTTCTGTGCACTCAGAGCCGATATGCATCAAACTGAGGGGGTACTACTAAACTGATGCCAACATGCTCAAGCTTAGCAAGTGATCACAGAAACATTACTTCTGAATGCCTTCGAATCTTCGAATCGTAATGCAACATTGCAATGGTCTGCAAAATTTTCTCCGAACTTTTTCTTCGCGCATACCCTTTCTTAGAAATCAAAGTTTACTTTTCATAAAAATACGCTAAACGATCTCGTTTGAATTAAAAAGTTGCGAAGTCTCTGATTTGGTGAGGAGACATATTGATCTCTTAAGCCATTTTTATAATTTTGATACCAATTCAATGTCGGTCACAAATATTCTTTTTAATCCTCTACACAATCCACAAGTATTGTAGCAATATTTTTGTATCCAAACACAAAGTACATTTATATTTTTGATCAGCATCAAATTTAGAATCGATTTAAGCATGTTCGTCTGTCCGTCTGTCCGTTTGTCTATATAATGTCTGTGATAAACCTTCTGGCCGCAAAAATAAAGATAACAGCTTCAAAATTTAGCAAAAACGGAAGTTCTTTCACTACCACGGCCACCTATTGCAACTTGTTTTTTCCCGCTTTTTCTTGAAAAATAAAAGTGGTGGGTATAAAAGATATGGCACAACCGAATATAATTTTCTTAACTGTTTTACTCTTGTATTTAAAATAATAATTTCCGGATACTTTTTACACCGATTGTAACATTCATTTATTAAGAACAGAACACATGAAACACGTAACATGGCCAGTTTCTTCCAGTAAACATTTAAATATTAAATAATTATTGTTAATAAGAAAGAAATAAAGCTGAATAAAACTGAACTGAATCGACAGCTTAATAACATAGGCAGGCAGCTAATAAAACAGTGTTTTAAGACTAACCTCCCTCCTATGCAATCATGCAAAAGTATTTCTTAATTGAAAATATAAATGACAGTAAATATACTATAAAGTTGTATATGTGTTTCTCTCCGTTTTCCGTTCTCTTTCACCACTCTGTCAGATGCTTCGAGGTGGGTGACTTATATATATATATATATAAATCGGAAAAAAGATTTATTTGCGATTTTTTAATAAATTGTTAAGTAAATTTGAATATGAATTAGTTTTAATTAAAAGGTTTCAATTTATACATAAAGATTTCTTTGCATCTGACTACAGTTATAATTAATGCCATTTCAACAATTATAGTAAATAATTATTAAGTAATAGAAGTTGCTGCTGCAATATTTTATAATTACTTGAATATATATGTACGCTAATGCAGGTAGAGGTGGGTGAAAAGCAATTAATCTTTATAGTCACCTTACTAGTTTATATTAAATTGGTCAAATGTTTTTTTTTGGTATAAAGTAATGGTTAAGCAAGATTTGAATTTGACTAATCGAGAGAGAGAGACAGAAAGAGATAAGGAGAAGAAAGTGTGAAAGCACCGGGGACCTTAATTTTATCTTAAAAAGAAGAGAAGAGGAGGTTTTAATAATGTAAATAACAAAAATAGTTTACATCGAGAAAAAACAACGATTAAAACTCATTTTCCTTGCTTGCACAAGTTGGTCATTAATTACTACATAGAATATTACGCTAAGCAATAAAGCGAAACAAAATGAAACAATTATTAAATCAACAAATGCGAATAAATTTGATTTTCCGAAACGAACAGTAATTGGAAAGGCTCTAAAGCATGTAGATATAGTAAATCATCGAAAAGGGCTCGACCAACAGAATCTAGCGAGACCACTTCAGCCACATATGTCTGTTTGTCTGAATACGTTTTATAATGATTGCAAAATTGAGAACAAACACTTTGTTTGTAGGACTAAAATCAAGCATTGCATGAGTGAGAGTCTGTTCGAAAATCGGGTAAATAAGTATTGTATGTAGACTTGCCGAGAATTACTAAAAACATAATACTTCCCTATTATAGGTCTTGAGACTTTAAAATGTAGCACTTTAAAATTAAATCTTAACTTTTGCCTTCTGTTCGAAAACCAAGCAAATAAGCCAAAGAGTCTTGCTCGCAATTATTAAAAAACTGTCCTACTAAATTATTATTATACCTATTATCAAATAATTCTTAAGTGTTAGAAGTGGTTGCTGCTGCAATATTTGATAAATACTAGAATAGAAAAGAGGTGGTGGTTGAAAAGCAATTAATCTTTATAGACGTCATAATAAAGAAAATTAAGCTTATCAAGCGTTTTAGAATATAAAAATGCTTAAGCAAAAATTTTCATTTGACGAATATAGGCAGAGAAACAGAGAAAGAGAATAATAATTAACAAGAAGGTGTTAAAGCGGCAGATGTCGTTACTTTATCAATTTCTCTTTTTTTTTTTTTCTAAAAAGAAAGTCATTAAAATATGGTAACAAAAAAAGTTTGCAACGAGAGGGAGAACTGCGAAACTCATTTTAATAGTATGCGAAAATCGATCAAAAATTACCAGATAAAATAAAATATGTATATATAAACTTTCCGACAAAACAACATGATAGTTTTATACGTTTTCAAAATCTAAAATGTAGAACTTTAAAGTTAAAGCTCTATGAATTGAATCCTAAATATTAATTTATGTTCGAAAGTTAGTTAAATAACACAGGAGGGCGAAGAAGTCGGAGCATGGAAACGGCGTTTTTAATTTGTACCTCTCTTATATTCGAGATTTGAGATGCTTTGATAGTATACAATATTCAATCGATATAACGAGTTAATGGATTTTTGTTCTATTTTGTTCGATATGTACGATCAGATATCGCAGAAATAGCTTTGCCACATTATTTACAAATATAATATGATTTATATACTAGACACGAGATACTATGCTGTATGATATACATAATCGATATATCGAGTTAATGGATATTGTTCTGTATAGCAATCAAATATCGTACAAAAGCTAGAGATGAGAAGGAAAAGTTGTTTTCCCAAACGGTTATTTTTTCTTTCGTAATTACATAATGGTACACTTACGTGCACTAAGTTATGTTCACGATATAAAAAGCTCGTAAGTCTTTTGTCTTTTCATTTTCCATAAAGTATTTTAAACAATCATTTTAATGCAAAGTAACACTTACTTTTTCAAAAGTGATGAAAATGAAGCTCGTCTACAAAGCTACATCTGCTTCCAATTTATTTACAATATCAACGATTTTGGAATTAAATGCTAAACACTTTACATTGTAAGCTCATGCTAAAGTAGACTGACAAACAATTCCAACATTTCAGATAAATTTGTAAAAGGTTCGTTGTTAAGTTTTTAAATAGAATATTAATATGCATTTATTGGCAATGAATACTAATTGCTTTAGTGCGATAATTACTTAATTTAGTAGATAGATAGCGCATACCCTTATTATTACATTATTTCCAAGAAAAACTGAAAGATTTTATTATAAAAGCACAGAAATTTCTCATAAGAAATATCAGTTTTATTTAAATTTCGCATCTGAGAGCATCCCTTTTCTTTAACTTCAGTACATTATTATTTACGAAAAATATGTTCAATCAATTGTTGAAAAATTTCTTACTTTTGTCGGTAATCGTGTGTCTATGCTACCAGGCTGTCGACGCTAGCTCAACTGGTAATATTCAAGATTAATTTAAAGTGTTTTCCTGAAATTGTATTCATTTGCAAAAATTTTTCAGGTGGTTGCGATACCAATGAAGAATATACTAATTGCGGTACTGCTTGCGAACCCTCATGCGATGTACCGAGACCTGAGTTTTGCACTGCACAGTGCATTTTAGGCTGTCAATGTAAAAGTGGCTTCTTGAGGAATTCCGATGGAAAATGTGTAACATCAACTGATTGCTAAATTAAGACAAAAACTTTATATGTGATTCTCTTCGAAAATTTAAACGATTGTTAATTGAAAGTCGTAGATATTTGCTTCGCGTTCGCAGAATAAAAGATTTTAAAGAACAAATTTTTATAAAATTTTTATGCTCATCATTTGTTGGATGTTGAGTATATTCAATATATTATATCTTTCGTAAGGATGGTTTTCTGAAAAATATTATATGAAAGTGAGATATATTCAGATGTTTTATACAAATTAAATTAGTATTGCTAGAGGTAGTGTCTAAAAGGAATTGAGCTTTTAGAAATTTTATGCTCCCACCAAAAGCGTATGTTGAGTAATGGCCTTAGACGACTTTTCCAGCATTATCCTTTGAAAGTTTCGAAGAACGATCTTGATAAATTGGAAGAAGCAAATAAGAAGGTAGAGTGACTAGTACCTATTTAGCGCGGTAGGCAGAGTGGATGTGAAAAACCTCATTTAAGACTAAGCAGCCGTTGATTATCGTAGAGTTGTGCGACTTGTAAATGCAAGTTTGTGTCAATATTGCACATTGGAAGCACTAGAAACGTTGCAGAAAGCGTGGATGTCTTCCCGAGTACATAATAATACTTAAAATTAGGTGGAAAATGTTCACCTCGTTGGTGTACGGAAAACCTAAATTGAACAATTAAATCCTCGGGGATCAGTTACCAAAATGAGGAAGCTCTTTGTACTACGTTGGCTGCGTCAACTTATCTAGAGAATGCCTTGTTGCCTGATCGCTGGTGCGGCCCTTTGGGGAGTATCGAGGTAGTTGGATTGAGCTGGATTGAGGAAAACTCTACACTCTTTCCAGTCAGTATTTGTTCTGATGCCTGGGGAATTGCGGAGGACCATTGGTATTACTCCACAACTTAAGGGACGCAGACTATTCTTTGTGAATATAGTCCAGTGTTTAAGTACACCGCGAGATTAGGCTTCAAAGCAGGTGCTCATGTAAATGCAAATAGAGAATACTGCACGTCTCGCACAAGGTTGGCTTATCGACATAATTTACTCTTTTTTTATCATTCGTTGTCAACTATTTCAAAAACGTGTGGAGCTCGGTGGAGATTTGCAAGTCAGAATTCGTCCGATTGGTTTTTTTTAAGTCAGCTTTTGAGATGAAAAGTCATACGATCAATTTTGTTTTTGATTGACAATTGTATTACACCCGAACATCTATGGTTTTCGGTAAATGCTTAAGTCTTCGGCGAGTGTAATTGACACGAAGATCTTATTCGAGCGTTTTTCCAAACCTTTTTATAGATTATTTTTAACAACATACTATGTTAGCGCGTTATTGTCAAAGATTTATATATTTTTGTAGCGACATTTCTTATGTCAGATTTTAAAACTGTTCAACATTTCTGTCCAACAAATCTGTTAGCGTCAAACGTGAACTTTCAATTGATATTCGATTTGATATGCGCTACGACTCGTATAGCCTGACATTTAGTGGTAAGCTAAGGCTACTTTTGTAAGCGAAAGGCTTAATATTTTTAGGATTATTTGTTTAAGCGAAAGGCATAAAATGGTTTTCCAAATACGTATAATATTTAAAAAATATTTTTTTTTGAATTCGCTTTCGTAACTGTATAATCAATTTTAAATTGTCATTTTCGTAACTGTAATCAATTCCAAGTTGTCGTTAATAAATCAGAGAATGTGGAAAAAAATTTTTTTTTGCTCAATTAATTATTATTTTTAAAAAAATCGTAAAAAAATAATTTTATTCATGTATTATATTTTTATTACATCACCGAGAGACATATTGCTTGCTAGCAGTTGCCATTAATTAAATTAGTAGATAAAAATTAAAACCAACAATTTTTTATGAATTTGTTTTGTCAATTCTCTAACGAATAAATAAAAACGTAAATAAGAAAATTATATTCGTCTGTGCCGAATCTTTTATACCTAACATCGTTGCCAAAAAAAGAACAAAATTTCGATAGCAATATTGGGTAGGCGTGGCGTAGTAAGCTAAACAATCTGAAAGCGGAGGTGGTGTTTTCAGTTTATGTTATGCTATAGGGGATGCTCTTTGACTGGTTTGCATTCTGTACATTCTGTGCTGTACAATCACTTATGGAGTGCACGGAAATTTCAATTATTGTATTATTGTAGTAAGAAACCAAAATTTTTATTTTTCCAACTAGAGATGCAGTATCTTCTTAGTATCAAGCCATCTGCAAGGAGGTCCAATGCTTTTGCACATTAAAACTAACTGCATTTATGCGGTCGGAAGAGCGTTTATCACAGACATTTATGGAGAGAGCTAGACCCATAGAGAGGAGCTTGATTGACACATACACTTTACAAGGTCCCTGGCGCTTTTTCTCTTTTCAAGCTAAAATCGCATTCTAAATAAAAATAAGCAAGTAAGGGTCAAAATATAACAGAAGAAAAAAAATTGAAAGTAGAAATAGTGAAGAGCAAAAGAAAAATTCGAATTTTTTTCGAATTACTTTGCCGTATGGTACGTTATGGTTATAGACAAACTTGAAAAGTATACTTAATTCAGTGAAATTGAATTTTTCGACGCTTTCACTTCTATGGCTTCATTAAATATACATTTAACTAGACCAATAGTTTAATTTTTTATCTTTATGTCATTTATATCTTGTAATCTTAGTTCTTATACCCTACACCGTTTGTGGTACAGGGTATATTAATTTGTGAAAAAGTATTTAACACTTAGACAGGCAGCCTTTCACTATTCCGATCAGTTCAGAACCATTTTCTGAATCGGTTTGAATCTGTCTGTCTGTCGATTTGTTCATTTCATTCGTCTGTCGGCCTCCTGTGGTATTCTTTTCTTCAATCTTCAGATATTTTGAAATTTCATATATTGATGTGTTTTGTCCCAAATATAAACGTTATTGAAAACGGATTTGATTGACAACTTCTCATATAACCCTTAGAGCCCTTTTTGAAAAGAGCCTTTGCATTGCAATTTCTAAAATTTTTTGCCGCAAATCGCTAGGAACTAATGTTTTGAGATATAAAATAAATGTACACAATTTGGATCGGATGAGACCATGTTTTGAACCACTTCCCATGCAGCTCTCTCGATGATAGGTAATCCTTTATACGGTCAAAATTTGTAATTTTTAATATTTTATGACGCAAATGAGTAGCTTAATAATAACAAATTGACATAATAATTAATTGCACTAGATTTTGACCAAGTAGGTCTATTTTTCGGAATCACATATTATATATATTTAATAAACGGTATAATTTTAGATATTTTATCCTAAAATAGATGAAGAATTCTATCAGCCAAAGCTAGGTTGCCCGACCGTAATGTTTTTATGTCATTTAAAATAATTTTAATAAATTAAAATGTAACGAAAATAAAAATATTTTCCTTAAAGTGGTTTATTTTAAATGTTTTCCTAAATTTTTGGCTATAAAAAGAGATGTAAAACTCTATAGTGAAACAATTCGTTACCGAAAATTGGAGTTTTTGGAGTTGGAGTTTTTTATGGACAATAACCAGAAAAAATTTTGAACTGGATAGTTCGCTTTCTAATAAGACGTGAAGTCGAAAGTCTCAGATTAACTGCTTAACTGTGGAACTTTGAGAACATCTCAGCACTCCCTTTGGACCATTTCCTCTTTTAAAACTCTTACGATATGAGATCTTTCTTCGTAAGATCTCTCTAAACAGGTGAGTTATGCTTTGCAAATTTAAATTTAAATTTGGGGTTTTTAATTTCTCTTAAAATAAAATTGATAATAATTGTCAATGCATCAAATTCGCCAAATTCTGCACTGCCTCGTGCTTTGCCAGAAAAGCAACTCACGTCCGTCGAAGTAATTAGTTATTAGGGAAGATATGTTTCTTATAGAATAGTATCAATATGAAAGCTTTGCTTAATTTAATTGAAAGTGGGTTAAAGCTTAGAGTAGAGAAGAGATATGAGCGGTCTTTATCGTTTTTACAAATTCTGAATCAAAATGACATTTACTTTGGAAACAGGTTTTTATCATAGAGTCAAATAAACATGACATGGAGAAAGTGACCTTTCTAATAATATTAGATAAAGTAAATCTTTGCAGTTATAAATGTCAATTAAAGTCGAAAGCATGAAGTAGGTGATCTCTATGTATGTGGTAAGATCCATTTTATATACATTTTCGTGCGTGTATGAATTTTGAAAGCATCATTTAAAAGTATGCCTACGGATGTCATCCTAATTTTTTTCTATCAATTTAAAGCTGATATCGTGGTCGTAGTAGCATGTTGATGAAAATAAATGTTTGTTTTTCGTTTTTGTTTTTATTTAACAAATCTAGGATTCATGTGAGGTTAATGTAAAGAAATAATGATTTTCGCTTTGAAACAAAACTTTATCAATCTAAAAACATCAACGGAGTTGAAATGCTAGTATCTTTTAGTAATTTTAAAGCATAAATACCCCCTAATCTATTGCTAATGTGTGTGTGTGTGTGTGTGTGTGTGTGTGTGTGTGTGTGTGTGTATTGGGTGGTATAATTTTACGGTAATTGAACAAAATGATAAAATGTAAAACTTAAGGTATACGAGTATGTATATATGAACATGAATTCATTAAAGTAGCTGCAGGGTTAATAAAATATATTATTAGTGCTATTATCATTATTGTCATTATTGTCATGATCCAATTTTGCACGTTTTTCCTTTGGATGGATGATGACGAAGCCATAAAAAAGTTAATTTACCAAAAACTAGGTTAAGTTCATCATAAGAGTTTTAGTAAAAATATTTCTTATTTTTTAAGTAACTAAATACAAAATCAAGTAACTAAAATAAATGCACGTTTTGACATTTAACATAAATAGTTAAAAAAAAGAAAAAAACAAAAAATAAAAAAAAATTAAACCAAAAGACAGCTGATAAATGCCACAACTGTTTGCTGTCTGTTTGTTTGGTCGTGTAGCATAACCTGTGATAATTGTAAACAGATATAAATAAATAGAAGCTGATTAAGAGAGTAAACCAGCAGCAAGAGCAAATTTAAGTAAAAAAAAAGAAAAAAAAAAATTAAATCTTGAAAAATTAGTTTGAAAATACCTTATGGCGCATATTTGTATACCACCAATATATCTATAAAAAGAAGTCTTATCTCTCTCTCCTAAAGCAGATACAAAGAGATACATTTCTGGTAGACATTTAGTCTGTCTAACTCGGTTGTTGTATTCGTCTGTACGTATGTCTGGTAGTAGCCTTTACTCTTCGTGTCTTTTTTGTTTTTTTTTTTCAAAATTTTTTTACTTTAACTTTGGTTACGGTCTCATTGTTAATGTTAAAGTTTCTTATATGTGTTTGTGTGTGAACTGCTGCTGTTACTTATTATTAACATTGTGCTGTTGTTGTGTTAGTGTTTGTGTTGTTGCATGTGCTCTGTTTTGGATTTTCTTAAACATTAATTTTCATATTTTATTAAGTATTTTAATTTTTTTTTTTATTTTACGCTTATTCTTTTATTTTACTAATTTCTATTTAACTAACATACACTTGTCTTTGCTATGCGGTACGGTACTCTATATATTGCAGGAAATATATTAAGTTTGTCAAGAAGTATTTGTAAGAACTAGAAATAGAGAGAGAGAGAGAGAGAGAGATAGGGAGAGAGAGAGAGAGAGAGAGAGAGATAGATAGAGAGAGAGAGAGGGAAAGAGAGGGAAAGAGAGGGAGAGAGAGAGAGAGAGAGAGAGAGAGAGTGAGTCATATTAGGTGGCTCTATACATGTATTATAACTGACTTAAGCAACAGAGTATACTTAGCGTTTATTATTTAGTCCATCGATCTATCTATTAAATCCGTTAGAATCATTTCAATCAAATTGAATTCTCAATTGTCTGCGTCTCACTAGTAAACATAGGTTATGCTGATCTAATAACTTAGAAACGATCCGTTTTATTTAAATATTCCATTATATAATGTTAAAAGAGTCCTGTATACGATATCTTAATTTTTTTCATTTTTACGTTTGTCTTCTCCATTGTGATTACTTCAAGTTTTCCCCTTTCTATTCACTTCTTATTATGTCAAGTAAACAATTTCGGTTTGTGTTACGTTGCATTAAAAGCTTAATAAATCAAATGCTTACACTTACATAGCACATTATTATTTCACTCTTCTTCTGATTATTTTAAGTCTTCTTTTTTCTTATTATTTCTTATTATGTCAAGCTTTGCGATGTTGCGTTGCGTTAAAGGTTTAATAGGCCAAATGCTTACACTTACATAACATGTTATTATTGCATTGCTGTCAAGCATAATTTTAGACCTAAAAAACACATTTCCTTCGAAACGTGCACTAATTGTATATTAAAAAAAATCTCTCTAAAGGTATGAAAAGATTCGGTCTCAACCCTTATATAATTTCTCTCTTATTATTGTTATCACTGTTGTTGCTTTTTGGCGGGAGATTTCACAATTGTACTGGTGAACGATTTCATGTTAAATTTTTTTCGATCTCTTCTCTCTTCATTTTTTCTTTGGGTAAGGGGATAGGCAATGTTACGTGCTTCATTTTTTTTTTTTGCTGTTATTTGGTAAACTTTAAAACAAATTTTGCTTTTTCGAACAGGTGCATTCTATAAATTTTAGCTAGTTTTTAATTTTATTTGAGGTTGAATTAGAGCACTTTTTTTCAAATACTTTGTGAATAATATTATAATAGAATGTAGACAATTTGTTATTTTTTACGGAAGAATAAGCTTTAAAGCTGATAAGCATGAAATTTATTTTATTATTGAGCTTATTTATCTGTTTAATTCACTCTTCCAAGAAAGAAAAATAAAAACTCCAATGCTTCCAGTTGGAATGGATTAAAATTCATTCATCATTCTTGAGACTGATCTTACATTCTTGAGACAGAAAATGCTTTAAAACGTTTTCCGTAAATAAGTGGAATTATACTAAGATATCGTGTGGGTTTCGAAAGCAATTTGTCACTTGGTGGGTTTAAAACTGTGTTGTTTATTAATTATAGTTTTTCAGTTCTCGGTCATTTTTTTTGGTGTTTTGAATAAAAAAATTCTTTGAATAAAACGTTTTCCAACAAGTTTTTGTGTTTTAAACCAAATTTTGTAATTCGGACAGCTGCAAATGCAAAATAAATAAAAACAATTCAAAATAGTTAAAATGAAATCAAGAACAATTCAAAAAAGCTCGCACAGCTTTTAAGTTCGTTTATCTTCATATCAACACCCATCCTCTTTGTTGGCAGATGATGAGAATATAATAAAACATTTTAGGATATTAGAAACCATTCAACAAAAGTTAAAAAAAATTTCCAAAAATTTAGCAAGAAATCAAAAACAATTTAAAAAAGCTCGCAAATTATGTTATCTTCTATTTATAGCATAAGAATAAAATAAAACTTTCTGTAGTAGAAGAGACCGTTCAACATCCTGATATGATTCTGTATACTTGTTTTACGAAAGTCCTCAAGCGTTGGTATATTGTATGAGACTAGAGTATAAATGAGTCCTTACTGGTTCGTTTAAGTGATGGTGTTACTTGTTTGGATAGTTTCTATAGCTTTTAAAGGTAGGATGTTCTTTGTCAAAAAGTTAAAAACATCTTTAGCTAGCGATGGGAAATGCTTCGAATAAGCTATTGTATACTGTTCTCTTTAAATAAGTAATTTTTTCTCTCATATAACAGTCAACCGGTTACGTCTTATAAAACAAATTTTTTCTATAATACGGTGTTATCAATTTTGTGGTTTCGAAAGTAGATTTAAATAAAACGCAATATAGCTTCGTATTGCTTTTTTTGCCGTTTCCGACGCTTTAAGAAAAATATTAAGTCCAGATAAGAAGTAAAGATCCGGAGAAGTACTAAATCCGTTTTCAAAGTTACAAAAAAAATTAATTTTAATGAATAATTTTTTTTTATCTAATAATTCTGAATAAATTTCCGAATACCTTTCAAACTTCAAGCTTTTCTTGCTTTAAATTCTTTTAATATGCTTCTTTGATAGTTTTGAATAATATTTCTTAACAATTCGCGATGCAACTAGTAGCAGCTAAATCATTAATATTGAATTATGAAACTTATAGTAAACTTGCAATTTTTACACTGCTATTTATTCATCACTTCCATGCGATTTTATTTTCATATTTCAAGTATTTTTTTATTTATTTATGAGGAAATTACCGGCACTTAAATAAAACAATAGTTTTTATTACTCGCACGATTACCACGAAATTCTAATTTAATCGTTATCACACAGATCTTAAATTAAATAAAATTTAAACAAGATTTGTTTTATTTTTCTCATAATTACTGAAAAATAAAAAACAAAAAGAAAAAAGATATTCTGTCCGACCAACGAGAAAAGAAAAAAAAAACAAACAATAACTATTTAAACATAACGCAATATTTTCCGTTTCTTTTGCGTTATTTTCCTTTTCTGTTGTGCGAAAAACAAAAAAAAAAAAATGAAAACAACCTAATGATTATAACCTTAAACTAGTTTATCATATATATAATGTGTTGCTATACAAGAGACATGTTTTCATGTAACAGATAAGCTGAACAAATAATGTTTGTTTCGCATGATATAAAAAGCAAAAAAAAAAGGAAAATGTCAAATAAAAGTGTTGTATTAAAGCATAAACAAATTGTCAATTAGTTTATTTGTTTAAATATATATTTTGTTTTACTTTATCTTATTACATTTTATTTAACTGTTATTTAATTTTATTTTTCATTTATTTTCGCTTTATTATCTAAGTTCGTTAACCTATTCATTCAATTAAGCAATAATTTTGTGCATTTACTTTCGTAGAAATAAATAAATAAAACTTAACAGAAAGAAAACCTTATTTGCGAAATGCATTTCGTAACCTTTTAAGTATGAACAATTCTTTTGTAAAGGTTTTTAGCCGCCATCGCCGCCGCTAAAACGAATTTGCCGCTAAAACCGCGATTCTTAGAGAATTTATGATATTCTCCCAGTACGCGCAAGCGTATGTATGTATGCGAGCTGACATGTTATGTGAGCATTAAGTGTATATAGTGAAATAAAAATCAAAAAAAAAAAGAAAAAAAAACAATAACAACAACCACACATTATTATGCAAATACACCCATAACCAAGGTCTGCTATATGTGTGTACAATGAAATGAAGCAATTTGTGCAGCCCAACCTTAAATTAATCAAATGTTATAGTTTAACCAATAAATGGAGTATATTTGGTATGCAGGTGTCTGTGTAAATATGTTTTTCTAATGCATTATTATGAAAGATATGTCATTAATAGGAATTGAAGTAAACTAAAAAAAAAATCTAAAAACAAACAATTAGAATTATATCGATTGGACAGGAAATTTAAACAAAAGGCGCAAAAAAATCTATGATAAATGCTTCAAATTAATCACAAATAGTTTCATGTATTTAGATACACTTATGTCTCTAGGTATTTGATAGTAATTTAACATATTAAACACGTACGAAAAAGCTTATCAGCAACCAAGCAGAGAGAAGGCTTAACTTAAGTAAACTTAAAGGCGTGAAAAACTACATTAGCCTTTGAGTTGCTTAGCAGGTTTGTAAAGAGATTCTAAAATGAATTGTTTTTATAGTTTCAAAATGCATAGCGAAGATTATTTCGATAACTAACTAAGATAATGATGCGTTCAATTCCCGTTTTTTTTTTAAGTTTTAGATCGGCTTAAGAGTAGTTCTTATGAACACTAGGAGTCAAGAATCTTTTGTTATACTAACCATTAAAGGAACTCACTGTTAAAATTGGTTTCACGAAGCACATAATCATTTATAGAACTATTTAGCGAAATTTCTAAAGAGAACGAAAGAAAGAAAGAAAAGAAAATGCCCGAATTTAGTCACCTCAAGTAGAATGCCGTAGTATTTATTAATTTATTACGATGATTGCAATAATGGTTCTTTTTAAAGATAAGCATGAAAGAAAGAAATCAAAATCGTAGCATAATGGACGGTATAAAGCCTTTAAAGAAGTTCGAAAAATGCTGATAATTTCGCCTATTTCTCCTCTTCCTTTCACAGCCTACAAACGGCGAAGGCATCCACAAACTCATGAAGTTGATGTAGAGTTTGCTTCTTAGAATATTCCTTCAGGAGATGAACGTATTTTTTAAGTGGTTGTAGAAACTTTTTTTGGCATAAAATCCTCTCTACACCGTGTCTCCAAAAGAAGCTTAAGTTTGTTATTAATTGCTCAAAAAGTTTTTGACAAACAAGACGTTCTATACCTCCCATACGGCCTCTTCTAACTTTTATGCTGCTAAAGTTAGTACTTCGACGAAGGTATATCTAAAAAACAGTAGAGAGAAAATAAAGTGAAAAGAAAATAAAATAAAAAAGGAAGGAAAAAGAAAATGCTTTTAATGCACTTATACAGAGAGAGTGATTTCGCCAAATCACTTCGCTGAAATCACTGACGTTTCTAGTGTAAGCAAGTAGGTAAATTAGGTTGATTTACTTATGATTTTTGTCTACATATGCGTGAAGGATACAAAGTTGAAATTAAAAAAAAGAAAAAGAAGAAATTATGAGCCTTGTAAACATCATGCAATTTATGCTTCTGGCTTCCTTTGCAATTTCACCCTGATGATATACATTCCATTTCTTTTCCAAAGATATAAACTTTGCCTTTTTAAGTTTTTTTTTCTTCTGGTTTTCAACATAATTTCAATGAGATTTTGTTTTGATTTCATTTAATAACTTTTACATGACGAAATCATAATTTTTTGCTTGATTTCACTTGAAATTACGAAAACATGCGAAATGACTATAATTGCTCTCAGTGTAAATGCACTATTTTCTCAAGTAGCTTTTTAAAAATATTTCCAAAATTAGATACTAGATATTAGATGGAAGACATAACAAACTTACAAGTAACATCTTTTCTTTAAGAATTTCGGATATATTTTACATAGAGTGCTTTCATGTACTTTGTGTTTGATATAATGAAAAATTAGAATTTAATCTCTTGCTATAGTTTATTAAAAAACTATTTTAGTTTTTTAAAAAGCAAAATTTTTTAAATAGAGACCAAAATGTTTCCTTAAGTTTGAAAAGATGTTACTTGTGCTGCTTTGCCTTTAAAAAGCATAATTGCTTGTAATGGAGAGAGAAGGTAGAGGAGCTTCAAAACAAGCTTTTGATATATTATTAGTTTGTTCAGGCTTTACAGATAGTTTAATCGTTTAAAAATAAGGAAATATTTGTGGATTTTCCAAAAAAAAAAAGAAAAGGTTTTTCATCATATCATTAACCTCATCATTAATTAACGCCTTAAATGGAAACGTATATATTCAAGTCTTTCGAACCGTTATAGAAAATTTGAAAAGTTCACCTTGAACTTGATGCAACTTTCAGAAAATGGAAAAACCGCAAACCAAAAAAAAAAAGAAAACAAATCGATCCGGTTGGCTAATAGACTTGTAAAGTCTTATAAGTCTTCTTCTTCTTCTTCCTCCTCTTGAGCATTTGTGTGGGTTTTTTTATTTTGGTTTTGTTTTTTTTTTTTTTTTTAATTTACAACACTACCAGCATTCAATGACGCGATGTTAATGTTTACTGCAGACAAGTTTTAGTGCTGCGCTATAAAATATTGCGAAGATAATAAATTGTTTACAATCAGTTAAACTCATCACAGAAAACAAACGCTGGAAATTGAAAAACGAACAGAAAAGAATACAAAACAAAAAAAAAAAACAAAACGTAAAATTAATGCATAAAAATGTAAAGAAAAATATAACAAATAATTTTTTAAACAACAAAACAAATGAATGAATTGAGATAACCAAAGCATTTATTTAAGATTTTAGTTTGAGACAAATGTTCGCTTAGTTTTGCTTAATAAATTTATTATTATTAGTTCTGCTTAATAAATTTGTTATTATCTACTACAAGTTGCTGCTGAGAAAGCTTAGGCGCGCCTAATAACATATAGAGTGAATTTTGTATCATTTAAAGGCTTCGAATGTTGAACAAGTCGTTAAGTACCAAATCAAGGGCAAGAACTATTTAATTATCTTCTTATCGTTTAAGTACTTGAGTGCTTCTCAGTTCCACATCATTTAAGTGCTTAAGCAGTTGGCTCTCAATTTGCACAAGTATTACGCTACCGGATTTGGCATGAATACCTATGTATGAAGCACTAATTCTGTGATGCCACATGGTATAGGGGAAGTGAAAATTTGCGGCATTTATTCTTTCATGGGGCACACAATTTCCATGGTCCAAGAGTGCATTAGTCACTGAGACCTCCCATTGCTAACACCATATATTCAGGCGCGTTGTTGACTTATATATAGCACGATATAATTATTTATTTATATATAAATATTCAATGATGTGTTATTTTTGCGCTTCTCCGTCTCTTGGTATATTTTCGGGGTTTTTTTGCAGCTTACTCTTTTCCAATGATTTCAAACTGCCATGTGAAAGACGTTAAGTGCCTCCGCTACTTCGTGACGGCTTGCGTGCCGGTCTTGCCCCGACAGTTGTAAAATTTTATCGACTGTTTCAGTGAACCGTCGACCAGAGCGAGGTGCATTTTTGACATCAAAATTTACGGAACGAAGTCGAGCAAACTACTCCTGGGTTCGTCGTTCACTGACAGTATCTTTACCGTAAAATTCATAAATTTTTTTTTTACGTTTTTCATCGTAAAAAGCATTGTATAGCGTATTTCGTTAGATATTTCATTCATTTTCAAATCAATATAACTTTTTACACGAAAAACAAATTACAAAACTATCTTTACAAAAAATTGAAGTTGAAATGTCATCTTTTAAAAACATGTTCGTTTGAGACAATCAGGTGAGTGTTGTCAGATGTATAGACATCAACACCATCTAGTGAAAAAACACCGCGGATACTTTTTATTTGACCCAATATCTTAAACCTCGCAGCCAAGGTGAAGACTATCTAGAAGCTGAGCATTTCTTTGAAATGAAAAACCAAACTGCACTGCTGCTTCAAAATGGACGATATTGCGACGTTTTCGTCAATGTAGATACTTCTATAGCCATTACGAAATTCTTTCTTCGATCTAATCGATCGAATCGATGACGATTCCATTGCCAAGACACGGTCTACTAGATATTGAAATGATTCGGAAATCACTGAAATTATTATGGCGCTCATCTATTAAGTGAATGGGTTCAATGACTTTTCATTCACTATCCATTTTTTATTTTAAATTCTTTAAGATAAATGCAAGTTATAGTTTTCAAATTCAATTTTTTATTCAATTTTTTTTTCATACAATGGACGGACGAATAAATGGAGGGATGGGTGGACATAATTAATCAACTCATTGTATGTGTACAAGCTATAGCTTTACTCCGCTTTTTTTTAACTTTCCATCCACAAAGGAAGAGATAAAGAGGCGGACGGAGATAGTTACTTAATTCGTAGCATGTGCTGTACAAGCAAAAGTTTTCAACTGATGAACGGATGAGCGGGCGGTCGGTTTGTTGGAATGATGGACAGATGGACGGAGTCATATCAAACCTAATTAGAAATGAAAACTATTGCTTAGAGATGTGTAAGTAACATTCAGTTCAATTAAATTGCGATCTGATTTAATTCAAACTGAAAGAAAAAGATTTGTTTACATAAATGAGTAATAAAAACTGCCCTCATTAAGTGGAAAATAAAAAAGAAAATTGATTCTCATTAATAATAGATAGATACGTTTACTTGAATGTAATTCAATGAAATTTGAATTGAATTAAATCGTCGCTAACAATAAACGTGACTTTCATTTTTTGCTGTGCTTTGCATGGTGAAAACTGTCACTATTTTTATTATATTCGTTGAAAGCGGAAAATCTTGTAAAAGCGATTTTGTTTTGTGTTACAAGTATTCGGGCATTAAATAATTGCTGGTTATTAATTCAATGCTAAGTGTAACTAATTGATTGTTATCGCATCGTATTTAGGCGTGAATGCAATTATTTCTGGATATCAATACATTGACAACAAAATTTGCTTAAAATTTTATGGGAAAATAATTCGTTGCAAATATTCATTGTGCCGTTGTAAAAGTAAAAAAAAGACTTAAACACTTAAAAAGTGGAAACTAATATATGACACGATTTGAATGAATAAAGCCGACGTTTCTATGATTTACGCTGAGGAAGAAATTACAATAAAGAAAGTTGTTTACAAAGTTTAATGCCTGGATTTTCAATCTATAACATAGAAAATATGAGTTGTACGTATGTAAGTTGTGTGAATTTCTTGCTTTTTTTTAAAATCTTTACTTGACAGCGAACAGCAAGTATTGGTTGACTAGTTTGGCACAAGAATCAATAACGACAATTTGAGGTCAACTCCAGATTCACATTCTAAATGTTTATGACTTTCAGTCGATTTCCAAAAAAAAAAAAAAAGAAGAAAATGCATTAATGGCAGCTATTTCCAACTAAACTGTCTTAGAGAGACGTTCACAATTAACGCAATGCGAGGTAAAAAGCTTTCAAAGTAGCATAGGGGTGTGGGTTTTTGTTTTCGAAAATCGGTACAAATTTCGACGTACGACAAATGGAAGAAATCAAATAGAGGTCAACTCCAGATTCACATTCTAAATGTTTACGACTTTCAGTCGATTTCCAAAAAAAAAAAAAAAAAAAAAAATGCATTAATGGCAGCTATTTCCAACTAAACTGTCTTAGAGAGACGTTCACAATTAACGCAATGCGAGGTAAAAAGCTTTCAAAGTAGCATAGGGGTGTGGGTTTTTGTTTTCGAAAATTGGTACAAATTTCGACGTACGACAAATGGAAGAAATCAAATATTGCGACATTATGTGTCAATAATGGGAATTTCTCCAAAGCTGTTGAAAGTCTGTTAGAGTTAGACTCATCCAGTGTTAATAGAAGAGAAGAAGAAAAAGATGAATATACAACTCTTGGAAACGAGCTAAGTGGAGCACATCTGCACCCACATTAGGAAAAATATCGACTTATTAGAAATTACACTTGAATGAAATATCTTACGCTTTACGAGTACCTCAACAAACCAGAGTATTTTACATTTAGAAGTGAAAAGGTAAGACAGTTCCATGCTAACTGATCATAAGAAAAAGTAAAAATTGTACGTAAAGTGTCATGAAGACCGCGTTCAAAAACAATCCAAGTTATTTTCGTATGCTAAGGTCGAGGATATGGCTCCAGTACTCGAAATTAGAAATGAAAAAAAATCAAGACAGTTAATCGAAACCGATATAGCTCTTTACAAAACAATTAAGTCGAGAAATGCTGACCGATTGGTATCATTTTTTAGATCTTGGGTCAATAACTCTTAATAGAAAGCTATGTTGCTAAGACTTGATGTCTCTTGTTATTGATTTATTTTTTCATGAAAACCCCGTCGCACATTAATATTGCGGTAATTGTCCCGGAACTATCATTAAGTATTACATCTAAAGAGCCTCTTCTGGAAGTAGGTGGATTAATTCCATTCTTGATAAATATATTTAGCAAATTTTCTGAGGATTTTAAAGTATAGTCTCCTAGCATAGTACAACCAACATAGAGTGATAGACTCACGATAAATTGTTAAGACCCAGAATCTGGTACACTGAGGAATGACTCCTGCTTCGGTTTAACGTAAGTACCTACTTTTACAAGCCTGAACCTGAGCGAAAGACTATTCGCAGTGAACGATATTCAGCGTCCCTCGAGAAGTAGTAACAATCCCCATTAAGGAGGCTCTATAAGTTCGAGATGCTAGCATAAATATTTACTGGGTATAGTGTAGAATTTCGCTCTGATAAGAGGATTTTTCTATCTGGGATCGCACAACGATACTCCCCTAGCGGGCCGTAAACAGTTGTCAGGCAAAAGAGCATTCTTCAAGCAATGCATTAAGTGAGCAATTTTTACAACAAACAATTTCTCTTTGGGCAACCTGATCCCAGCGGATGTGTTAGGGCCTTTGGATATGCTATACATCCTGGAAAGTCCATCCTATTATCATATGTGTTGGATTAAACGTGCTTGAAAAGTTGTCGACATAGCGCTCTACGCCAGCCATTCTCCAATATTCGATACTGCTTCCATGAAGCATAAACATTCATACTACTATAGCGGTTGTGCCTTTGCCATAAAGAACCCAGAACATTCCTTTCTTTTGTAACACAAGAAAGAAATCCTTTCCTTCTAGAGACCTCGACAGATCTCTATTATTATTTACGTGAGCACCTGCTTTATGTGTAATAACAATGGAACTCCGCAACTCCCAGAACACACCTTTACTGGGTACAGTCCAGAGTTTCCCTTTGGTCAGAGGGTTACAAATCCAAACGTCGACAATGTGCCACCGGGCATCAATAGTTAAACTTTAACAAGAATTAGAGATAGTCCTAGGGCGTGACCCGAGCCATAATCACATTGCCTAGTAGAAACAGACAGAGGTACGTTTCCGTTCGCAACACATGTACTTCATTTATCCACTACCCGTGACCGGTGCCGTCAATAATATATTAAATTTATTGGGGTTTCTAATCAGTGTTCGTCAATGAATATTATTCCATTCACTGGCATATGGATGAAAGTATGAAATGAAATGCAAGCATGAGAATGAATTGAACGCTCAATTCTTTTTAGACAATCTAAAAATTTTATGCACATTGGCACTTATTAGGAGGCAAGGAAATGTTAATTTTTTACAAGGCTGCGAACTCTAGAGTAAATACTTGATGCTTGGTAATGTGTTTATTTGCGGCACAAGATATAATTAACAGGTCTTGTAATGATATATCTTAGTTGATAAGAAATATATAACGGAATCGATTCACAGTTCTAGCCAAGCTTTCATTTATCAGGCAATACGTTACTTTATGCGCAAATATACGCAAACAAACACACACACACACTTAAACACAGTTTTTGTTTTCAATGTAAAGTACTGTAACGTGTTATTAAATATAAAATAAAAATATTTTATTTTATTGCAAAATTTTAGATAATTTTTAACGATTATAAATGTTTGTAGTTACAGTAAATGACCGCTGGTGCGATAGTGTAAAAACTGTTAGTTAGGTTTTTGACTCGCTTATATATATATATACAGATTGGCCGTTAGCATCATTTAATGCCATTAAAATGTATAATTAATATTTATATTTGGCGCACACACACACACGCACACATGCATGTATACACATGTATGCAAATCATTAGATCTCTGCACCGGTAATTTGCTGATAAAAGCTTTAAGATATTATTTAAAATATAGATTATGACAGTACGAGTATTGAACTGCAATAACACACCTATTGATTCATATGAAAATTGGAATGAAGAAAAATAACAAAACAAAACAAAGCAAAAAAAAAAAATTGGAAAACGAAAACTGTTTGTGTTTATAATGATTTGTCATAATTGACTGAACATAATATAATGTCGCTAAATATAATATGAAGCAAAAAATATGAAACAAAAAAAAAAAGAAAAAAATTACAAAAATTATAGATAATTTTTTTTTGAAAACTTTTTCTCTCAGTCGTTCACTGACCGTGAATAATTACAGGTTTTGAAGTAAAAATCACCTGTGTACATACATACACATATACATTTTAATATTTCGGCAATTATTTTACATATATGCGTGCATGTGCGCGGTAACCTTTTGTTGTCATTCTTCACTAAATATATTTATTTGTTTTCTTTATAAATTTGATTTAACAATAAATTAATAACACATTAGCGAAAAAAAAGTTTTTTTTTTCCTTTTTATTAATTAAACAAATCGAAAACATTATTATTGACAGTGTAGCGATTGTATTCTCTTGTATTCAGTCGCATTAAAGGTTTTCATATTGTTGTGTTGTTTGTGTGTTTTCGTCAAAGTTTTACTTTATATTCGATTTTAAAAATCCAGGTCATATGGACAAAGAATTAAAAAAATAAAGCACCAGAAAAACAATATTTGATTAGAGTAGAGCAAGCAACGAAGCGTATTTAAAAAAAAAAAGAAATTTTATAAATAATTTTTTGTTGTTGTTGTTTTGCAGTATATGGGATGACTTCATATAACATGCTCTGTATAGTAAAAAGAAAAAGAAAGATAGATAACTTTAAATTATACTTAACATTGTTTTAAGCCTGTCTGTCTGTCTGTCGCAGATCGGACATCCTATTGCTAATTGAACCCAACGCGTGTTTCATTTCGCGGGAATTTTTTTGTCAATCTTTAAGTTAAACGCCGGATGCACAAGGCATCTTTATTTTATCACAATGATGGGTAGAGAGATTTTGGCGGGTTTCAAACAGATTTTTTTCGTCATTAAGCGATTTTCGTAATAATATTTTCGTCATTATTTGATATATCCGAGAAAATGTCCGCAAATATTTCTTTAATATTGTTAACCGTTTTGTCACTATCCATATTGCAAGGCTTCAAATAGGTTTCGCAATACGAATTACCAAAAACTGCCATTGGCTATCACGTAGCAACTGTGCGATATACCGGTAACGGCATTTAACGACGCAATATGAAAGACGAGATATTTCTTCATCGGCCTCTATCGACGAGAATCTCGTCAATAACATCTAAACACATAATATAGCGACGAAATACGAAGGATGAAGGATGAAATAAGGATGAATAAATGGGAAGGACGAAATACCTCATCGCCGGTCCCTAAGCACGAAATACGAAGCATGAAATATCTGATTAATGACATCGATCTACACAATATGGAAGGCGAGATGTCTCGTCACTAGACATTAATGATGAAATGTGAAAGACGAGATATCTCGTTATCGGCGAAATATCTCTCGATTTAAGGAACTTATTAGGTAAAACGAAGCTTAAGTCTCAAACCACATTTCCTTTTGATTATAAAAAAATTTTAATCAAGTAAGGTAACGTTATTTCTTGAAAATGTCTCCCATCTCTAGGTGGTGGGGACGTTTATTCGATTATTTCTGAAATAGCACATTGAGTTCGTCCACACATACCGTCGTTCTTATAATATTTCTTTCATAGCTTACAAACAAGGTAAAGCCAGAAAATGCACAGTTCGCAGGTAGGTAAAGGACAGGTACACTCAATCGTTTTTGTACCTCTTGATGTGTCAGAAAACAATGGGTATTTAACTCATCTTTCAATGGCAAGCGATAGCAATAATATAAAATAAGGATAGCACACGATACCATATTTAGGCTAACAAATCCTTTCCAAATTATTTTTTTTCTTTTTATTAAAACTTAGTAAAAAAGTGAAGGTAAAATCATTAAAAATAAGTTTGTTTATGTAAACGGCTTGAAACGAAGTTTGTGATAATCAATCAATTATTCGTTTCAGTTGTTTGGTTTCATTGAACACACCCAAGCAATATATTTATATAAAACTATTTTCCTGATTATTTGTGTTTACTAAGTATGATTATTTGTTACAAAAAGTATATGATAAGCGTAACATGCTACACAGGCATAAGCATTCCATCTTAAATGTTATGCCATATGGGTTACTCCCTCTCTAATTGCAGATTAATGAGACCAACTGCGTTATAACATACCCTCAGAATATACCTACAATTCATACGAAGCAATAGATATTTTGTAGTCGTAACATTACAATGGAGACTTTTGGTCTTAAATTTGCATCTAACCTCTAAATCTTAATGAGATTTATGGACGAATTAATTGAACGAGAGAACACGAAGAGAAAAAATTTGAGATAGTTATCGACGTTCTAAGAAGGAAAAAAATTTTGAAATTTTTTCAAGGTTTTTTTCTTCTTAGAACGTCGATAATGATCTCAATTTTTTTCAAGGTAAACCAACAAGTAGATCCGCCCGATTTTCCTATTCAAACTAACTAATAATACATGTATATTTAGAAACATTGCTATTACTAGGCCAATAGACCTAGTGTGTCCTGAAATTCATGTCAGTTGTCACAACAGTTACATCAAGTTACGAAGGTTACGGGTGTTTCGAACAACTACAGTCTCATTACTTTTTGTCCACAGTAGTACATAAGATATAGAAATTAATCCCAATTGCCTTTTTTATGAAAAAGTGATTATTTCAAGAATAATAAAAATATTTTATTTAAAATATTACACATAGGGAGGTAAACATTTTTCGTATCTTTTGAAAGTAAGCATCCATTTTTTGGGCATTTTCATCAGAATAAAAAACCCGGTCGAACACGATGTAGGTCACCGACTGGAACCGTTAATCAAATATGATAATGGTTTAAAGTGTAGGCAGGAAGGTTAATAGATTCCAGTTCAGCACGATTTTCTTTTAGCATAACATGCATTAGCACCAATTTTTTGTAACGCTCCCTAGTGCCGATTTTGTTTGTTCGCGAAAAGAAGAAAACTAAACTCTGCTGATATCTCTAAAGAGAGAGCTTTATAATCAATATTAACGCCTCTTAACGTCTAATTTGAAACGCACCGTCTGTTCCTCAACCGTCAAGCTACAGCAGCACTTCTCCTTCGATGTAAACTGTAAAACTAACACTTCCGGCTTTTGGTTTTTTCCGGCACAGAATATGACCTAATTAAGGCATCTTATATTGGTACGCTAAACTTAAAGGCAATAATTTTGTGGGAGTTACAGCGTGTGTAAAGGCTCGCAGATAAAGCTCTGTCGCGTCTTTCGAAATCTAATCTCAGTATCAATTTCTTCATTTAATACTTTCCGATGAGAAGACTTGAAAGACTTAGTGCCTTAGCATTGCATGGGGATATTATAACAAACATCTAAAATAGAGAACTTGACTTAGCCCGCTTTCCAAACTAGCAGCGCAGTTCCTTAATGTTATGTTTATGAACTTGATAAACTAAGAAACATTTAAAGCGAAATTTTTTTAGTATTTTTTATATATTTTTTGTTTTGTTTTTAATTCCATTTCAGTTGAGAAAAGTGACACACAGATGACAGTTTTTATGTAATTTTAACTATATTTGGTAGATGTATTATATTAGTTTTTTTTTTTAGTTATTTGTTAGTGTTTTTTAATCTTCTCAACAGAGTAATGTTGTTGACCTGGTTTCTTAAAGTCTTAAGTGGTTAGTAGCTGCCTAGTAATGTCTTGCAAGCTTGATAAGCAGGTGACAAGAGCACATTAATGGCGACTAAATAGAGTTAATTAACGTTAAATATAAAGATCAACTGTTGATGAAATGTAATAAGAATACGATATTAATACGTATATGAACACTTGATATAAATAATGAAATATTATATATATGAAAAAAAAAAGAATATATTTAAATAATTTTATATATAATATTATTAATTAACAAATATGTTAATAGCGTGCGAATATGAAATTATTATTAAGAAATGATTTCTTTATGATTGAAATTCAGGCAAAATATCAAGTAACGCTTTGTTTCTTATTATAATTTTAAATTTCATTACATAGTTATTATCTTAGCAATGATTTAATACAGACATTAATAAAACAAGATTTGATTTCCGGTGATTATAAGCAATAACGATTGTAAGCGATTGTGTTTAAATACACAAATACAAAAGTACACATAAATCCATTTATAATCTTTAAGCTTTCGATCTTAAGAGAAAATCGTATTAATGCGCATACAAAACTCTGCAGTTAAATAAAATAATAACAACAAGCAGTAACTATTAGTAGTGGGTTATTGGGAGCATGCAATAGCCATACAAAAGTTAGTTAACAATCGCTAAGGTATTGTTTGCGATCAAAAAAGCCATTAACCCCTTGGGGTATTATATGATATATGCACAGACATTCATTTATTTATACATACATGTACGAAAGAATTAAATTAACAGAAAAGTAATACATATTAAAAAAAAAAGCTGACAACTTATAAATGTTTTACGTCACATTCTATGTGCTGAGTTAGTTGGCAGATCTATAAAAATGCAAAAAAATAATATTCAATTGGAATGATTTGATCCGCATTTAAAAAACGATTTCAAGATCAATAATTATAATTGTAATCCATATATAAATATGTCTAGTGATACCGGATATTAACTCTTTGCGGTCGTTAGCAGCTGTCAAGGAAAGTTTAAATAGAATTACAACACTTCATTAGACCCATTGGTCAATTTTATAACTTAAATAAACAATTATAAACAGCTGTACGGCTGTATGGCTTTTCGACAAAATTATACTCTTCCTACGAAGTATGAACTACATCAAAGACTGGTTTTGCCTTTTGATGTATTGATGTAAAAAATATTTTTTAAATTACAATATTTCCTCATAAGCTTAGCCTCTGGCTTTGGTACGCGTATATACATTGGAAGTATATGCGCCAATACTCTTATATACGAATATAAATACGAATATGAAATTGAGAATATATATATATGAATATAGATATGAATATAGAGATAGATATGAATATGAATATAACTTTGAATACGAATATCAGTATGAATATGAACGTGAATATGAGTATGAATATGAACATGAATATACTCGTACGAGTATGAATATGATTACGAATATAAATGTGGACTTGACTATGAATATGAATGTGAATAAGAACATGAATATTAATATGAGTATGGATATGAATATAAATATGAGTATAAATATAAATGTGAATTTGAATATGAATATAACTATGAACATGGATGTGAATATTAATATCAAAATACGAATATGAATATGAATGTGAATATTAATATGAATATGCACATGGACACAAATATGAATATGACTATGAATACGCACGACAGTATGAATATGAGCATGATCTCGTATTCGAATACAATTTCAAATAAAATATGAAAAAATCTGGATGTGAATTATGAATATATCATGAATTATGATACATTTACTAAACTAGAATTCAATTTAATCATAGACTTATCTTCACATTTTAGTCTAAAAGTAAAGTATCGACTTAGCCGACCTTACCGCATCTCTGAGAAGAATTTATTATCGCTTATTTTAAAATTTTTTTCTAAAATCATTTAAAATAATATTTCAGAGAAGATTTATAACTCAGACAATATGTTTGCTTTTTCTTTTTTTTTTTTTGTTGTTGTTTATGTTTCTATATAGAATCTATCATGAAAATAAATTTATTGCTATATACGTTGGGTTCTCACGCTTTGTTTACAATTGCACTTAGCGTAATGTACAAAAGGTTGAGCGCATTACTTTTTTAATGTGGACACATGAAACACCAAAACGTAAACAATTTGAGAGCATAATTTAAAAGTTTTATTAATTGTGTTTGCAAAAATAATCTACATATGCTTGTATGTGGAGTTAAGCTTTAATACATTTGGGATTAAAATTGAAGTTAGCCACGAAGTGAAACTTAACCATAAAATATTAACTAAATTCGCGGCATAAATGGGTTCGTCATCTTAACAGTTTTACACTTTAATGTTATGAGCAATAAAAGCCAGTCGTTCCTATCATACATGCACCTATATATATATATATGTATATATATGTATATATATATATGTATATATTTATGTATATATATATATATATATATATATGTTTATGTGTATAAAAACTTCTAGATTTAATCACGGCCAACATTTAATTGCGACTATGAGCTTATTGTAATTTTTAAGTTGTATGTAAATCCAACACCAATCTTCGCTTTTAATCTCAGTCAAATCCTAAAGGGTGTATCAACATAAGCTGATACTTCAGCTCTTAATTAAACCCTACCTTTGCTTTCGTGGCTACAGTTTAAATGGATTTTTCAAGCCTTTGATTGGCAAAAGTTCGGAACTTCTTCGAATTTTTCGAATTGTTTCCAAATTGAATGTAAACCTTCAACTCATTTTGGTGCCCCCGGTTATTAATTAAAATATCACTGAGATAGTTTGGAGATTTATCTAATTTGCATAAATAAAGAAATCATGCAAGTGTTAATAACGTTGAACACTTGCGATGCACATGCATTTATTAATGTCTGTCATGACTGATCCTCTTATGGGAATTAAATGTGAATTCCTTGTGCAACATATTTGCTGACTACAAAACTTGATTTATTCATTCCAAACTATTTTGTTAGATCGAATTTTAATTCTATATATATGCATGTATATATATGACTGACTGACTATCCTCTATGAGATTTTCCATTGCTTGAACAACCCTTGAGTAAGAATACAACAAAAATCATCATGCCATTGCTTTTGTTTCTATCGCGATATCTGGATAAACTACATTTTCAATTTTAAATCGATTTCACATCTGGTAGTGGTGTACCATTGTTGTGTTTTGAACTCCTTATAGTTTACTCATCCTTTGAAAACTGTTTTATGTTCTAAAGCATCTGATACGAAACTGGAACTTTAGTGTTAATTAACTTGAGATTTTAAACTGATTTAAATATACTTACGTCTGGCTCTTCCGCTCCTCTATTGTTAGTTATTGTAATTGGTGGCTGGCTTATCGCTTGTTCACTTAATCTTTAATTGTAGTCTTTCCATTGTACGATTACTTGGAAATTTGTATAATGTTTTGTTTTCATTTACATCAAAACATGATAAGCTATACTTTGTAATGTAGGCTTTCAAGTCGATTTATGTACACCTATGGCTGTGTAACTACCTGTTGTGGGCTTTATCGTGACTTAGCCTCCTTTTGATTGTTAATTAAATTGTTGGTCATCATCTTTATCTTGCATAATTTCTGAAGTAATAAAAATCATCCACTTTAAGTGGTACTGATAACCGATAAATAATTTTATTAATTTATTCAAATTCGAACTTCATTAAAAAATATAAAAATTTATTTTTTAAGTATTTTGGAAGTATGGTCTGAAAAAGTGTTCGTGAAAATGCCGTAAATAATTTTGTATTTTTTTTAAATTTTATTCATCAATGCTCACTACACTTAAAGTCACTTTTGGTTCCTTAAGTTTATTACTTAAATAAAAAATGTGCCCGAAGGTCGGAAACTCCATAGAAAATGAAGTTTAACTTATTGAAAACTCAAAGCTATGCAAAAAACATTCGCTGGTTTTGATCATTAGTTCAACGAATCGCACTTTCTTTAAGAGATTCTTCTGAAAATCCCATAAGAGGCAAATTGTGTTGCTTGGATAGGTAACAAATGAGAGCATTTCATTTGACCCATTCTTTTCGTAATCCGCTACCAGGAGGATGGTCTCTTTATAAGCGTAAACCGTGTAATGATCAAGAAAGAGGATAGACAGGGAAGAGGAAATGAAGGAAAAGGTGAATCGATGTTTGCGTACGTTCGACTTAAATATGAGTAAATCAGGAAGGAGGCGGAAAAGATCTGGATGGCTATGTTATTGCGTAAGCAGAATTAAAGAACGAAAGTTTTAGGCAGTGTGTCGTGCCATGTCTGAATAACTCTAATACAAATGAGTAAACGCGACCTTAAGCGAGATTAAGTGAGATTAATTAGATCTATTAAGGAATTTGATATGTGAACTTCAGAATATTTGTTTTTAAAATACCTTCACATGAATATGTTCCTCCAATTTGGAGTTTAAAGTTCCTGAACTTTATTATAACCTTATATCACATATTCTATAGGATTATCCATTTTGTGATTCCGAAAGCAAACTTAAATGAAGCATACTTCTGTTCGAGATTTTGATCAAATATTTCTCCTTAGTATATTGTTTGAAACTTTGCCATTATTTATCAAATACAACATCATTTAAATGACCTCCACGAGACAGGACCTACAGGGCTTGAGATAACTTTTGATGTAACTTTTGACAAACTCTCTGGACATAGCGGGTAATAGCTCGGCCATAAGTTGACGAATGTTCGTTCTTCAAAACGTCAAGAGTTTTGAAGATTGTTCGCATAAATTCTATCCTTTTGCGTATCAAATCAAATCCAGTATAGCTTGGTAAAAAGAAACCGTTCATTATATTATAAAATTTATAAGCGAGAATTCAAAAGAGAAAAGAGGAACACAAAAGTTATTTAAGGTGAAATAATTTCTACTTATTTTCATTTATTTTTAGTTTCGATTTATTAAGGGGATTTTTCCGGTGGTGTTGACCGTTCAGAAACCTTTTGCAATAATGTTATTGAGATTTTTTATTATCAACCACTTAATTGTTTGTTAAGAACCGCAAAAACACTCTCTCAGCTTAATTTCATTTATGGGGATTTTTTATTTCGTCTCGACCCTGTAGCAGATAATTTGTAATTTTGATATTCGTTTGAGGCAAGTTATACACTAGTCTTTGCTAGAGAAATTGTGACAAAATCAATAGAAATTCTGTTTGAAGTATAGTTTTACACTTAATCCCAGTGAAGTGGAAATAAATGAACACCAAGTTAAGCAGCGTGAAATCAGATTAGTGACTAAGTTTATGTTATATAAATACAATAAATAATATAATATATAATATAATATATATTATATAATATATAATGTATATATTAGAGTATACGAATATTTTCAAGAAATTTCAGAGAACTATATGCTTCAAATATGCATTAACCTGAGTTTCCTTATATATATATGTAGTGAAATTTTTTTAAGGAAGAATTTTTATTGTCTTAAGTGGTCCCTTAAATATTCAAGAACGATTTCGAAAAGGATTTTACAGAAACTCGATTTTCCGAATGAAATGATTTAATCAATTCCATCCATCCATTCTTCTCGCGGTTTTAACTATTGAAATAGATGTATTCTTAATTTCGGCCATTAGTTCCGACCATGATAATAACAATAGAAGGCATCCGCTCTCAAACATATTTGCAATCACACACATAGTGCTTTGTATTTGTATAAGAGACATTTGCCGTAGATGGGTGTAGAAGGGTGTCCAGAGTTTCGTTGCGACAAAAGTATTTACTGGTCAACCATTAACTAACAGCTAACAGTATGTAATTAATAGGAAAAGTTCTATTATATGGAAGGTGAGCACTTATGATTTATTTCAAGTTGAATGTTACATTTTTGTTTGTTATTTAAATAGATTTTTTTTTTGCATACCCACGGTCGAAAAAACTCGCTTATAAACGCAATCTAATCGTTTATGTAGAAAATTAGCACAATCTTGGGCTTTTCCGTGAATCAATAAAAAACAAATTATAAAACCCTGAGTTCCTATATAACATCGATTAGTATTCTTTAGACGATCGCAGTGAAAGCAACATTTCATAATTAAAATTAATAAAGAATAAAACAAAAAAAAATGTTTAACAAATTATTTAAAATATTTTTAATCGTCTCAATTATTATGTGCATAATGCATCAGTCAGCCGAAGCTCAATCCAGACGTAATAGAGAAACACATTCGGTTGTTAAACTTGAACTTGAAGTGATTTAATGTTTTAATGTTTCAGGCTGTGGTCCAAATGAAGAATACACTAATTGTGGTAGCGCTTGCGAACCGGCTTGTAATCAGCCTAGGAACCGAGTTTGCACCTTACAGTGTCTTGTCGGAGTGTGTCAATGTAGGCGAGGATTCTTGAGAAATTCCTCCGGAAGATGTGTGGAACCAAGAAATTGTTAATCGATCAAATGAAATTCAATTCCTTTCGGATTTTAAGTAATTGTTGTACCAATAAAAACTTTCTGAAAAATTTGCTATAAAGCAAAAATGTAAGTTTTTGTTATGCTTCTATATATGGATAATATGGTGTAAAGCATTTCGTTTGAAGCAATTTTCAAAAAAAAAAAAATGTTTTGCTTTCAAAAAAATACGCAATTTTCAATGACAACTATTTGCTGAGGAAATTTACTCTTGTTGTGTTGATAGACCGTAATATAGTTTTGCCACATGTATGTGTGTGCATGTAAGTATGTATGAGTCGTATAATGGGCTTTTAACGTGAAGCGAATTTTTTTATGGACGCACATGCTACATGTCTTATTAAGTTGTTGTTGTTTTAAGTTTCAGTTTTTGGCCATTTTTGGTATTAATGTCAACAGACTATTTTCAACACTTTCCAAAACGGCAGCAATCTTCCTGTCTATCTCCTGTAAAAGCTTGTTTATCTAAAATCTTTTATTAAACGTTTAGTTGTGTGTGTGTGTGTGTATGTGGTTTCATGGCATTTTATTTTTATCCCAAATTTCAATGACTAACAAAAGTCAAACAGTAAATTTATTGCAATAATTTACTAATGGAAACCAGTTGCTTAAAGATTGAATGTGATTTCTGTCATTTTTAACATATTTTTGCAAAAATGTTTCAAAGATTTTTTAAATAAATTTTTGTATAAAAATTTGCTTGAAGGCATTTCTTGGAAAACCACATAAAAGAAGAAATCCTAGGCTGGGTTGTAAGTGTATATGCTGATCAATGTTTATTTTTTAAAAAGCCACTTAATAAAAAGTGTATGCCATGCTTTCACACAGTAGCTTGAGGAAGATATTTTTTAAAGTTATCTGCATGCGTTTCATATATTAGCGCAACTCTAATAAAAAAAATGAAATATTGTTAATATTACGTAAGCAGCAAACTCTTCTCTATAACGTACCAATAATAATATTTAATATTTTAGTATAATTTGTTGGGAGTGTTTGTTACAAAAGTCTAACATATCGGTATACTATCGGGTATATATGGAACGTATTCAAGTGTGACTTTTGTTTTCAATTAATTTGTTTAAACATATAAAAATTTATTGTAACATTATGCAGACATTAATGGCTTGTTAGAGTAAAAATTTACGATTTATTTTATGTAAATCGTTTACATATTTATTATTTTTATTATTATTTATTTTACTTTTTCAATTAAGTTTTAAGCAATTTCTATTATCTGATGGTAATGTTACTGGGGGGTCTTTTATAATATAGCGCCTATTTTATTTCATTAATTAATTTTACAATAGAGAAAGACAAAGTAAAAAAATTTAAAACGTTATAGGCGACCATTAAATACCCTACAACACAACTACAAATTATTCATTTACTTTTGCACAAAAATGCTAGAAATTAGGTTTTTGTTTCAAGGTAAAGGCGTTCTTTACGTGGGTGTCCTTATAGGAAAAGAAGCTTAAAGGATGAACTGACGCAGTTCTCTTATTTAGCAAGTTTGATTTTTCTCTGTCAAAAATTTAGATATTGCTGCCATAAGGAACCCTTCTATGTCGTGGAATACAAAAAATGGACTTACCTGGTCCAAATTCGATGCACTTTTGGCTACGGACCAGTTTTTACCACGAAATATTAAAGATCAAATCTTTTTATCATATTAAGACTTACTTTGCAGAAGAACCTTTATATGCGGTCTGGTGCAGAAAATGGACCTACTTGGCCCAAATTTGATTCTTTTTTTTTTGTGTTAAATTATTATAACGGACCAATTTTAAAGATGTTTTCAGCTTACAAAGATTTGCTTTTTATAAGAACGATTTGATTTTTAAAAATAGATGTATGCTGTCCGAATCCAGTAGAGTCAATTTTTGTATCGGATTATTATTAGGAACACGTTTACATCTGATAAAATTTTAAAAATATTAAAAATTGTACGACAGAAAGGCTTACTTTTCATAGGAAAGGTTATATGGGAGGTGATTCATGGTCCCGGAATGGTCCCGTCTAAACCTTCTCCGCCTTAAGTGGGTCTAAGCAGAAAGAATGAAACGTGATGATACACTGAATATATGACCTCTAGGAGCACTGACTATTATTTTTTTGTGAAATTAAATTTTTCGTTTTTATTTTAATATTAATTTTGAATTATTATTTGAATACCTTGTTTCCGTTTTTTTTTTGTTTCCATATAAACCTTGAGATTGTAGTTGCAAAACGAAAACTTAAAAATATTTGTTTTCATTTTTATTTTTTTATTTGTTTTTGTTGCACAAATAAATATTTTTAAGAGTTTTAAGTTAAAACAATAGGAGCAGCCTGCAATTCATGGCAACAAACAAATATAATAAAATTCCAAAAGTAAGTTCAATACTTGACATTCTCAAGCTGAAGACTGTCATTAACACTAACGTAAGGCCGTCTTTGTTATTTGGCCTCAATTAAAGATATAGCAAAAGAAAAAAGAAGAAAAAAAAAAAAACAATAACAAACAAGGAAAATACCTTCAAACAATGCAAGAGGTTTTAATAAACATATTCTTGTTTTGAACTTTTTTCTGTGATGCGGACACCATTTAAACTCGAATTAAATTTTTACTGGAATTATAATAATTTTTGGTTCATTATTTTTATTTGAAATTTTTATTATTATTCTCCTCAACTTCAAATGTTATCAGCAGCTGTTAATCGTTTAAATAAAGCAAGTTCGTTAGTCTTAATATGCTCGTGTTAGTGTTAAGTATAGGAAAATGATTTGAATTAAAAAATTGAATTTGAAAATTTAGGCCTCTGAGAACCGTCATTTTTTGTATTCTTTTGAAATTTTTTATTTTCTCCCTCTCTCTCTCTCTCTCTGTCCCTCTCTTTCTCTTTCTCTTTCTCCCTCTCTCTCCCTCTCCCTCTCCCTCTCTCTCCCTCTCTCTCCCTCTCTCTCCCTCTCCCTCTCTTTCTCTCCCTCCCTCGCTCTCTCTCTCTCTCTCTCTGTCGCAGTTGTATTCTTTTAAGCTTAAAATTTAATATTTTCTATAATTCTCGCTCCCTCCTTCTCTCTCCCTTCCTCTCTATATCTCTCTTTCTTTCTCTTTCTCTTTCTTTGCCTCTCTTTCTCTCTCTCAATTTTAAGCTCAACCTATCTCTCCCTCTCCGTCTCCCTATCTCTCTCTCCCCTCTCTCTCCCCTCTCTCTCTCTCTACCTGCTTCTCTGTCGCTTTTGCTTACGGCCTATTTTGTCTACAGAAATTTATTTAATACAAAAGCAATATATTGGAATTCTCTGCAGATGATACCGATGTAATGTTTTATTACTACTTCTGAATATGAATAAATTCTTACCGGTTTTCCTAAGAGAACTAGCTTTACTTTTTCTCTAAGCATTTGTTGAACTGTAACTTCTTTTTGTGAAGATTAAATCTTTAAACTTTGCACGTTAGCTTGCCTTAAGTAAGCGTAAACAACATTTTGGAAGTATGAGTCGAGTTGCGTGCCGAGGAAGTTCGTTTACTTAGCAAAATTTTGAAATAGATGCTTTTTTTGCATCAAAAAGCCCACCAACATTAGTTCCTATAGGAAATACATCGTGAGATTATGTTTTTCAATTTATTTATTTAATCATAACCATACCCTTCGAAAATTTTTTTGAGTCTAGTGAAAGCGATGTTTGCTATAATGCTGGACAATTTGTTTTACACTAGCTGAGGCAATCATTATTAAAATTAAAATTAAAGTGAATTTTTATTTAATTTCAAAATAAGCTGGAAATCTCCTTTAAAAATTCATTTACTATATATGTGCAGTAATATCATTGCTATGAAATTTTCTTATTCACATAATTTAAATAAAACTTCTGCTTAATGTCTTATAAATGTTAGACTTCGTTCGTTAACGACTTAATAATGTGAACCTATGACAACGTAACGCATATTTTTCTTTCTTTACTGTATAGACATATGTATATATTTAGCCTTGTTTTATGCCATTTTTCATATAAGTTAGGCAAACCAAAAAAAAAATTTAAAAAGCTTTATGCAATTTAGACCAACTTTTCATTCCCAGTTTCAAAATAAGAAAAAAAAGACCCACTAAAGTAAATCATTAAATGATTTTATATTTATGTCACTTTGTTGAAAGTTTTCAATTTTTTGTTGATGTAGAGAGATATAGATAGAGATCTTTGTATGTCTTTGGCTAAGTGTTTGGATTGCATTTTTAACGCCGTAATTAATTTTACTCATTTAGCAATAGATTGCATTAAATGTTTGCTTAATTAAATGTTTCGGCTTTCGATGTAGAAAACTGAGAGGTGGCAGATTCAATTAAGAAAAAAAAGAAAAAGAAAAACATTTAATGGGAATAAAAGTGAGGGTAATATGTGTAATAAATGTCTGAGTTTTTACTTAGATATTGTAATCGCTCGGTGTAAGTTTAATTAGCTTACACTTAAAATTAACTAAATAAGGCTTGCGCAGCTGTGCGACGTACAAATGCATTTTGCAGAGAAGACCTCTTACATTGTATGTTTACCATAAGTATAAGCATAAACATGTTTAACTATTTTTTACTTTTACTTTTTCTCATAAAGTTTTGAGATGAAAAAAATTTTTGCTTAAAATTATCCAAAGCATACGAAGATGCTTTGGATATTTGGATACATTAGGGTAAATAAAGTGTGATGCTAAGTTTACGAAACTTACATAAAACACTTTTGTTCCTTTTACTCGCTTTTGTAATCTGTGATGATGCATGAATATATATTCCGATAGTAATGCAAGTTCAAATGTGAAAATTGCAGGCTCCTTTGGTAGATTAATTTGATTTCAGTCAGTTTAGTAACAATTTTCACTTTACAATGGAATACAATTTTATTTTGAAGCTTTGAGTAGATCCAACTTTAGCCTTGCATAACTTCTCTATTTTTTCTGCAACTCATTTTCATAGCCAAGTACCGAGATATTCTTGTGAATATGAAAGAGATATAAGTTCCATCGTGACTATAAAAAATTCTTTCAGAACTTAATACTCTCGAAAAAAGTATGACTTAGGAAAACCGTTCCAGTTCTTGCTTTGATTTCTTTCGACGAAACATTACAATAGAATTCGAGACAAGGCAGGGAGGCTTTTGCTGAACCTCTTGCGCCAAACGGCCAAGTGACGCAGACTTAGACTACTTATTAACAAATTTTGTAACAATCATCCTAAGAAAGCAAGAAATAATCATATTCATAATTAGTATAAAACTCTGAGTCCATCGCATCCATCTTACAAGTAGTGAGTGCCTTCTTGTCTGTTAGAATGCTTAGATTCGAATTTGTAACACATTTGCTTAGTAAAAGGCGGCCGATAAAGAATCCATAAACATGCCCAGAACAGTCAAGAAAGTCTATGAACTAAAGCAATTTTATATTAATGTTTCCGAAAACCGTATACAAACTCAGGACGGATGAGAGAATTTCGTTCCTTGTTTCAATGGAATCTTCGAGATAATAAATGTACCGAAACTATCTCCTCTATGTGATTCTTGCTAGAAACGTTGAGTCTTGCAGGATAAAGGTCAAACGGCTAAGCAAAGTTAACCATGTAACTCCAAAGTATCCAAAGCAGTATTCTGTATTCAAATTCAGAACAAAGTGATGGTAATGGGGTCGAAATAAAGAAAAAATTAAACAAATTTTATGATTTATTTTGTTGTCCTCCTTTTTTCTTTTTCTTTTTATACGACCGATCACTCAGCATGTGTCCCCTATATGGTGTTGATTCGAAAGTAGGAGGGAAACAGAAAGAGAGAGCGTATGTTCGCAGCCTAGTTGGTATGTGTGCGATTGGTAAGGGTTATGGCTTTATCGATTGGGGCAAACAATATTGCTACGACCTGGTATGGTCTACTGCACTGGGGTTTGAATCGACCAACATCGACTTGGTAGTCGTGACCCTTATCTACTCGTCTATGTGGTAGCTATTGTTGCGAAATGATGGGAATTCAAGATTAGTTGCTTTCGTGTCTAAGCTTCTGCCCCGAAACTTCTAAGAGAATAACTTACGTTTAATTTTTAATATTCACATTGAGGTGTGGTTTCCCACCTCATTTTACAATTAACTCTTTTTAACTGCAAAAATATGTTTGTAAACATTAAACTATTTGTTTTTCTTACTTGACAAATAAATGTTTGGTTTATTTTATTATTATGACCTTTAAGGAGGGGGCGTTTTGTCTTTACTATTATTATTATTGAGTTCTTTGTTTGTCAAGTTTGTGTCTTAAGTCTTTTGTTTAATTATGTGATAGCAAAAATATTGTCAAGTTTGTGTCTTAAGTCTTTTGTTTAATTATCTGATACTACAAATTTTGTAAAGTTTGTGTCTTAAGTCTTTTGTTTAATTATGTGATACTAAAAATTTTGTCAATTACATAAAAGATTCATTATCTTCTAATTTAACAACAAAGAAACCTTTCGCGGCGAAAAGTTTGCGTCCTTTCAAAAAATAATTATACAAAATATTTTTTATATTAAAATCGAATAACATATAAATAAAAATTAATTGCGAAAACAGACCACCTGCTGTTGTGTGTTGGCAAATATACTGTTGACAATGTGTGTACCTGTAAATAAAGAAAAAAAAAATTTTTATATTAATTAAATAGAACGTGAACTGCTCTAACATAAAATTATTATTTAATGTTTATTTAATAAAAAAAAAAGAAGGAAAAAACGAAATTAAAAATTTTATTTCGTAAATTGAAAAAAACCAAAAATAAAATATTTACAAGAAACATAATTCACAGCGGCTAGATCTAGTAAAAGTAGCAACGCAAGTATAAAGAACAAATTAAAGAAAAGAAACAAAACTCTCAGCTCTCAGCTTGTTAAAGCAAGCAATGTATGTCCGCATATATACATATATAGTAATATATAAAGCAACCAACAGAGATTTGTTGTAACTTACAAAGACATTAAATCACTTTTAAAGTTGCGCTTGTGTTTTGCTTCTTGTTTCTCTTTTTGTTTTTGGTTTTTTCTTTTGTTTTTTTGTTTTTTTTCTTTATAATCACAATATATTGGAAATAGTAGTTAATAGTGATATTGGTGCTCTAGCTAGCAATGGTTGTTGGAAAAAAATTTTAGAAAGAAATTTTATACTTGTGGCGTGTGTTTTTTGTCGAAAAAAAAAAAACACAAAAAACATATACACAGACAACGTGACGCTATGTCAGTCTTGACTAACTTATGAACATGAACTGTTGGTATGTTATAGGCGGCATCTGGTACATAAAATACGGAAATTTTTTTGTTTTATATGTTGCATGTTACACATACGTACATACGTACAAACATATATACAAACATACATCTTACTGAATGAGGTTTTTGCTCATAATAAATATATATAATTGATTGACACACAAACACGCACACACATACAAACATGCATGCACATGCACATATATATATATGTGTGTGTTTGTATGAATATAAACATATTTATAGCTCTAGGCTTACTATTAAAAGTTTTAGATTTCATGTGTACTTTCGGTATTTTTCGTTAACGACAATTGATATGTGTTCGCATAAAAATGATTAACAATATTTTAATTAGTTTTAATTGACAGAATGTGTTTAACTAAACTAATGGCTGAACATTATATTACATTTGTTGTTGAACACGCATATAATAGCTTGAGAAGGGTTTTTTGCTTTTGAAATTAAATTTGCTTTGAATTAAAAATTTTTAAGCAGAAATTATTTCCTAATGTGGGTCAAATTTGTTGTTGTGTAAATAAATTAACAAAAATTAAAAATTTAGTTTGAGCAGAACTTTCCTCATCAGTCAATCACATACGTTGCGAAATGGAAAAAGAGATAAGAAAATGTTCACCAGGTCATGATTTACAAAAGCAATAATATTTTATTCATACTTAATATGAAATGTTACGAGAAATATCTTATAACAATCTTGATTTCCCATTTAAAAACTCACGGTGAGAGGTTTTCTAAGTTAGGAAAGCGTAGCTTAGGCGGCTCTAGACAGACGCTTGGTAGTTTCTGAAATGTGCTACTGAGGACAAAAAGTAATGAGACTCTATTACTAACCCAATGTGGCACTTGTCTTGAAATTTACATCAGTTGTTCACAACAGTCTTACCTACCTATAAAAAAGATATACACATCGATAGTATAACGCGTGCGTTTAAAGAAGGAAAAAATAAAGTCTCATTACTTTTTGTCCACAGTGCTACCTGTGATAGAGCAAAATTAACATAAGTTTGGATGGTGAGTAAAAAAACATACATTTTTTTTAATATTTACATAAATTTCCTTATTTTTTTTCCAGAAAGTGTAATATTGACGGAAAAACATTAACTTTTTTAAAGAGAAAAAGCGGTATAAGAAGTTCATCCCTTCTTAGCGAAGATATGATTGTAATAATGAAGACTCTCTTTATAAAACAGTGCAAGAAGAAGAGGAATGAAGCGAGGAAAGGAAAAAAGAGTTTTTTCTGTGAATAATCCTTAACAGCAGAGTTTTGCAGAGAAATTATGGAGGGTTCGATCAAAGACCTACATATCGATGAGAACCCAGGTGCCACACAAAACCAGGGTCTTAACACAAGAACCAGTATTCGCAGGGTGACTTTTACTAATTGCGTCCAGAAAAAGAAAACAAAATCATATTAGGAACTGTGTAAAGGAAACTTATCCCTCATAAGATGAGAAACTTCATTTTTCAGTAGGGATAATACATTTCCTCAGAGATTACGGAAGTAATAGAAAATTTCATTTTGTGGTTTCTATGTATATTTATTACCCTGAAAAGGTTTCAAATAAAAAAAATTTTCTTTTTTCAAATTTTTTTTTTTAATTCATTTGTAAAGATTTTTTTTTCAAATTAATTTCTAAAAATTTTTTTTTAAAATTTAATTAAAAAAAAATATTTTTTTATTTAATTTCTGAAAAAAGAAATTGTTCTTTTTGTAATTCTTTTTTAGCAAATATTAGTTTTTTTTTTAAATTTAAGTTTTAAGAAATTTTTTTTTTTTAAATAAAATTCGATAAAATGAAAAATTTTATATATTCTTTATATAACCTTGCTTTTAAAATTGACAATTTTGTTGAATTTTTATTTATTATTTTGTTGCTACAAGGTGTACCACTTTGAAAAAAAGTGTGCATATAAAGACTTTTAAAAAAGCCGCATAACCATTTACGCAATATTTATATTTATATATATATATATATACGTATACAAGTATCCATATATCGATATATATAGTGGCTAGGTACGAACTGCTGCTATCTTAAGTATAAACCAGACGTGTAAACAAAAAAGTAAAATTCAAGAAAAAGCTTGAACTAATTCAGAGGAATTTCAAAGAATGTATGGCTTCCTTGAAATTATCAAAAATTATTTAAGTAGAAGGATTTCGAAATATAAAAAAATTGATTTGAATTTAGCAATGAATACAAAAACTGACCACAATTGGTGATAATTTATAACACACTTTTTTTTAAAAATATATTTGCTAGTAATTGTTTTTATAAAATTATCCATCATAAGATTATTGATTTATTTTCAAATTTTTTTCAAGCCACAAAATTTAACTGTAAATAATGTGTCTGCTGCATATTTTATTGAGCATAATAATTGAGCTTTAGGTTAAGTTTAGATGGAACTGTTTTTTTCTTAATATTTTTTTCTACGTCTTTTAGTTTCTTCAGTTTTTTTTCAAGTATTGATTTCGAGGTGTTTGTTTTGTATTCAGCGTATATAGTATCGGGAATTTAACATTTTAGAAATAAAAATAAAATAATTTTTTATAAATTTTTTTTGTTTTTTGTAAATCGAATAAAATGTTGCTGTGCATATGCGGCAAGCGTAGTATAAAGAAGAAATCAGTATAAGTAAGATAAAGCGAATGGTAGAAATGAACACTAAACTGTAAATGAGTTCGAAAACTTCGTGCGTCTTTGCCTCCAAAGCGTCTTGATTTCGAACAAAAAAGAATATAAAAAAGAATCTGTTGAAGAATTAGTAGACAGAGAATCCGCCCGCTTTTCAAGTAGGTAATGGAATCTACTTTGAAGGTTATAACATTAGTTCTAATGTGAATACGATATATAGGCGATAGACAAAATAATATGAACACTATGCAATATACTACCAAGATTTGTGGCTGGCCTACATAAAACTACCGCAGGAAACGTGACAACAGAATTCAACTCTGACTTGAATGTTAAGCATATTTCTACAGAAATAATACAGCTGAAGGTTCACAAAGCTAATATTCATGAAATGGCGGCCATTGTGCAACCCTTTATAAGGTCAGGTGTTCATGTTATTATGTCCATCCTCTGTAGTATTATAACATTTCCGGATAATTTTTACACACCATTTTTAAACATGAAAATACTTTTAAATGTCATCTTAGTGCCTTCAAGCTTAGAGTGTGCTATGCACGCGTTTATTATTTGTATTATAATTTTTTTGTTTTCCATTATTTCTCATTTTATTATTATATGTCTTCTCAGATTAACAGAAACATATCTTTAAAGAAAAATCTATGTAATGTGTATTATGAATAAATTTCAATTCAACTATAAATGTCAACAAATATTTCTACAGCAATGACATTAAAAATTTTGAACTAAACTTATAATAATAAAAAAGTATGTTTTAATTAAAATTGAATTAGATTTTAAATAATAAAATAAATAATTAAATAATTTTATTATTATTATTATTGTTGATATTACAACAATCATTTAAGTGACAAGAAAACCAAGGATTATAATCGCATAGAAATCTAATACAATTTAAATCAAATTTTAATCTCTTAATAACATTTTAAAGGTCATTGAGAAACATATTTAAGATGGTTTGAAGAATGCGAAAACGATTAGTTTTTATTTTTTTTTTAAAAATTGTTGACTTTTTTTTATGAAATAAAATTCAGTTTCATCGCAACATGCGTTACATCGTTACACATGGACCTAATGAATCTTTTAAGATCTTTGCCTTTTTCAGGGGGCGAGAGAGAGATAGAGGGGGAGAGAGAGAGAGAGAGTAACATGGATTGAAATATTTTGATGTTAACAAAGAGTGCACTTTTCTAGCTAATCAAAAGATTAACTTTTATTACGAACACGAGTTTTTAATCTGAAGGGCTTTTACTATGCTTCTCTTCCCTTCTATATAACTTAGGTTTGATATCAAAAAACCTCTGCTTCGCCTTCGAAAGCCTCCCATAACACTAATATTATCCTAAGCGATTATTTTTGTATAAATTAAAAAACAACAGTTGAGTAGAAAAGACAACGTCGTTTGAAGTTAATAAATAGCGTCGTATAATAGTTAATGAAATGAGTTCGGTCATTCCGGCGCATTTCTTGTGGATTTAGTTTACCAGCTTGTGATTTTCGTAACAATCCTAACAATACCTCTCTTATTAAAATTATTTATGTTTTCAAAAGAAAGACTTCTAAACTAAAGAAAATAGTCCCCAATCTCGACTTAAGATTTTTTTATAAATGAAATTTTAATGATTTTTTTTTTAAAATTAATATTTCTTCGTGATTTGAATGAGATGACAAAACTAACATGTTCTTATCTTCTAGCGGTCGGTATAAAAATTCGTATTAACGTATTGATATTGTTTGAATAGTAACACTTCATAAACTCGACCTAAGCATTCGACTGCATTATCTACAAGTTGAAAAAGCAAAAAATGCGAAATAACTAACAACCAAAATAATGTATTTTTTATGGTTAAACAACACACTGAATGACATGAAAATTTATGGGCCCCCTACCTAAGAAAACTTTTTGTAAATTTAAGAAAAAATGGAAATTTGTGAATTTTGGTCATAGTTTAAAATAATTTATGCGATATATTTAGCGATAGCTGAGCGATTTTCAGTTTGTTAATAATCAACAAACTCGCAAATGCGTACACACAATCCAACAACATTGAAACTCGAGACATAAAAATGTAAAAAGCGAGTTTAACACTTTTAAAATAAGAAACCAGTGATTGTCATACGATCATTTCAGGTGAAGAAATGTGTTAAGTTAATTGATATTTTTGCAACTACACTTAAAGAAAACAAAAAAAAAAACATTCGTTAGCAAAGTATTTAATTATGTGATGAATTAGAAGCCACATATTTCACATTACCAACTAAGCTTAGATGCGGAAGGATCTAGAAATGAATTTGATGGAGAAACTAATATATCAGACCGCAGTGAAGAAGTTGTTTGACAAATGAAAATAATGGACAAGCGCTTCTACTAAGGGACGGATAAAACATTATAAGGAATTACTTCAGCAGTCCACTAATTTATATATGGAGTGTTTAAGTTACTTCGAAATACAAAGAAGAGATGAGAAACAAGTCATCATATGTTCGGTGTTAATAAAAACCTCCATAGGTAGACCCTTCTATTCATTACCCTACACACTTTAATTCTTATGAATTCAAGGCAGGTTTTAAATTTATTGACTTATATTGCGATCATTATTTAGTTTCTATATACCGTCATACATAATTTTGACACTCATCTCTTCAAATATATATAACGCGATATGTAATCTCTCTGGTCTCGTAATGAAGTAAGTTCACTTGACTTTTATTTATAGTAAAATTCCATAGAAGAGAGGACATAGCTAAGATGAATGATAAAGATCTAAAAAGACTGAAAAGACTTAGAAAGATCAAGCTGGGCTTAACAACCGATATTTCATACAAAATTTGTCTCTTGAAAGTATCGCTACGCAACTTAGAGAAAATTATTACTTCAAAGTGAACTCTGGGCAATAACACAAAAGACTATTTGGAGGCATCTGCCTTTAGGAACCGGAGTAAAAACTTCACTTTTTTTCATCTAATTATTAGTTTTTCTCACTTAATTGCTTATTTAAACGTTATAGTAAATGAAAATAGGATCTTGCAATGCCGACACCTCCCTTAGAACAAGGTCGATATAGAATATGCTAAGGTCTGTAGGCATCCGATTTAACCAATCCAAACCAATTCATCGTCGCTGCAAAAGTACGGACAGAGAGAGGTCCTTAAGGACTATCTACATTGATGTTAGCCACTAAATCCAATTTGTCAAGGACGAAGGACCATCGAAAATGAACGAAATTGAGGTGGGAAGGAGAGAAATTCTGTCATTACTAACCCATCCCCAACTTACTTTTTCATCTTCGCAGCATGAGATGGAAGAGAATGAACAGAACTAAGTTGGGGAAGAGAGAAGTCCTATCACTAACAAACCATCCCTAACTTAAGTTCTTAGATAATCCGACGGTCAACGACACCGCAGTTTCTGACTTGATTCGATCCTGCGGTTAACCTATAGGCGGTCATCTATCATACTGTCTGTCGAACTCTATAAAAATAGTGTTAAAATATTTTCTAAGTCACCACCATTTTTGCATTTGAATTGATGTTTAAAAACATGGCAGAAATCAGGCTTAATGCATTCGTAATGCAATTCAATGCAATTACACGCAAAAATATTCTTCGCATATGTTTAAAATGTTTTTACATATTTTTTTTTTTTATATATCTATTTATAACCTTCACAGTCGTTTTGCGATTATTGAGATTTTTTAGATAACACCATCGCGATATCGGTATCGGTGCTGTTTTACGATCGCATTTAAATTGATTAAGCTACTGACAGCCAGCTGCTTCCCAAGGTGTGAATAATCGATTCATTTCTGTCAATTCATTCCTGGTTATGAACGATGTTTTCTTCATCATCGAAAAAGAAACAACAGCATCGGTTACACTACGAGACAATTAGCTGCGGACTCTTCTCGCAGTAAACATCTTTTGCATATTAATAGTTAATGGCTTAATGGTTTTTCTTTTTTGTTGTTAATGCTTTGCCGTTGAAGTCATCATCTACAACAGCATTGTTAGGAAGAATATCTTCGCGGCTAGAAATATAACATGTGGTTAGCAGTTAAAAAATCTACTAAACTTTTAATTCATCCCAATAAATACACGATTTGGGTTAAAGCTCTGTACAGTTTCATGTTTATTTTAAGAGTGTAAGATGTTGAGTACTTCGAATTAACCGAATCCGATATTTTCACTTGTTTGTTGATGCTGATATTTTGCACTTATTTGCTATCGGTCGGTCAATAGTGTTCTGACAAAGTGCGACTTGTTTATCTGTTTGTTTGTTTGTTTTTTTTTTTATTTTTATTTTATCTCTGTGCTGCGTTTTTGTGTTCGAATTTTAATAGATTGACCTAAATTTTATTGTCGTGTCTTTTGCGTTTTCAAGTCAAAAGTTACACTTAAAGCACATATGTAATGTAATACACAACAGAATGGCGAATGCGTTGTACAAATACCAGTATACCAGAATACATACACTCACACATACATACTCTTGTACAAAATATAAATTTATACCTTCTTTAGAGCATGAAAGCATGTTTTAATAGAATTTTCGGTTTTCGATAGGAGACGAGATATAGATGAAATAGTTGTAAAAAGTAGCCTAAAACTAAATATTAAGTCGCTTTAATTGTGTGTTTAAATTTAAAAAGATAAAGATAAGTGATTAGTTGAACTGAACAATTCAAAAAAATTGTAATAATAAATATGGTACTGAAAGCAAATTAAAATGGCTTGTGGTGGTTTATGCTTGGGAAAAACACTGCGAACTGCATAACTAACAAAAAAGGGGTCACCAAGCCTTTTAGAAAAAAGAGACGATCAACTTTTCAGCCGACGGCTTAGTTTATCATACATAGAGTCAAAAGCCTGTTAAGTGTCGTAAGTGTTGAGTGAGACAAGAGGAATATGCGCAAGCTTTTGCGCGTTTGGTTTCTTTTTTATGAAAAAGGTCTGAGGTACTTATCTTTAAGGCTAAGGCTTAATGCATTCGAAAAAGAACTCGAGTTTGCTCTATATTTATATTAGAAAGCATCGTCTGGGTCTCTAGCGCCTTAACTAAAAATATTTTCGACTTGGACGACTGCTTTTAATAAGCTATTCCTGGCCTATGACTCTTTTGTTTTTTAATAACGCTTTCACGTTTGCTGGCCATTTTAATTCAAATGCCAGAATTTAATTATTTTAGTTAATAGCTCCCTCTCGCATTTATTTATAATCTTCCAAATGCTTCGATTCAAAGCTTTCATTCACTAGCTGAACCACATTACCATCACTCCATATTGCTGCTATTACTCTTAGATCGAGTCAGCATCAATTGTCCAGATTGTTTGCTGTTAACGCTCGCGCTACCTACCACATATCATTAACACGTATTGCATTAGTCACGTTTATGAAAAATTGTGTAATATTTGACCTCAATTTCGGCATAAGCAACGACGTTGGCAAAAATAAAAATTGTGATAAATTGTTTCCTTTTTGTTTGTCTTTATGCAGAGAAAGTCAATCTTAACGAAATATGAGCGAAAGTAGTACACTCATCGCAATTACATATATTTTCTGTGCGCTTTAAATAAAAACGAGAATTAACGCTTTTTAAGGCACGCATAGAGTGTATTATCGCAATCACTAATAGCGGTGGATTCGTTTCGTCGAAGTGTTTGCAACAACACGCGGAAATTAGTCTTGGGGGACCCCTCCCTCTACTCTCTCTACTAACAGATCAATTTCGGAATCGATTTACGTATTTCCGTCTATCTGTTCGTCTGACCAATAGCTTTTGAAAACTCTACCCTGGTCACAAAAACAATATATCAGTTACAAATTTGGTTTGGTGGTGAACGAGCGGGCAAAATCGGTCATAATTTGAGATTACATTGGTTTTCGAATGCAACAGTATTAGATCTTATGCTATTTACCCAGAAATTAGGACAGAGAATGATTTCGGAGAACTTGTAGAAAAATAGACGATTTCGGCCGCGCCCATCTAAGACTATAGAGTATCGAAAATTCTTCTTTTTTCTTTTTTTGTGAGCTAACGTGCAAAAGTTCGGCACCATCTAAATTCACAGTATTTCAAGCTTTTGGTTTTAGTAATACTGCCTCTAACCGCTTTATGAATTTCCAAAAATTAGTCGAACAAGATGTCCGAATCACTAGCTATGTAGCAAAAGACAATTGTGCAGCCTTACGTGAAAATGCGTGCTAATGAAAGGAACTAAGCGAGGATGAGTAGAAGTTATATACAGTTTTAATATTTCTTGTATTCCCCTCTTGATGAAAACTTTATTCTTTTTGGAGACAAAAACACAAATATACCATCGTCAAGGTCATCACGGGCAACTCTTACAGTCGCAACTCGAGTCCCTTTGGTTTAAAAAATCTCCGTTGACTACGAACGACATCATCGAAAAGAAAAAGTCGGTACACGAAAAAAATGTTACGAATATTAAGAAATTGATTTCTGGATCTTTTTCTAATATTCCACCTGATATGTTAGACTTGAAAGAAGTTGGGATGACTGGTTCATTTTTCGTCGCGAAGCAAGAAAGAATCAATTAATATAATCGGACTTCGTTTAATTTCTTTTGCTGAGTTTTAAACTAAATTTATCTCTTTAACAGAGACTCTTTTGAATGAAATGAAGTCATAAGGAGCTTACGACCCCGCTTAAGGCCGGTCACTTACCGTCCACACACATTTCAAATGTTTCTTTTTTTAAAACAATATTTCAAATTTACATAATACGTATCGGAAGTTCGCTTTGCGCAATGATTACAGCTTTCTTTATAGCTTTCTTCATATCACCAATCATTTGAAACATGCTAACGGGTTATATACTGGGCTGTGAGAGACGGTATAACAAAAAAAAGAAAAAGAAAAATTTAATTATTTCAACACGAGCATGTCGTTTTGACAATTATTGTCTTCTTAATAAATTTTTCAATATTTATTTTATGCTTGTTATCTGGTTAACGAAAACTGCCACCACACAATAAATAACAAGTTCTTGACAAAAAAACTAGTTTTATAAAAATGTTCGTTTGTCTTAAATGTCACCAAAATCTATATTAAAAAAAGTTATAATAATTTTGCATTTGTTTGAAATTATTCCTTATTCGAATTAAAATAATTTATTAAAATCCAAATACACAATAAAATTAAGTCTCATTTAATCAGCGTGGAATTTATTTGCCCGCATTCATAAAGAATTTCAAATATTTACAAAAATTTTGAAAAGTATCCGAGTGTGACAGCTTACATATCTTATCATTTATTTTTATTTTTTATTTAGTAATGAATTTATTTATACATTTATCCGTATATTAGTTCTTCTCATAAATAAGACGTAAAGTGTTTTTAAATATTCCTTTCAATTTTCGAAATTAGGATAAACAAAATGATCCTTTTTTTTTGAATAAAATACAAAATATTTCATTTACTACTTTCTTGGAGAGCTTTTAAGACCTTTCCTTTAAGACCAAATTTTCTTCTTCTTCTTTATTGATTAGCAAAATGTATCTTTTGTAGTGTGTGCACCAAAAAGAAACAAGAAGTTATAAAACAAATTAAGCAAAACAAATCAAAACTGCACACAAGCAGTCTTAATAACCTGCCCGAATAAATTATTGTAATGACCAATCTTTAGAAAACGCTTGAATTGCATTTCACCCAAATTCGACGCTTTTCAAGTAGGTCAATATGTACATATGTCAAGTACTTTACTTCACTTTAGTTTAGAATAATTTCGTACTAGAAAATAGTACATAAGATGCATGTTCCAGAGTAAAGTTTGTCATTATCTAACTAATGATATGTGCGTGAAGACACTCTATTATTTTAATTCCAGTGACAGTTGCTCTGACTTGCGAGTGCAACTGATAGAGGTGCCCTACAATGCGCTTCAGATAGCCATTCGCTAAAATAAAACAAGGTGATGATGTTTGAGAGCGGAAACCCTTCAATGTTCGCTCGATGAGTGAAAAGAGAAAGGTTGTGTACTCTACACATAACTATTCCTTTTGTACTCTACACATAACTATTTGTTGCAATGAATTTGTAAACTTTCACATACTTTTTGGACATTACCTGCCTTCGCAAGTCTTTTGCAATATTCGAGTAAATTCTTAAGTTTTATGAATGCTTCCTATTCTTCGAATTAGGAACAAATTGATTCGCCAAGGCCTTCCGGAAATGTCTGCATAAAAACATCAAATGTTCGTTTAATTTTTTTTTTTCGATTTTATTCCACAAGACAGTAACGACATAAAACAAAGATAGGTGGTTTGTTTTGAAGAGAATAAATTATAATAGACTATCCAATCGAGACATTGTAACTGTGTGTTGTCACAGTACTTTCTCTTTCCCTCTCATCTAAATGTTTATCAATAAGAGAGAAAGACTAAGCATCGTTCTTATGTTAACTGTACTTTAAACGTTCACTTGGAAGTATCGAATAGTGAATCCATTATATTTAGTAGTTTTTATGTAGTTTTGCAAAATATCTGAGGCACGGTCAAGATGTCTGAGACAATGTCATAATACTCCACTCGCCCACAATTACTTATTCGTTTACTAAGTTTCTGAGACGAAACTTTAGTTAACTTTCGAAATATGCTCAAGATATAACTGTAATTGATAGAGGGTGTGGGGATAAAAGATACGCAGAATACATACATTTATCTTCAACAAAAACTATCTATCATCATTTATAGACGACTGTCATCGATATTCGAAAGGGCCTAAATTGAAAGTTTCTTTAAAAAGGAAGGTAATCTATAATACTTTTTGTAATGTAGTAGTAAGCCTTAATGCAAACTGCCTGTGCTACCAAGTGTAATAGCAAAACAGTTAACTAAATAAAATAAAAAAAAAAACGATAAACAAGAAACAAAAAGAGTTATCCTTCTTTCGTCATTTCTAAGCAAGCCTCCTTCACTGTGGGATAATGGAATTGGAAGCCGCTGTTTAAAGCGTGGTCAGGGCGAATTTTTGCTCCGTTTAACAATAAAGGTGATCGATCGTTACCAAATAGAAAATTCACCATTGTCTCTCGTACCTTGAAAAAGCACGGACGCTTTAGAGTTGAAGCGAAAGTCTTTGAAAATTCTTCGTTGGTTATAATTTCAGGTGCGACGGCATTAACAGGTCCCTTAATCCTTTTATTTTCTAAGCAATGATGTATTAAACGAGATAAATCTGCCAAATGAATCCAAGGTAAGATTTGTTTACCGCTACCCAAAGGACCGCCCAGTCCCATCATAAATGGTCGCCATATGGCTTGAATCATGCCACCACCTCGGCCAATTACTAAACCTGTTCTCAATTTAATCATTCGCGTCGTTTGAGCAATATTCTCTGGTAGTGTGGCCGCTTTTTCCCATTCTAAGCATAAATTTGATAAAAAATCGTAACCTTCAACTGGATCTCGTTCAGTGTAAATTTTAATTGCATTTGGCTTATAGTGGCTAACACCGATAATATTGACATAGGCTTCGACGTCATCCGATTGTTGTATGGCCTTAACCATGAGGGCACTGGTATTGATACGAGAATTCCAGACATTTTGTTTATATCCTTCGGTCCAACGATGCAAAGGATTTAAAACATTTTCTCCGGCCAAATTTACGACTGACGTAACACCTTTCGGTAAACCTTTTTTTTCCAGTTGATGCCAAGTAATATTCTTGGGGCTAGGCATGCGAGAGACTGTAGTCACTTTATAATCATGACGTAATAGATGTTTCACAAGATGTGAACCAATAAATCCGGTACCACCACCGATTAAGGCGTGTTTGCTCATTGCGTTAATAAAATTCGCTTTTTGGTATAGTTTCGTTTAGTATTCGCAAAAACTCACAGACTAGTTATCTCTATAAATCGGCGATGTGATGGAACCTGAATAATGAATATTCAAGATTCCATCTAAAATTAATTTAGATTTTTTTTATTTTTTTATTTTCTAGAAAAAACAGTTTTCCGCAAAATAGATAAAAATATATTCAAACAAACGTTTTTTTTTCAAATATTTATAGATTTTAAAATGTCATCTCATACATTCATTCTTCCTGATGATGTTTTTGTTGCTTTTGACATTTAACCGAGTTATAGTATTTTTCAATTAAAAGGAGAAATAATTTCATATCAACATTGTTTCAACTTAAACGTTTAATAATAATATTTAAATAAATTCAAATTAAAAAGTTTATTAAATTATAATACACAGACAAATGGCTTGGGGAGTATAGTATCGCTTTATTATATGCTCTTTAATGGAATTGTATGTTTATGAGAAAAGAAAACTCAGCGTAATTTCTATTCAAGAAACTCTTCCTGCATGCATTTTCAAAAGAAGAAATAAATCGAAAAAATTTTTCTAGATTTTTTAAATTTTATAAATATGTAGTGCTACCTATGACAATAACGTTAAACTTATTATCAATTACTCTTCTAAGAATGGCGTGATATGCAATTGCCCCTACCTTCAAACAACACGTAGCGATCAATTTTCTTTAAGTGTGCTTTAGGCTTTGGCTTTAGAAGTACCAATGCAAAACTACATGAAACAGGTCAGATGAACATATACAAGGAGATATTCTGCAGATACTATTCGATACTAAGCTACATGTAAACAAGTGAACACACACAAGTTGGGCAATGTCGACTACCAAAAAACCAAACACATCTTGGTCATAAAAACATTTTAATAATAAAACACAAAAAATGTGCTCTTTTTCGATGTTAAAGTACACTTTTCTTAGTAGCTGCTATAGAGGGGTTAACTCACAACGTAAACTAACGGGATACGAATCTAACAAAATTAATTTTCTTGTCTATCTGACCTTGGTATTCTTCGCCACACTTTGTTAAAGTAGTAAGCAAATAAGCGCCAAAAATTCTAATGGATGTAAGGTTTTCGCCGTTTTCTTCCAAAAGTTAGGAATTTATTGTGAAATACAGAACCGAATTTCGTTGCGCTGAAAACTCATGATATCATGACTTTTGATATATTGCACCGGTTTTTTGTCCCAATTTTAGCAGCTATTTTTGCCAACGTTCCAAAGTGACTCTTATGCGGCACAAAACTTGATATTTTTGAATGAAAAAAATTATGTGCTATTGATCGCTGAGTCATTAACACCCTTCAAGGTTATGTTGTTATCAAATGATTAAACTAACGGCGGCAACTTATTTGTACCCCTAATACTTTCTTGCTTTAATTGCTTATGTTTTATTTTTTCATTATTTTCTTCAGCGGTCGTGTTATAATGCGAGAAGCGTCATTTTATGCGAGAGTTTTCCCTCTGTCAATTTGATTCTCAGTTGACGTATGTGGCACCCATTTCCAGGATATTCTGATGCTATACATCATTAAAATTTTGACAATTGTGTTTTCAATAAAATTTTTTAAGTAGGCAGTAGCCAGAAAACTGCCAGTCGTCTTTTCATTTTTAGTCGGAAAATGCGAAAAGTTTTTCTTCTGTAAAGGAAGATTTAATATTTTTTGAAATTTTTTATTGTTGCGAAGATAAAAAAAAAGAATTGAAAGGAAACATGGCAGAAAAATATCCTGATTTTATTAGACAATTTGGAGAATCATCGGAAAATTATGTGAAAAAATTAATAGGAATCTGGTTCACAATGTTCGATGAAAATTTACTGAAAGAATATTTCGACAAATTGACGCAACATGTCAACGATTTCTATGGTGAATTAATTGAGCAATCTCTATCACAGCGCTCGGATATGCAAAAATGCATTGATGAGTTAAATAAAAGAGGTGAGGTTTTAAGCCGTTTGTTGAAAATAGAGTCATATTTTCCGCGCTATCAACACGAAGAAATGCCATTAAATACAATTCTGTATGAACTGGAAGGGAAAGTAGAAAATTTAGATGAAAAAGCGCAGGAAAAGCGTCAAGAAATCTCTAAATTACTTGCGGAACAGAAAGTTTTATGTGATCAACTTGATATGTCGCCACGTATTCTGCTTTGTGATCCTTTACCAACAGCTTCAGATATTGAAGATTTTCGTAAGCATCTAGAAAATCTTTCTAACGAAAAGCAAAAACTCTCTGAAAAATTGTCTATTATGCGAAGTGATGTGCAGAACTTCCTGAACATCTTGAATTTAAAATTACATACGGATATTGAAAATCGTTTAGTTTATTCGTGTGATATAAACATAAGCAAACAAACATTCGTAGGTCTGCAGCGTATGTACGATTTATATAGTGTTCAAGTAAAAGAACTGAAGAGCACTATAGATGACATGCGAGAAAAGCTCGAAACTTTATGGAATTACTTAAATACATCTTTGAATACACGTATAAAATTTCGTTTATATACGGAATACAATCGAAGTACCTACGACGCCTTATATAATGAGCTGCAACGTTGTGAAGCTGTAAAGCGTGAAAATATCAATATTTATTTAAGGCAGCTGCGTGCTGAAATACATAAATGGTGGGATAAAACGCTGAAATCTGAGAAACAACGAAATCGATTCTTAAATTTTCGAAGCAGTTGTTATACGGACGATTTATTGCAATTGCATGAATTGGAACTGGAGGATTTGAAGTTCTTCTATGAAAGTAATCGTTGCATTTTTGAATTATACGCCGAACGTAACATGTTTTGGCAACGGATGCAAGACTTGGAAGCCAAAGCTTTCGAACCGGGCCGCTTCAACAATCGCGGCGGACAGTTATTGAAAGAGGAAAAGGAACGGAAAACTTTAAGCATCAAATTGCCAAAAATCGAACAACAAATACGAGGCTTGGTACGCGCCTTCGAGGACAGAGAAAGCAGTCCCTTTTTAGTTCATGGAAAAAATATAATTGAGGTTATGAATGATCAGTGGGAGGAAAAGCGCCTTGAAAAAGAAAAATTATTAACAGTTGTTAAGAATGCTGGTAAAACGAATATTTTGAAAAGCAAAGCCAATTGCGTTATACCTAACAGTAGCAACGCCAAACGAACCCTACCTATTTCCAAATATGCCGGCAGTACCTTAGCACTGAAGGAAACTCCCCTTAAAGGTAACAACCTTCTGCCCAAAAGTACTAATCTTCTGCATAAAACTCCATTAAAAAGTACTAACCGTCGTTACGAAACTCCCTCCGCGGTAGATGTACTCACAGCACCACATAAGGTAAATTCTCAAAAACGTAAATTAACTAAAAGCTGCCCAAAGCACGTGTTTGATAATCCATGTGTTTCCATCAAACCTACTAGCAGTAACAAAATTATTAGCAACGCCATTAAAGCCATTGAAACGGAAAATAAGTTTGATTCATCATTAAACACGAAACGTATAATCTCCTGTACTCCAACCGGGCGGAAGGGCGCAATTTTTAAAAAACGTCTGTCTATTAGTAAAAACAATTCAAAAACAATAATTACTGAGGCAATTATCGATAATGGCATTGAATGTGTTAATGACGTTATTAAGGAGCTTGATAAGGGCGCTTACGACGCGTTTAATAAATGCATTAACGGCAGCAACAGATCATTTACTTTAGAAAATAGTGCCGTTACTACTGATCTCGTTTATATTAAACGCACACATAAATTATTTATTAATGGAAGTAAACGTCTTGAAAAGCGCGGCACGTATGTCAAATTGACAACGAAAAATGGTAAGGAAAAATAAAAATTAGATAATTTGCATCATCACAGCCATGAATTGTCCAGCAGGAATTTTTCGACATTAATTTAAACTCTGATTATTTTCTAATAATTGTTTCAATTTTTGTTAGAAATATTTTTTTTAAGTTTTTCTCTTGAAACTAATGTCGCTTTTGCGTTTTATTAGTTTTATCTGATATGAGTTACTATTGGCTTTAAATTGTATTTATTACACACTTTACCACTGCAATGATTCATTAATGGGAGATTACAATTTGGAAACTTATGTTGTCATTGTGGCTATGCTGTCAATTTTGAGATTATTATTATTGTTATATGTATATATTGAGGTGATGCGTGAAAGAAGCTTTCTTTGAATTGCGAAATATTTTATTTTACTTTAACGTTAATCTGAATATTTAAATATATTTCGTAAATCAAGTAATTTTAATTTATTAAATATATAAATACATATCATATTTTCAGACAGGAAAGAAATAAACATCAAACCATCTGTTCGAATGCTCAGAAAATATTTCATTAAAAGATTTAAAAAAAAATAAATAAATTTTGTTCTCATTTCTTGGCTACTGGCCACTAGTAGTTAGCAAAATTTACGAGGATGCCTTGAGGGTTTGCTGACATGATGATGATTAACGCTTATTCTAAATGCTTAATGTTGAAGGCCTTTAAACGATTTTTACTAATGATATAATGACATAACGATAATGATAAAAAGTCAAGTCTTTGCTATATATTGCTAGAATTAAGGTTTGGCTTCAGAGATTTTTCCAAGTGTATTTTACACACAAATTTAAGCTGTTGTGCGTTATATTCAAATAATAACAAACTTCCAGGAAGCTTAAGATAAAAAAATTTTTTAATATACGTAAAAAAAGCTGTGTTCTCATTAAGAAACAAAAAATGAAAAAAAAAACTACTAATATTTATGACTTCAAATTTATGAACAGACAAATATTACCTAATCTCTAGTAAAGTAAAGCGATAATACAAATTATTGCATAAAAATCAATTTTAACTAATTAAAACTAATAATAAAAAAAGTATATATAAAATAACTTTTTTTAGTGCGAAAAATTATAAATTAAAACTTGTTGAGTGAGTACAATCTATTCATATATACATATCTGAGCGACATGTTCAGATGTTTAAAAATATGTAACACTGGTATGCGCATAAGTAAATGTATAAATTTCTTCGATTTAAGAGTTCGAGTTTTTAATTTTAAAGTATTTTTTTAACCAGTTAACTGTGTGAGGACCAAAGGCGAACACTCGTTTTGATCCACACATTTCCACCTCGTAACCTTGTATTAGTTTCAGGTAAATATGTAAGCTTACTGCTTTAAAACGGTAAGTTATAGTAGCTATCATTAAGTCGGGATATGGGGATATTCGAAACGAGTGCAGCTGATTCATTTAAAAAAAAATCCATCGATTGGCAACGCCAATGAGCACAATAATAATTCATTAAATAATTTTCGAAATAAATGGAAAGAAGACGCTACAAAAAGCTTAGAAATAATGGGTTAAACATATAGGAAACACATGTTTACCGAGACATCACTAAACTCACATTGAATCAAACTCTAAAAGAACTGATAACTCGCTAATCGAAGTGAATACGCTAAAAACAAACTCTGTCTATGAGCAGTAGCCGGCTTTTTACTAAGCTTTACACTGTTGATAAGAGAAATGATGATGATAAGTTTATGGGCAATGAAGAATTTTCTAAGTGTTTAGACGATGAAGAAATTTAGCTTCCATTGTTTGACAAAAACATTTTTGATAGAAAATGGCGGAAACTTGCTTACGTAGTAAGGCAAGAGTGTATGGTGAAGTAGAAAAGTCATTCAATTGGAATTTTTCCTTTGCAAGCCACAAAATTGAAGCAGTTGCCATTCAAGCGCGTACGTTTCTCCAAGATTCTGTACTGACTACTTTCGATTAAAAACTACACATTCAGAATTAGATTTTCATTATTTATGCCACCATATGTACGATCCACGCAATTAAGGGGTTAATATAAGGATTGTGTGCAAATAAAAAAAAAAAAAAAACGCGAACTCTTAGCAAGTCTAGTCGAGCGGATAGAAGGTAGAAAAAAAAATTACTTTATAGTCGCTATTGTTGACGTTAATTAATTATTGTATACAGTTGCAAACGACATAATTTGTGCCCTGCTTCTATTTTTCTATTGTGCAGCAAAAAAAAAAAAATGTTTATTACCTAAAACATCACAACGTAGATATGTGTTAAGGTTTTACATTTTTACAAAATAACTACTACGCTGTTAAGCTGACCGGGCATTAATTGTGAACATGTATGGTTAACTATACTAAACTGTTTCATTCAACTAGCGATAAAGAATTCGTTCGTTCATGTCTAAAACACTTGCAGAGTTTATAAATGCCCAGTGATTATGAGAACGGTATAAGTCATGGACATAATAATCGTTTCAAATTATTTAAGTGCGTTAGTTCCAACTTTGCTGCCATTAAAAAACTGAGTTTTTCATAAAAATGCATAAATTATTTGACATTATTATTGTATGTTGTGTGTTGTGAAAAAATCGTAAACTAATTTACTTTTTACGTTCACTACTAAGATCGATCATCTCATTATGGATGCTTGCTTCATTACAACATCATATCTTATACGCACTTTAGCGCTGTATGAATGTTTCAAATAAATACTGAGTAAAATGAAGGAAAAAACTATTTTTTTATTCATTTTTTTAATGTTCGACTTAAGTCAATTTGCTATGCACCGGATTATAAAAGCGTAATAATATATTTCACAATGAAAGATAAGTTAAATTAACGCATAAATATAATACAAAAATAAACTTTATTTTTTCTTTCTTTCTATTTTTATAGAGTTATTCCATTTTTTTAAAAAAAAGAAGAAAACAAAACGATCACGAGTTTTAAATATTCGGTCGCTTTAGTTCACATTTCTAATGCAAAACAAATGTTTAGCAATCTAAACTAATGAACTTTTTTAGTATTCGACTTATGCTGTTTCCATAATCATCGATACATATAAACAAGCGTAAATAATTTGTTTTTCACTGTTGTGGTTTTGCAAATTCTTTTTATTTATTTATTTTTTTTTTTTTTTACAATTGTATTTACACATTTATACATACATGTTTACACACATAGTTATGAGTTGAACCAATTTTGCGTAATTTCTTAGGCACAACAACATACTGCAGCAGTAAAATATGGACAGCGGGTATGTTTGCTTTGGCCAATAACTTATTAATTACAATTTTCTATATATGAAGTTATGATTTGTCCAATTTTAACTGAAAGTTTAATCTAATAATAAAAGTGCGATTTTGGTTATAATGGATATTAGCCAGCGCTTTTTTTTTTGTTTTCATTAGTTCGTATATAATAACCAGAAATAAATATAAGAAAGCTTAAGGAGTATATCTACCAATAATATAAGATTATAAGACAGGGATGTCCAAACTTTTGTCTTGTGCGGATTCCATTGAAAAAACAAAAAAAGAAAAGAGAAAGTTGATGGCGCCTTGACCCCGCCACCAACGAAATAGTTAGGTAGTGAATAACACTTTATTTTAGACATAATTATGTTTAGTTCCATAAGGAAGAAACTAGCAGCGCTTTGGGGCCGTGGAGGGAAAGACGTACTTCTTGGGTATTATTGTAAGAATGGAAGCCCCACTCTACCAGACAATAACCAATCGATTGTAACCGATTGTGTTAGTAGGAAGGAGTAATGTCTGATGATAACAGTGGGTGGTGGGTTTGGGGAGGGGGGCGGGGGGGTGGGAGTATGGTTTGGATGTGTGGTGTTACCATATTTCAGATTAGTACTACTAACGTTTCCTGGGCAACGTTTGCTATATGGAGCCGAATTTTGTCATATCGAAAACTCGCGATATCATAACTTTGCGCCGTTTTTGCGTCTCAGTTTCTTCAGGTATTATTGATGGGTTGTAACACATCATAATATGCCACACCTACCTCACTACCCCAAATACGGTCGCTATAGATATGCAGCATTATCGTCCATGTTAATGGTTCCCCTAATCTGTATTATGGTTATTTATGCTTTAAATATCGTGACGGAACTATTGTTCATCGCTCGGAAGGGTGTCGGTGTCGCAGTACGACCACATCTTTCGAATTAAGCAGGAAAAGGAAGATTTCCCGCAAATTACAAGAAGTTTCTCCTAATAATCATTTTCAACATTATCAACTAAGAATAACTTTTAGATGCGGACTCAAATCAACTAATGTTCCGAAGGGATTTTGTTGAGAAATACCTGCTAAGCTTATTGTATGAAGTCTACACATGTTTATTTCCCCGACCACGTACCGCTAAACCCATCTATTGGAAAACGGCAGAGAGAGAGAGAAAGGGAGAGTTGTGACCCTATTAATTATATGATCCATTTTCGGATCAACAGTTCTTCGGCTGTTTGTAAAACACTTTCTTCTTTCTTCTTTTGCATTCTACGCTTAAGAAAATTTGGTTCGAAATGTACATTCTTTCGAATTGTGACAACGCGAACAAGCTCTGTTTAAGTAGTGAGAGATAGTTTTTCCCAGGAAGCTAAGCCGCCCTGTAGAGTTCCAATAAGGAAGCGATAAGGATTTTTGTCCTCACGGTTGAATGTTGTTTGTAACTCATCGTAAACTCACTTGAAATTTGGCAAATGATATGCATACAATCACAGCAGATGGAATGTCACATGTTGGAAGGAGTTCACGAGACTTTGAAATCTACTCTTAAAAAGTCATCAATGTAGCTCGTATAGCATGTATGGCCTCTCGCTTATATTGCTTGCAATCAGAGCAATTAGTAACTAACAAAAAAAAAAAAAGAAGCGGATCGATCAAGTTTGTTAACAGAAAACTTTCCTCACATCCTGAGCAAATGATATTTTCATCTCATTAGAAATCACACATGTTTTTGGCCTATAACCAAAAAAAAAGTTTATATTGCTTTACCGGAAAAATGGCAGAAGGTCGTTAAAGACTGTATGCGATGGGATGTAAAGTTATTTCTTAATAACGATAAATATATTTTTAATTTTGACCTCCGACAGCTGAGCAATTTTCGAGCAACGTATTAATGTAGTATCGTTTGTTGTGCGCCTTTTACTTGTATCTATACATTATAACCGGGTGAAGCTGTCGTAATTGCTTTTATTCATTTATAAGATATAAGAGCTAATAATTGCTCTTTTGGAAAGTTAGTTAGTTGGTTAGGTTTAGTTGGGTTGTAGTTTGAGTGTAATTATGGCAAACGATTCGGAAGCACTAAAGAGATATAATCTATAATCCTCCTTATGTTAGTTTTAAACTTATGAACTCATTTAGCTTAAATTAAAAAAAATTTTTTTTTTTTTTGAAAATATATTTTAATCGTTTATATGGGAAGTTATAAAAAAGGCAAAAGAAATACATAGATATGTGTTTATCTACCTGTTGTTCATATATCAATGCTGAGCAATTAAAGATTTGTGGTTACTTTCTATTTATTGCCTTAAGGCTTACCTACATGCAAACATACATCAAAAGTACAATTTTTTTCTTACAAAAGCGCGATAACTTTATCCACTTGCATAATGCTACGATAATTTTTTAAATGTTATGTGATTGAGACTTTAAATGCGAAAAAAGAAAATAACCAGAAAAATTTTGTAAACCAGAAAAAGTTATTAACCAATATATGTAGATATGTATGTATGTATGTATGTATTCATATGTCTACATATCTATGGATATAAAAGTACGCTAATGTGTGTTCATATATAAAACCACTTTCAACGGATTTCCATAATTTGTACTACAAAACAAGAGTGCTTAAGAGTCCATAAGCTTGCATTCACACTTAAACGAGGTGTTTGAACTGAAAATGGGCGTTCACAGGAAAAACTTTTAAAGCAAAACAAAGACAATCGTTAAGCGGTAAAGAAAATCAAATGCAATTACGACAATAAAATGTCCAACTATATTAACACGAAACAAGTGAGATTTGTCTCTTAGTAAACGCGTTGATGATGCTGTTTTTGTCTGTTTGTTTTCTTCTTTCTTCTTAATGCACTTTAATCTTTTTTTTATTTCGCGCCAAAAAGGATTAGTATCGTATTGTAAAGTAAATCGTTATTAGCCAGCTAAGAGAAACTAAAAAAAAGAACAAATAATTGGGAGGGAAAACTACTTCATCACTCGTCAATTTCTTTAGCCAAATAAAGGAATATTAAATATATTACGCATGCGCGTAAATATTTAAAAATTTCTTAAAGACAACATTTTTTTTGTCTTTCATTTGTACAAATTTAGAAAATAACATCAGTAATGAGAACAACAACAACAGCAACAAGGAAAACAATGAAATTCTCTACAGACTGTTTATTATTAATTAACCCAATTTAAGCATTTTAGACACACACACATGCATACTGTAACAACCATCCAAAGTAGAGCTAAGCTTGTCTGACTTTTATTATTATAACGTTTTGTTTTGTTTATCTACCTTTACACGTATGTTGCATGTCACAGTTGCTGGTTGTTGTCATCGAGATAACAATCTCTATCAACACAACACAAGACAACACCACGCTACGCTACAACAAGTCGAGTATAAGTACTCACTCATATATGTATAAGTGTTTCTCTTAGTGGCTTAGTGGCTGCTATTGTTGTGTCAACTCCAAATGTTATTTCGATTATAGTTTTTCTTTCAGTTTTTTTTTCTTCATTTCAGTTTCTTTTTAAATGTAACGCAGAAAATAAGTTTTTTTTACACAATAACAGTTTTCATTTTGTAAACTAAAGCGACATATAAGCGAATTTTCCGTACAGAAGCGATATGAAATTTCGTAAGAACTTTGCAATAAAGCGCTAATTATTAAATAAATGAAAAAAATCCAAAGACCTTCGTCTATCTGCCTCGACCATTCAAGTAGAGAATGCAATTCAAAGCTTTAAAGAGCAGTAGAAAGCAATAATGTGTCCCTCCACAAACACACTCAGAGAATGTTCATTTTACAATATTTTCACGCCAAAATGACGCACGGAATATTTCAATTGTATGCAAACCTTTTCGCGATAATCTGACTTTATTTGTTCTCGCCTGTGCCCGTGATGAATTTTTTGAATCAGAATCGAAAAAGGAAGCCTTTGTTGAGAGATCCCTTTACTAAAGAGCTTCAAAATTTCCCCAAAATTTTATTAAAAAGTGTTAATTAGAAACTTTTGCAGTTAATATCTTATTTACCTTAAAAGAGCCTACTTATCTAGGCTCAGAATTTTCGTGGCCATTATCAACGAAGCGTATATATGATCTCTAGATTTTTATGCATCATACATGCATGCATGACATTAGTGAATAATTTCAAAGTAATTAAGTGTCCACCAACTCTCTGAATAAAGCCAAAAACGAAGGGGGTGAGGGGCGGCGTTTTATTAATTTCGTTACTTTATTTGCAACAAACAGAAGGAAATTTCAGAGACCAGATATAGTGTATACAGTCTTGATCACCATCAAGATCTTAGTATGTCCGTCTTTCCATTCGTATAATGTCTCGTTTGTGAAAACGTTCATAAAATCAAGAAGACAGCTCCAAAGATTCCATAAGGTTTACATATTCTTGGCTAGTATTAAATTCGGAATCCTCTTAAGCTTGTTCGTCCGTCCATATGTCTGCGTGGTTAACTATTTAATGTGTGTAGCAAGCATTTTCTACATCAAGAGGAAAGCTTCAAAAACCTTTTATTGGACATAGACAGACATAAACAGATATAAGCAGACAGACAGATGGACAGACGAACACGCCTTAGTGAATGTGACAATGGCCAGGATTATATAGAATTTGTTATTATTGTCAAGCAAACTGACAGATGGATAGATGGATATGTATATAGTATTGAAATGTAGTTTTTTTTCAGCTTTTATCTAAAATGAAGACAGAATATATAACAGTTTCGGTCATAACCGAATATAATTTTCTTATTTGTCATTATTAGTTTACATAATTAATTCTTAAATAATTTTTATTGAATTTTCCAAATTTTAGTGATATGAGCTAATTTTCAATTTACGCAAACGATGCAAATGAGTTAAAGGAAAATTATTCTTCGACAACATAGTAATACTAAAAGAGTAAAGATTAATATAAAATTTTTATTGAACTTGATACCATCTACATCTTTTGAACCTTCAGATGATTTCAATATTCAAATGTAAAAGTTATCTATAGAAAGCGAAGAACTTGTATCAATAAAAATAACAAAAAAATGCTATTATCGTGACGATAAAATATATGTCACTTTAATTATAATTTATGAAAATTTTTATGCGTATTAAGGAAAGCTGTGTAAGCAGGGGTCTCAAGCCGATTATAATTTCTCCGTTTTTTTGTTACTGTTTTCATCTGTAACTTGCGCTGCGGCCAGTTTGCTGGTTTAAAATTATGTTGATATTTTTTTTAGGTTAGTTTCTTATGTTCAAACGATTGATTTTAATTTTTTTTGTAGCATGAGATAAATTCGTATAACATTAACTGCATATTTGAAATGTTATGAGATAAATACTAAAATAACGATTGACGTTAAGCTCATGCCCATATAAGACACCCTTTATTCGAGTAAATTTTTTGTTTGAAGTAGACTATATTTAATAAATTATAATTTATGAAAATATTTGGAAAATTAAAAGCAAAATAAATGAAAAGTACAATATATAACATAACATATAAAATAAATATATAAATTAAAATCAAAAATATACTTAAAGACATTTTCTCACATACATTTGACCTTAGCATACATATGAGAGTTAACTATTATTTTTTACTTTGAAAAATTTTCATGTACAATCATATTTGATTTGATTGACGAAAATTATTGCTTTCGAGTTGATTTTATAAAATAATATATTCTAAGAGATTTTGTGACAGTGGTGGTTAAGCAAGCAATTGAATTGAATTGAATATGAAATGATATGAAATGAAATTCAGAAAACGTACGTTCATGTACAAATTTCATTTATTTATTTGTTACAATTTGTAATTTTAATATGACGAATCAAACGAATTTTTAAAATTTTTTTGATAATTGATTTTTATTTACTTATTTCTTATTTTTATTTTGTAGGTCCGCGTAGCAGTAATTTGAGTGCAATGGTTTAGTAGTTGGTTTCTTGAGGTAAGTGTGTCACCAAGTTTTTAGTTTAATATGTAACAATGTTTGATGTTTAAAGATTTGTTACTATTCAGCTAATGAATATTAATGCGCGCAGTTTTAACATTTTTGTAGGTAACTTTGGAATGCATATTAGATTGGTTTGCGAAAACTTGTTCGTTTTTGTTTTTGAAAAGTTTGCAATTTCCTGCCTTCATTAATTGCTTCCTGCTCACTAGGTTAGATAATATGCTAAACATGAATCATTTCTAGTTAAACGAGTGTTATCAGTTAAAACCAATTTGACAATTTTTTTTTGTACATTTTTAAGCTCAATCATGTTAGAAGCGTGTATGTGTTATTGATTTTCTCAGTTTTATAATTTATTATCCTTTCTATAGGCAATCTATTAAAGATTTTTAACTGACAAGTTATTTGAAGTTCTTCCTGCTTATATTATGTTAACTGGGTTGTGTTATGCTACATGCTATGTTATTCTTTGAAAATGTTATTTAAATTTTATTTTTACTTATCACATGATAACACGATAGCAAATTCATGCATAAAAGGTGCGCTTTCATTCATGCTGCTTGCTTGTGTAGCTTGCATAGCTTGCTTTGATTAAACACTTTATATGGCTTTTGACACAAGACGGCTCTTAAAGAAAAAAAAAAACAGAAACTCATCTCAGCAGTCGTATAGATCAAGTTTGTTGATGTTTTTCTATGTCTTCCACCTTACTCAAGTAGTAACCATTATTGCTTACATTAGGTTGTTGTTGTAAATAAAGCCATCGTTCCTTCCTGAGTTAAAAATTATTCTTTTACCAATTACTTGTTAAAGCAAAAGTAATGAAATTTTTATTATTTACTAATGCCATCAATTCTGCTCGACATTACGATGTTTAATTGAGGGAAAACAAATACTGCAGCCATTTTACTCCAAACTTATTACTTAGGATTGTTCTTTAACTTGCGAGAGAAATCGCGATTTTCAAATTTTACGTCATAAGTGGATGCTGCTTCAATTGCCAAATCGATTAACTCCACTTTGTAAATTGTTTTTACTTTGAACGTCAAAGCACTGTGTTTATTCCTAACTGTTTATGTACACTTATGCAAAACTAATTCTTTTAAAAATTGAAGCATTAAATGGCAAATTTTTTTTAGTCTTTGAATAATAAATCATCGATCTTAAGCGCCTGTCCATACTATAATATAAATCGTAGTAAAAATTTAGTTAAAACACTTCAAAAAATCAATTAAAAGTACAAGTATAAGTATCTAAACAATTTTTTATCGCTGTGTAAAAATAAATTTGCAATTTTATTACTTTGATTTATTTTTTATTTTATACCAAGTCAGGCATTATATCTGTAATAAAAACTCGTAACAATTTGCGTTACTCGTTTTTTCTCAATCTCCTTTTAGTTTTTTTTTAAGTATTCATTCAATGCATAGAGAACACGGGATTTATCAGAACAAAGACGGATGATCTATGTGGAAGGTATCTTTTGCAATTTTATTCTGGTGACACTACATTGAGACACTGACACAAATTTTAAACGCAATCTATCAATCAGTGTTAACTTTGAAGTTCCTTTTTTAGTCATATCTCAGAAGAATTGGTTCTGGACCTGGATTTAAAAGCAAGATTTCATTTGGGGGGAACCGGGGGGAGCTAGATTCATTAGAAATATATGTCAAAAGGTTTACCATTCTCTGCGTCAAAAGTATATAGACATCAGTGCCGTAAGGCACTCAAAGGATGTATATTCAAGATCTTTCTCAAAAGTTTCACAGATGTTTTGAATCATGAAAAGCTGCAAAGCATCATTGGTTCCAAACGAGATCAATTTTGTTAGAAGTCGTGACCATAAACTTGACTTTTCGATCTCATTGAAGGCGTAAGAGAAAGAAGTTGAAAACCACATTTTGATCAGCCTGCAAAGACTAAGCGGTAGCATTGCAACGAAGGGACTTTGAGTAAATAAATCATCTTACCGATTCCGGATACTTTTTACACAGTGTATGTACTTTTTTTTAACCTTTCTGCTACCAAAACAGATGAATTTTGTTGTTTGAAGTCTGAGCTATAAATTCAACCAAAGTTTTCGAACAAATACTGTGATCATGTTCTTTTTTCTGAAGCTAAAGTTACTGTTTTGAGCAAAACTCTGTGAGCCCTTTCAAGACGTAAGAGAACGTACCCACAAGGAGTAGAATAATATGTTTTAATTGATCTGCAAAGCGGATTAAAGTCTAATATAAGAGTAAAAAGGCTTTGAATAAGTAAATTTAATTTAATAAAATTCCGGATGCTTTTTCACAGTACTTTCGGTCTTTTTTCTGCTTCTTTTAATGCAACAGGCAACACATTCAAGGTGAAGTGAACGTCTCTCTATTTTCTGGCCTTATCTTATTTGCCCAAAATTTCCCGAACCTTATTTAATGCAAGCCACCAGAACATTTTGATTTCATATTAACAAAAAATTTTTTTTTGTATAAATTGTTATTTTTTATAAACAAAAAAATTGTTTTTCTATAAATTTTAAATTCATTCATTCATTCGCAGTCATTTTCCTTTCAAGACACTCCCGTGTTTTTTAGGTTTAAAAAGCATTTAAAAAATATTAAATTTTTAAGAAAATATTCAATTTTTAATCGAAACTAAAACCGCGTTTGTTATTAATTTTGAAATATTCATAATCATTTTCAATAATTGAAAAAAAATTGATTAATTTTTTCTTATGTTTGAAATTTTGTTTTTTTTTTTTTACTTTTTTCTTTCTGATAACTACCATTTGAGTACAGAAAAGTTTAATTGCCCTGAATTTAATGGATGTGTTTCTTTTTGGTATCTACGTAAGTGTAGGCGAATAATGAAATGGAATCGATTGATTATTCTTTTTTAATTTTATTTTTATATTTTCTTTTGTTTTTAAGCCAAGCAGAGTTTACAGGAAATATCAAAGGTGAACTTTGCATGCGAAGGTTTTTTTCGTTTTTTATTTGTTTTCATATAAATAAAAATTAAAACTACTTTGCGTAATTAAAATTTATTTTCAATAAATTTATGCGAATTTTTAAAAAGTTTGAAAAGAAAAAAAAAAGCAAAATCTAAATAAATTCTAAAATATTTCACAATATGTTAATATACCCTGAATTTAAAATGTTATGAAATTAAAGAAATATTTTTTTTGAAAATAATTAAAACAGAAATAAAAACGTAGGAAGATAAAGGAGGGGTATCCTAGAAAGCCAAATATTTGAAGAATGTGCTCATGTTGTCGAAAATATATTTTTAGAAACTGATTTATAAAAGAAAAACCCTCTTTAAAGCCTTGTGGGTTTCCTTGCTGGAAGTATCGTTATTTGGAAAAAATAGAGAGCTTTCGCATAGGGCAGCATCTCTTCTTGTTTTCTTTTTTTTTCGAAAATTATTGCTTGAGGCTGATTTAAAAGGGTTTGAGAAATATTTCAGCCAAACTCCAGACAAATATTTGTTACACAGCACGTAAATTATTTACAAAATAATTTCAAAGTTCTTGGTTTCTTTAAGATTCTTTTCAATCTCTTTAAACATTTTTAAATTTTAGGTGTCAACAATTAAATATTGTTATTAAACTGTGTCCTGGTTTAAAATTCCAGTTTGCTATCTCATTCGTTAAAATAGTGGGAATTTTTACAATGGAATTCAGAACTTCATATTCATTTGTATTAATTACTGTTATGCTGCATAAAAAAAGCAAATATGTACACCGGTCCCTCGAGTTACGCGAATCATATGTTTGAATGACTACATAATAACGCTTTATTTGGAAGTCAAACACTATTACACTATGAGTCGATCTTATTTTAAAATAAATTCTGTAAAAACACAAATATAAAATAAAAAAGAAATTATGAAACATATATAAAGGCTCATCCATTTCATAGTCGGGATTCGGTAGGCTTATCTCAGTAACACAAGCCAAAATAAAACTATCATGCAGAGCACCATATGTTTAGTGTAATGCTTGCCATTTTACAATATGGGTCGTCTAACAACTATTGAACGTAAGAACTTACTAGATTTGATAATGTGAATTGACCGCCAAAATTGTGTAATTTCGCAACGCTAGACTTTTGTTTGTACAAAGGATCGAGTTTACGGGAACAATCCTCAAACTCTTAACGCTTTGAAAATGAACATCTGTCAAGTTATGTCTTGCCAAAAGCAGACAAGTTTTCGAAAATGAACTCAAAACCTCCAAGTCCCGTAAGATGTACCGTGGACGACGTTTGGATCCAAATGAAATTTAAAAAACAAATGTAATCCAAAACTCTACCAGAAGAGGGTTGTATTTATGTTTACCACAAAATGGATGAGTCTTTAGTATAATATGATTAGAAGTTCTTATGCATCTTAAGCCTTCCTATGTCAGCTTCCTATGTCAGCTTCCTATGTCAGCTTCCTATGTTAGCTTCTTATGTCGGCTTGATGTGATAATTATTTTCCGAAGGTAAGATTTGATTTCTTTTGAAAATTTTCAATACTCTGAGAAAGAAAATTCAAATTAATCAAGGCATCAGTGTATTCTTTCAAACCACATACATTCCTGAAGTAATTTATTTTTTTGGCACTGCTTTGTCTTTGTTCAGGATTCAAATTACGTTTAAATTACTTGGCGAGAATAAACGTTTCTTCTGGTCCCACACCTATTTGTATGATCAATAGTGCAGTGGAAATTATATAAAAGCAAAGTATATGCATAGCATGTATAGCATGTAATGTAGGGATGGCAAAGACACTGGAAAGTGAACCTTCTTCGAAGTTGAAACAAATGACTTCTGTTTATTGCAACATCCAGAAATTGGTTTCCAATGGGAATATATAGCTGATTAGCTTCAGATTACGAAAAAGCAACAATATGTAATCATACCTATCGGTATATTTCCAGTATTCTCATTGCTTGAAATAATAACGCACATATACGTTTAAAGTCATACATGAAAATTGGGAATTGGATTAACCAAACAAGAAAAAAGCTTAAAAATGATGATTGGTTTTGTTTTTTTTTTCAACAACATATCCAAAGCAAATTTACAGTTTAATATTCTATGTATAAAAGTGATCCCAATCCGTCCTCGGACTTGTTCATGCAATCGTAAAAACTGTTCAAGTGTGCGACAAAAATTTTTACTCTTTATTGTTATAATCGAGAACGCATAAAAACGCCTAAGAAGCTGTAAAAGCTAATTAAAATGACATAGAATTAACTGGTTGTGTAGATTAGTTTTTTTTTTTTTTTTATGTATGAATGTTGTAAGGAATTTAAAATCATATGTTCATCTGCACGCGAGTGCATGGCTTTGAAATACTCTCTCATAATCATCTTGAAAAACCGGCTTTTAAAATATAGAACAATCGTTCTGCGTACACAAAAAGTGAAATCTCTCGATAACAAAAAAGAAAAAAAAATGAATGATAATTAGTTTTGCTTGCCCGTATACGTATGTACAGAAATGTTAGAATTTATAAATAACGTTTACACTACAGCATCTTACATTGCAGCTATAAAAAATTTTCTTTCAGCTTTAGTCACTCATGCGATAAAAAAAATTAAGATGTGTAATAGAAATGGTTAACAAAAGTAGAAGATATAAATACAACGGAAAAAAAGAGAAAATGTTTTTGTTTGTATACACACTTACAAGTATACTTACGTGTACATTAACACTTCTATACCGGTAAAAGCAACAAGTAATGGAAACTTGTTTTCATTCTAGTAGCAATTAAATTGTTGTTTATAAATAACATAAAAGTAGAGAGCAAGCAAAAAACAAAAAGAAACAAAAACAAAACCAACAAAAGCTACTATTGTTGAGAGTTTATTCAGTTTATCTTTAAATAAATATTAGAAAAATTAGTTCTCTCTGCTAATTTGTTAGTTATATATGAAACATAGCTTAACCTTTCTAAAGCATAACTTAAGTATAGCGGGACTTAACTATAGCTTAATCTAAGTATAGCTTAACTTAAGTGTAGCCTAATTTAAGTATAGCTTAGTCTAGCACAATCGAATTTAAGGTTGATTGTCTTTAGCTTTAGATAATTATTGCGGAAGAAGTTTTAAAGTCTATGGCGAAGTTCTTCTTTTTTAGTTTTGTTGTTTAGTTACGACTGCGTCTGAATCCTTAACCAAACTTAACCTAACCTCAATGAAACTAGTCCTCGATATTCTGGATTTCTTATTTGATTTCGAACCAAAGGAACCGATTCTGCTTCGAATTATCGTGGAGACGTCAATCCCAAGATGCACTTAAGCAGTGCGGTATTTTTCAGCGAACTGTAGTTGGCGTCCCCTAAAGAACTGGCCAATACCATAATAGATATAAACTTTATATCTACACTATGGAATAAAGCACTGGATATAGTCAAGCATAACTACAGTTTCGGTTTTGTCTTTACGTGGATATCTAATCGTCGAGCTTAACCCCACGATGCTTCGAAGCACTAGAGCATGTTTCAACCAACGATAACCAACGTCCCCTGTGTAGTGCAAAAATCCTTATTAAAGAGTGTATTGAGCGAACAATAGCCAAGTTACAGTTTAATAAACCAGAGAGTTAATGATACTCAATCGATTTTGGACATAAGAATATACGGCGTTGACGGGAATGATTTATTGAGCAGCTTCGGCTTTAGGTTTTACGTGGACATCTACTCTTAAGGCTTAACTTCAAGATGCGCTTGAGCACTAGACTATTTTTCAGCGAACGATAGCCGGCGTCCTTCAAGTTAGGAAATAATACCCATTGTGGGAAATTCCACTATTCTTGACGTTCGAGAACAAATATTCGCTGAGTATAGTCGAGAATTTCTCTCTGGTTGGAGGGTGTTCCGATTTAGGATTCCACAACCACCATGATACTCCCCAAGGGACCAGCGATCTAGCGATCGGGCAGAGAGCAATCTCCCCAGCAGTGTATTGAATGAGCAATTCTTATAAGTTGGAATCTCTCTCACACGACCTGATGCCCCATCGTTTCATTTGCGCCTTTGGATATGCTATACATTTCGGATAATACCGGGAAGTATCGAACGCACAATAGTTACAAGTTGCAATCTCTTTTGGGCAATCTGATCCACGAGTATTTATTTGTACTTTTTGGTATGCTACACATACACCGAAAAGTCTATCCAATTAACTTTTCTCTTGAATTAGAACGTACTTGGAAAGTCATCGACCCCAAGCCTCAATGCGAACCATGTTACCATATTCGATATTGCTTCGATGGACCATAAAAATTTATAGTAAAATAGTTATATGGTCCGTTTCTGCTAAAGAATCTAGAGAAGAGACGAACGACACCGACCTTTGCCCCAACGCTTGCTTTCTACAATCATCGGGAACCTATAGCCAAGTTCTATAATAAAAAGATGTAAACCATCATTAGTTGTACAAGGTGATTTTTGAATTTCTAGCTCGATCTCGAGACAAAAGTGTACAAAGCATCTGCCTTGTTAAGGCTTAAGCGGGAGCAACGCAATTTAACTCCGTGGCTGTAGTAAGGAATCGTAGCTCTAGAAAATGCTTCTGAGTTCCTTTAGTCAGTCAGTATTACCTTCGAAATCTCGTCTTGCCATCGAAGGCTGGATTTTAACTTTGACTTTGAGACGTGAACTAGAAACATTCGTTCATTATTCATATTTTAATAGAGAGTAAGGTGGAGGAAGGAGAAGAAAAGTTATGGATTTTGTCAGCTTCTCTCAAAAACTATAAAATGTTACAAAAAAAGTCAATAACTTCAGTAGAGAAGTTGACCAATCTTGACCAATATGTATAAGTGATCTTTATATATCAGCTGTTACCTTCCCTAACTTCACCTGCCTTACTTAGCTTGATTTCTTCTTCGTTACTGTTTTCAATAGAAGAAGAGCGTTAATAATTCGTTTAGGACGCAATTTTCTTAATTTTGTTTTCCTTTTTTGCAGCAGTAATTATGAAAACTAACACTAGTAATTTTAAAATGTTTAATCGGAATTAATTAAAAAGTTAAAAACACTTGTTAACGACGACATAATTATAAACTAAATCAACAGAGAGCGAATGTTGAATGTCTTTCATTTCGTGTGTGTGTGTTTGTGTGTTAATATAAAAACAAATAAGAAACAGATTATTAATTATGGATGAGGTTGAATGAAACAAAACCGAAAGACTTAATAGAAAGCAGTGCCTGTTGTTGTTGTGGTTGAAACTACAGTAATATTCTCTTAAAGTCCGTAGCAACATTTTCAATCATTAACTTAATGATAGATAAAATCACAAAATTCTTTTACATTTAAGTATTAATACTTTAATGATTTCCTTTAGGGATTTAAATATTTTGCTTTAAAATTAATTTCACTACAATCTCTCATCTCTCTCTAGTAATCGGTCAATGACATTCATATTTATTACAAAGACTGTATATATAAGGAAATAAGTAAAATTTGCTGTTTTTTTTCGCCTACATTGCCTTCGTTTTTAAATGCCCTAAAGCCAGAAATCATTAATTATTTAGACGGACTTTAATTTAAAAGCAAAAGTTATAAATAAAAAAACGAAGACATTTTATCATAAGTGTGTGCAGAGATATTCGTCATGTATAGATAAATAGTCCAGACTGATTAATGACTGACTGCTAGCTTATGACAGCTGGTTGGATGCGCACACAAGAGAGAGAAATGAAATTAAATGAAATGAAAATTATAAAAACGATCTTTTTTTCTTGCTTTACAGTTCAGTTTACGTATATATGCAAGTGAATGAATGATTGCATGCATGCAAACTGTGTTTTAAAAATGATTTTTCATTTTTCTTTGGTTTGGCTTTCAAATGAAATTTCCAAACGACTTATCTATATGTCCATACGTGATCTGTTAGAAAGCGCTATAGCAGGTGTGTGCATAAAATATAAAATTTTAAATTAAAAACAAAAAGAAAAAATGTGTTTTTTTTCTTTTTTGATATTAAACTTAAGTACAGAACTGTGTAAAAAGATTCCGGAATTGTTAACGATCACCACTATGTCATTTACTTATCATCCATTATATGTCTGTCATCCACGAAGAAATGAAGACTCATCTTGCTTGCAACAACAAATATTGCTAACGTTTCTTTTAGTTTTTCATGAGGTTTTCCCAAAATTATTGAAATAATGTTTACATATATATTTGTATATATTTTCAATTGACTGAAAATCCATTTTCACGATGATACTTTTAGTATCAGAAGAGCTAGACGGAACATTGTCAGGTAAATGTTGAGTTTTTTTTTCAATGCCATTGATTGGGCTCTTTTTCCTAAACTCTTTTGCACAGAATGTTTGTAAATTAATTTAAGAGACACGTTAACTTACTTAGTCTGCTTTGGCTTTTGTTGGTAATTTTGTCATGCAGTTAGTCAATCCGAAGGTCAACGAGAACAAAGTAAATTAACTAATATCTCCGCACATCTTTTGTCATTTGTCTGTGTGTTCAGTGGCATATGAAATTTTGTTTATTTCACAGAATTTAAGAAAATAGATCAACAAATGTTCTTCTGATGACGCGGTGATGAAAATGAAGCATCACCACTGACCGGTTGCTTCTAAATGAGCAGCAATTTTTTTTGGATGATTACACCCTAACCAAATATCAGCGTCAAATTTAAAACTAGAACCTTAAGTAATCAATGATATAACCTGGCTTTGCCTGTTTTCATCGGGAAAAAAGGTATTTTCCGATCCGTCTTCTAATCTTCGTTTCAGTCAAGATCTTTTTTAGAGTTTCGGAAATACCTAATAGCGAGACGGCGAATAGCTCAGTTTGCGCAACGATAAAAATCAGTAGGATCGTAAACAATGAGACAAGATAAAGGCTTAAGCGCCACAATGGATTGGGGCAAAGTGCTTTATGTAAGATGTACACAAGGCAAGTGTCGTCATCTGTGCATAGTTTTGACATGTAAAATTACAGACAAAGCATTCAAGCGAATAACAACCCAATGGTGATTCGACAAAAAATTCTAATGCTAGTGAACAACATCATAAAGATAAACGATGAAAATTTAGTTCTTCTACTTTTCGACCACAGTAGTAGGATAAATATTTCGTAAACAAAGCAATGCCTATCAATCAGAATTATATATCAAAGTAAACCATATTTCTCGTACGGATAAAATAATCTAAACATATTAATTATAATTTCTGAACTAATAAGCTTAAGCATTAATGATATTTTTATTATAATTAAATTAACTGCTCGTCACTGTCATTTAAAATGAAGACATACATGTATGGTTTGGCAAAACGAAACAAAACAAAACAAAGTAAAAAAGTAGAAAACAAAAACGTGCACTAACCGCAAAGCAATAAACTATGAAGAAGAAATTCTGTTTTTTTTTTCAAAACATATACTTTAGCTTTGATTGATTTATTGTATTACTGAAAATAGTGGCTTAATTACCGAGAAGCAGCTCATTAATCTTGTTATACCTTCCTTCGGTAGAAAACGATATATTAATTTTCTCACACTGTTCGTGACAATTACGAGTTTCTCTTATATGCTGCTTAGTCAGCGTCGACTTTTGAGTCATTGAGTCTGTTTAGTTTTTTTTTTTTTTTGGTTTTTTTAGTCACAAAAGTTATAACAGAAAGCTAAAAACTGCTTCGTAATCTGTTACTCGATTTCCGTAGGTCATATATATATATGTAAAAATAAAAAAAGTCTGTTAAAAAGACACGAAAACATTTAAATCTAAAAAAAAAAAACTTAAACTGAACGCTAATTTTTTGAAAAGCATAAATTTATATCATCATCATTTATATCATGACCTTAAAAATTATAGCAGACACAAATTTTCTTCCTTCGCTAGAAATATCTATTAGAAAAACCTAAAAACAAGGGCATGTCACAGAGCATGATGAAATTCTATATAGAAACAGAAACTATTTTTTATATTTATTCTGGATGATGGGTATTTAAAATTCGCTTTAAAGCTCATCTGGCCTTTTCGTTGCTAATTAATTCTTGTCTAATATATGAATGTGTGGTTTTAAACGCATGCCAAAATTGGACACAGCTAGATTGTTAAACGGATTATTTTACTGTGTTTAATGGAAATAGACAACATTTTGCAAGAATTTCTCAATTAATTTATACATAAACGTAAATTTGTATATCTATTAGGGGAGGTTTACTGCAATTGCCAAATTTGCTAAAGGTGGGTATAAACACACGAAAGACAAAATACTGCACCTGTCATGTTTTTTGCGCATTTTTTTAAATCAACATTTGGAGAAAGATATAATTATTTGTTTCCATCTTATGTCCTGAATAGGCTAAGACCGAGAATAGCTTTCCGTCAGGGACATGCTACAAAGTCTTATCATAGTCATCTAAACGTTCAAGCCAAAAATAAATCCGACTAATCAGATGCCATACTTACAATTATTATTATAAGTGTGGTATTATTTCATTATTACATTTGTACCTTCTTTAGTTTTGTTATTATTATTTTATCTTATTGTGACATTTTTAATATATTTAATTTTATTATTATTATTGTACTTTATTATTATATTTTTGTTTATTTAATTAAATTTTTTTTCTAATTTTTATTATTATTATTTTATTTTTTTTTTGTATTTTTTTTTTAGTTAACTTATTTATTATATTTTTATTTAATTTAATTTTGTTAATATTTCATTTTATAATTATTATTTTTTTTATTATTATTGTAACATTAAATCTTACCATAGATTTATTTAAAAATTCTTTTCAAATTATTATGAGTGCATTTGGTGTTGACGTTACTAGCATAACACATTATATTTGACTTTAATTCATATATTTTTGTTCATGTGCATGTAATTCTATACAACCTTGTCTCTTAATCTTATCGTAAACTGCATTCTATAAAAGTCATAAATGTCTGTTGTTTTATTTTTATGCATATTGTAGGTAATGTTTCTTAACACCCTAACGTTCGAGTTTGCCTCTTACGTATGCCTTTGTATGTTAATCCATTATATATTCAAACCGCTATCAACACTTGATTAACCGTTAATACCCTAGATAAGTGTCAATACAGGTCTACTATTGCGTTTTTTATGTAAATATTTTTATGTTTTGAATAATTTTTGGTAAAGCTTTACTTCTAATGAATGAATTTGGAAGACTTGGCAAATTATTCAAATTAACGAGATATACTGTATCAGTTTTTTTTTTGTTGATGACTGATTTTGATATATAATTTTAATAATTAAAAGCACGTTCCTAAATTGAAGATTTTTTTTTTTTTGATTTTAAATATTTCTCTCACATCATAGCTATTAAATATATATTGTCAAAATTCGGATTTATTTTATGGTTGCTAAGTAAACTATTAAAACTAAAAATATGGCGCGCAGAACTAGAAAATAGAATCTTATTATCTAACATTGTAATGTTAAGCATAAGTTTCTTTTCAAGTAGATAGCAAAGGACCTTTATGAGCTAAAGTATTTTGTACAGACTGTTTAGGAAATAGGATAATTTTTTAAACACTAAATTAAAGTAGTTTCTTTGAAAAAAATTATTTAAGGATAAGCTCTCACTTCCTCTCGTTTCTGTCCTAAAAATGTTATTATTCGCCCAACCTTTGATCCTTCTTTTTTTGAGAAAGCAAAAAAATTAAAAAATTTTAATTATTCTGCTAGAGATGTAACATCTATGGCCAAAATTTGCAGAACCATTTAGTCATAGCAAACGGATGAAGGAAATTGTCTCGTTAATGGTTGAAAATATTGTTCTACGTTAGAAATGAAATTTTAAAGAAAACGTAAAAATATGTTATTTGCATGTATATCAGAACTCTTTTTATACGATTTTAAAATCAGGCTTTTAGTTCATTTTACATGGTTTTCATATAACGTAAAACATATATACCCTTGGTATAAAAATATAAGACGCTTATTTTTCTGAACTCTTTTTACACGTATTTAAAATCAATGTTTTAGCTCATTATACACGGTTTTCATGTAATATAAAACATATATATCTTTAGTATAAAAATATAAGACGTTTATTTTCCTGAACCTTTTTTACACGATTTTGAAATCAGTACTTTAGTTCCTTTTACATGGTTTTCATATAACATAAAACAAATCCTTAGTATAAGAATATAAGACACTTATCTTCCTGTTCTGCTGCATAAATTCTAAAAAATGTAGCTACCGTGTAAAATGAATATATTTATAAGAAAAAACAAATGCACCTATCTGTTCAATGCAACGCCTTTAGTCTTCCGTAAATTTTGGCTTTTAGCCACCTGTTCGTTAGTTTTTCGGTACTGATGTCAGTAAAATTCTTTAAAAAAAGTTTTGATCAAAATCTGAAATAAAATTTTAAAATGAACTTTACCCGCTTAGAATGGATGGCTAAACAATCTACAAAATTTTCAGAAATTTCAATATATTATTACCTTGCCATCCACATATAAGCTATCACTTTTAAAATATATATTAAAATCAAGAAAAAGTGAAGATTGGAAAAGATTTCTATCAGTTCATTGGCTCGCCCGCAATCAACGGACAAGGGGCGTTCAAGTTCTATCCCTTACTCGCAGTAATACATTTTCGGTCTACTTTTTTTTTTTGCAAATTCTTAATTTTTTATTTTATATACGTTTTGTGAATTTATTTTGTTTATAATTATTTCATTATTCGCCTAACGAGTTCATTTAACACAAATTAAGAAATCATTACTGGATAGGTGTACATGAAGTTATTTAATCAAGCTATTAAATGGTTTACTATCATTGCTCGTTTTCTTTAAAATTGTTTAGAATGTTTTGAAAGGTGTTTTTATATTTCCATTAAAAAGCAAAAAAAAAACTTATTTTTTATGTTTTCCCTTTCATTCTTGAATCGAGGAAATAAATCTGTTACCTTTAAGGCGTTGTGGTGCTTGTGGCCCGGCTACACGTACGGCGTCGATCGCAAGTAAATCCACAATAATAGTCAGTAGTAGCAGGGTAAATGAGAATTGAAAATTTCTTGAATATTTCCACTTGAACGGCATCATTTTTTTTTAAATAATTTTTTAATTCCAAATCGAAAATGCTTTTAAAATCTTTTTTCGTTGCTATTGTTGTATTATTGCTAATAATTTTGCTTCCGTTTTTAATATATTTTCCTTAAAATTTTTATTATATTTCGATTAACACTTTGATTGGTTATCATTGAAATTTTTTTTTATTTTTTTTTTTATTTTTTTAAAATTAATTTTCTATAATTATTAATATTGGCTTTGTCGAATTTTTCAAAAATTTTGTAGAAATTTTCCTAAAAAAATTTCCGACTATTAAACAATTAACGAGCAACGCTTTAATTGGCTGCTTCTTGAGCACTGAGATGTTGTTGTTATGTCTTAATGGAGAAATAGCTATAAATAATGAAAATCCAATTTACAGTTATGTTCGTTCGGTTTGGCTAACTATTTAATCCACATTAAACGCCATTTACGTGTTCAGCTAAAATCCAGAGAATGAAATTCGCGGCCCGCGTTTAAGCACCAAACTGAATTTCAAATGCTAAGCGAACGAATATATAAAACTTTCTGAATGAACCTCAAGCAACAAACACAACAATCTCCCAAATTCAAGTCACTCAACTCCGATCCATTCCAATCCAGTCAAGTCGAGCCAAACGAAGCAAAACGTTTGGCCAACGTCAGACGGCGGATAACGTTAACAGCAACGGCAGCAACGGCGCAATAGCAGCTGCAGCTATAGCAGCTGCCAACAGCTGGCAATAGAGCAGCAGTGAGCTCAATAAAATGATAATATAACAGCCTTAGCACCATCATCAGCATTTGACTTTGGTAGTTGTCATAACGGATATTGCAGAAACGTACAAACAAACATCATCATCATCATCATTATTATCATCATCATCATCGTTCGTCGTCGTCGAGCTGCTATAATACATTTACTATATTGTTTTTTTTTCTTTTTTTTGAAAAGTTATGAATCATGTTTGACTAGAGCAGTGGCCGTCGCTGCTGTTGCTAGCTTAGCTCTCGCTTTTTTTTTTGCAATTAGTGCTCTGGTTTGATCTTTAATTTTCTGTTTTATTTCTCGTTTCTATAAAAAAAAACTCGTACAAAAGTGGTTTCAAATCTAATAAAAATAATAAGTTGACTGGACCAAACCACTGCCACTGCTAGCACCACTCACTTATGTGCTCTTTTTTATTTATAAAAAGCTGCTGCTCCTGAAAGCTGCTCGCTGTGTTGTGTTCTATGATTTGCAAATAACTGCACGTTATAGAAAAAAAAAGAAGAAAAAACAATGAAAAAAACAAAAGCAGACAAGACAAGGTAAGCATACAACATACAACACACAGCACACATATGCAACAAATGAATGAAAGTTACATTTTTTCAAAGATCTCTGCCAACTTTTTCTTCTCGCCGCAACATTGAAAGAGAAGAGGGAAAAATTCATTTATGGTTTCTCTTGGAATTGAGTTGAATAAGAAAGAAGAAGAAACCGCAAAGAAAATATCAAATTCATTTTTCCAACTTTACAAGTAACTTTTTATAGAGCTTCATGCAGAAGAGAGAGCAAGAGAAGTCAAGAGAGCCATATTGAGATAGACAAAGAGAAATAGGAAGAGAGGCAGAAATAGAGAGAGAGAGAGAGAGAGAGGGTTAAGTATTCTAAAAGTTTTTATGAAAATTTTTTCCTATTAATTATGCTTTAAAAGACCTATTTCGTACTACGATTATTTACTAAACGTGGCCTATATTTGCTTTTAGATCAACAGGTTTGAGGGAAACCTTCACTTTTCCGTTTATCCTAACGATAAGTGTGCGCATAGGAGTATCTGATAAGATCAGAACTGATTAATGCCGAAGTTTTATAATAGCTCCCTAAGATGTTAACTAATTTCATTATAATACTTTCATCAAAATTTAAAGGAACGCTTTTGAAAAACTCTTCAGCGTAAGTAAATATATATTTAATTCGATATCAATTATGAGAGGAAGCCAAGCAACAAGTTCAATATTGGAATCTTTTATTTTGTACGTTAATTAGCGTTCGAGCAGATTGTATGGACATAGAGCGTGGAAAGTGAAAGGGGTTAAGACTAAGAAGTTGCCATTAAGTAGTCTAGAAATTGAAGCGGCTTCACGACTGCCTACTCAAAAAGGCCCGGTTCCCCTTTAATTGTTGTTCACAGATCTTCTTTTTTTGAGATTAAGTAACGCTATCTTCAATTATCTTTATATTACATAAAATAAGTAAGAAAATTACATTTACTACCTCGATCATCTCGAACCTTTCTTTCCTAATTGGTCTGGGTCCCCAAAAAAATTAATTTCATTTTGAACTTTTATGTCCTTCGTAAAGCGTTTGCCTGCCGTCAGTATTTTAGTTTTTGGTGTTAAGTTTGGTGGCCAATCATCTCCATTTCCATTTCATTTTCATTTGAGAATAAATGTTCGAGACTTGTGTTTCTACATAAATTTCTACATAAATTTCTACATAATTTCTACATAAATTTCTAAGCTCTTCAGTTATACATCCCGAAACCTTAGCTAAATCAAAATTATACTAAACAGTCTAAGCAAGAAATATAAAATTACGTTCGTATTGTTTGCCGTCTTTACTTCTAAGCACTAAAGAAACAATCCATTTGCAGAAGTTTTCTCCCTTTGATTCAGATGTTTTCACTTTTAAGTCACAAGTTCATATATAAAATACATTCCTTTTTCTCTCTCCTTTAATTATAATGCTCCCTAACCATCATCGTGCTCGCACGTAATAGAATATAACCAAACAAAAAAGGACTATGTCTAAAAAAATGTACATCCCCTAGTGTAGCACTACGAACTAATTTTTACTGTTAATATTTCATTATTACTGGTTAAGAAGGCTTTCAAAACGCTGTTCAATAAAGATCTTTGAACTTGTGTCGATTCTGGTGAGGAGATTATGAATACAAAACGTCTTTTGAGTCGAGCTTTATTCATGGAGTTCATTGGGTCTGAATAATGATGAATGTGTTGAGATCTTCGAGCCGTGTCTTAAGAAATTTTTGATGAATTGTTGAAGACTTGGGAGGTAAGCTCTGTTAACAAACTCCGTTCATATGTTCTGTATTTTTAAGTGCAGCTTTTCCGACTGTCAGCACTAGAGATTTGAGACTCCCTTCCATTACCCTTAAAGACGTGGATTAATCTTGTACTCGTCGAAGGGCATTCAGGTATTTTGTTCTTAACGTTGATTAAAATTTCAAGACTTTTGACTTACGAGTCTAAACCTCCTAAAAGATCAAATAACTTTTAAAATAATAAAATTATCTACAAACCAAGAGTCTAGACTGTTAAATGAGGCGAATGGCATACAAATATTGATATACTTACCTCCCTTAGCGCTGAATATGAGAAAACAATTATTTTCATATTTTCACCCAAATAATTCGTTACTTTTCGGACATTGTGATGTAATATGGAAATGAAATGTGAAAATAAATGATAGAGGATGCGTCAAAAAATGCTATGTCATTTAATTAGTCTAATGCCGGCTGTAAGTTATTGGTACGTCAGAATAATGATAACATAACTGTTATCTGTGTATCTCAATAACAATTTATCTCGTTTTAACTCATTTCCCCATCCCCCTCGCAATAAAGCTCGGCTACGGTCTTGCCTTATGTTGCGTCCACATGTATGCGAATGCAACCACTTATGTGTTATATATATATGTGTTTGTATGTTTGTGCACGTCTATGCAGTTAGAATGTAATTTGCATTTAATTCATAGCTTTTAATATCCCGTCAAAAGAATAACAGGTTTATGTCTTAAGTCTTTTGTTATTATACAATGAGCAGCACCATAAGCATATACCAAATACTCTCAAAATTTCTCTCTAGAGAAATCCTTCTTTCTCTTCTCTCTAATGCTTATTATGCTCTAGTTGAAGTGTTTAATGTCTGGTTTGGTGGAAAACTCACTGGAAAGACTTTTGATTTTTATAAAGGAATTCATTGCCTTGTCGCGGAGTAAATGGAAAAGAAATAAAGCTTTTAGAGAAGTTTTTTTTCGCATACTTGAGGGGAGTACGCTATAGTTTTTATATTTAGACAATAGAGCTTTTTGTGTTAGTTTTTTCTTGTAATTCTTTTTGTTAAATTAACGGTTGTTTTACATCTGTCGTTCTTAAGAGTAAAAAAACGTGATAGCTTTAATAATGTGTATGATGATGATGATAGTGATAATGATGGTGATGATAATGATGACGGTGATGATGATAATATTGATGGTGGTGATGATGATGATGATGATGATGATAATCGTGACGATGATGACGGCAATGATGATAATTGGTCATGTTGTCATGGTAACGATGATGTTGTTGTTGATGATGATGATGAAGCTGATGATGTTAGTGACGCGTTTTATACCCACCTACCTTCAAACTCAAATGTGATGCTTAAGTTATTTCATTCATTTTTTTGTTTACAAACACGTTTATGTACTACACACCTTAGTTAGTTAGTAGGCATCTCTCTGCAGGTGGGCACTTGTGTTCGTTGTTTGTTCGCTTAATGACGTAGGCAGAGTAGGTTTGTAAAAACACGTTCAATAATTATTAAAATGAAGATCCCAACGTGCGAACATCTTGTTATGCCAGTTTTTAGTTTGTTGTTTATATTCTGTACTATAGCTTTGGTTGTTTCTGTTGGTTATTGACTTTTTATTTACGGTAAGTTGTTGTTTAGTTGTTAGTGCATAGATTTCGATATAATTGTGCGCAATGTGTGTATATTGATGACAACAACTTCATAATCTAAACCATGTGTTTTCTTAAATATTTTTTTGCATTGTAAGGTTATTTTTATGAACATTGAATGTACATGTGTGTGCGTGTGTGACCCCGTTTCAGAAATGTAGTTCAAAGTATGCCTAAAAAACTTGTTTTAATTCTAAGTTATTTTTTGTTGTTGTTGTGTTCGTGTTATTATTTTTGTTGTTGTGTTAATGTTATTTGTTTTTGAGAATAAAATGCTACACACAAGCGGTCATAAAAGACTTTGTCAAGCCGACCTGCACGTCTCGCGTTGTACCACAAACATGTGGAAGAAATCAATCAATTAGGAAAAGCTCTATGGAATTCTAATGACAGCAGGTTGCAAAATGCTCTTTGGGGTTATATTCTCCCTTCTCTTTTCATTTTTCTTTTTTCCATTATTGCGATGTATGAGTATTTCAGTATTCAATTATATTTCATGCTTTTCAAAAACGCTGTGGTTAGTTAGCACTAAAATGCATTTTATTAATATTTACTAAGTTTTTCATTCCATTTGCAAATATTTAGGAAATATGTGAGAACAATTGAGTAAAGTATATATCAGATTGTCTAACAAGTATTTGGCCCGACAGTCGCAAAGTAATTTTACAACTCCACATAGACCAATACGTTAAAACAAATTCTTTTTCAGTAATTGGCACTCCAAGCTTATAGGGTAAGTTAAAAAAGTTGAAGGAAATTTTGTGTCATCAGATAAACTTTTTGGAGAAACTAAGTATTCAAAAGACAAGATGGTCCAAGTAAAAATATATGTTCGGCCTGAAACGAAGTCTATAACTATATCTACAATACCTTTAATGGGGTATTGAATAAAGATCTTACATTAAGAACTCTCGGTCTGGCGATATGACAAGCGCTGACCTCAATAACTTTAGATCAGGAAAGTCCTTGAAAAAATGCGTATTATTTACGATCAAATTTTATTGAATTTTTGGCTTTCGCGTCGAAAGAGTTACGGCCAACGATGTAAATATCATATATGATATCATATGGGAAAGATTGGCTGTAAAAATGTAACGCTTTTCGGGCAATTACTTGAAGTATAGACATTTTATTTAGTCGAATTTCTAAATGCGAGATTCTACCGCAATGAATTGAAATCATTCCGAAATGGAAAGTGTTCATGGAGACAGTAGATGTACTACAGTCTATCGCTATAATTAGAAAGTTTGACAGTGTCTGCCTTCAAAAGGCAAACCTTTTCCTTTTCTAAACTTCTAGAAGCAGATAGACCGATAGATGCGATCTTTACTGAGAACAGGTCGAGTGATTCCATCTAACAAATACTATGTAAAGGGAGAGTAAAAAATGACATAGAAAACCCTCCAAGCTGAACATGATTTGAAGGTTTTGTTCCAAGTTAAGTCACACTTTCGTTTTTAATTCGTTATCATTTTATTTTAAAAAAGCAGCCATTGCAAACCGGAAGTTCTCCTAAAAGCTCCTAAATACCTAAAATTAAACATCCCTTCTTCGTCGAGTAGGATTTTTTGAAACATTGTCCTTCCCATGGGAATTTATTTCTTATTTATCTAAATACTTTAGCAGGAACTCGAATATGAAAGAATATCTGAAAGTATATCGTATTTATTATCTACAGTGTTAACATACTTTAACCATTTTATGTACGTTTTGTAAATGATGATTGAAGAAGGAACGCTAGAAGGCTAATCTAGTTAACTTTTTGGTCAGATGTACTGACTAAATTTAAACGCTTTTCTTTAATGTAATGAATCAAAAGTTACACATCGATGAATAAATTAACAGAAAAGTGATCGCTTGTATGTGAATATTATGTAAAAGGTATTTAACGTATGTCAACATTATCTAATCGATGGCAAAGTATTCCGACGTTGATATTATGAAAAATTAAAATATTTTTAATTCCATTCTTCATCCCCATACATGATGATGCATCATCATCGCAATGATTACCAGTTTACTTTCTTTTTTTTTAATGATTTTTACAAAAAAAATTTCAATTAACGGTTTCCAAATGAAACAGAAATGCGAAATTTTTTCCCCATTTATTTCGATTGATTAAAATTTGGAAAACAAAAAAATTGCTGTTAACTCATTCATACAATTGAGATTCGTTTTTGATAGTTTACACGCGCACCCATACACACACGCACGTATATATATATGTATACATATGTATATATATGTATATATATGCATATATATATGTTCAAATATATAACTGACGGCATTTAAGTGTTAATTGTTGACAACATAAATTGCAAACGCAACACACCAGCCCAGCAACAACATCATCATTATGTCTTGAATGGCAGACAACCAATTCAGAAAATAATATAAAGCGCAATACAACAAGACAATGTATTGTTAATTGTTGTTGTTGCTGTTAATGTATTTAACACATCCATTAAATTGTTTAATGCTTTGCTATCATCACCAAGCAATCCCACCATTATGGCCCTCGTCATCTCCATCTCCATCTCCATCTACAAATCTATCTTCATTAACCAACGCTACCATTACCGTGATCACTATTAAAAATTTGATCTTCTTCCTCCTCTTCCTCCTCTTCTTCTAGTTTTATTTTTTTTAAAATGTTATTATTGTTGTTGTTGGTGTTGTTGTTATTATGCATGTACTTTTCAAGTAATTTTCCCTATTAGCAATAATTTGCAACTTGCACACTTGTGACTGATGATGGCTTTTAATAGCACTTTATGAGAGCTTTAATTAGTTCAAAATTTTATCTGTAATAGTTTATAACTGTTAGCCTATGGATGAATGCCTTATGCGTTTCCATGTCTGTCTACAAATACAATAACAGTTACAAAATCGAAAAATGCACAAGACCGTAAAATGTTGAATTTTTTTTTTTCGCTTTCAAACTGTTAAACAATTAAAAACCAAACCGAATATTAAATGTGACGTTAATAACTATTATTTGCTCATTACTACACAGTGCTGTTACAGTTGAGTTTACTGTTAACGCCGCTGGTGGTGGTTAGTTATTAGTATTTGTCAATCGTTGCAGAATTGTTGAGAAATTTATTAATTTTCTTGAATATTTCTAAATTTTATTATATCAAATAATTAAATTCGTTTATGTTCCTTGTACATGTAAATGTAATTATAAATACGGGTTCTTTCGAAGGTTTCGTATTATTTTATTATACGTTAGATGTTGGTCTCTTTGCGACATATCGGTGCAGGTAATCTTGTCTGCAAACACACGTATCATTTACTTCAGAGCTATGAAGTAAAAAAAGTGCGAAGATTAGATTTGACTACTGGTTTATCATATTAACCTAAAAAAAAAAACGATTAAAAATAAACTTTAAAAAATAATTCTCTATCTCCGACTATTAGGTGGACATGGGCGATGTTTACTATTTTTGTGTTGTATTGAACTGCTACTATACTATAGAATTGCCACTAGAAGCTAGAGGAAAATATTTGTTGAAATGGCTTCCCGTTCTTAACACATTAGGTTGCAAGGAAGGAAGTATTTTGTCATGTTTCCTACATCTTGAATATATTAAGACTTCTTATTCTATTATAGTGTTTCCAATGTATCACTTTCGTCCATCTATATTTAAGTCGATTTTATGTGGCGTGTAAGTTGTTGTTAATCTTCTTTGATGCTTATGATTCAAAGTCTAGCACTTCTTTTTTTTTTTTTTTGATATTTATTAACGATTTACTATATATCTTAAGTTGTTATAACGTTCATCCCCAATACGGGGACGTGCAATCGTTTATCAGTAGCACATCGGAATAAGTACAATACATTGCATCAAGATTTACTGAAAATCTTCAACAAAAAAAATCGGATAGGATGGATATCAACAATGATTCTTTGAATTCGAATGAAATTTAATGTGTTGCTATTATACATAAATCAGATTGAAACATATTTGTAATGAAATTGTGGGGTCTTTTAAAAGTTTAAGAACAGCTTTTCACACACGCTCTGATGTGAAACCATTTGCACACAATGTTTCTTATATGTTTTCTCGTAATAAAAGTATATTTTATATCTGTTGTATAGTAATAGAAATATTTTTTTTTTAAATTGCGATTAATTGCGGGCTATATTTTCGAAAAATTGATTTCAAAAATTTAATGTCAATTTAGCCTTTTTTTTGGAAGAAATAATTGGAAAATTCACAATAGAAATCATTGTTCATTAGAAAACCTTTTTAAACTAATTCTGACATAATCAAATGAAAATTAAAGTAGCGGAACTCGAAAAATATTGTCCCGAGAAAAATGTTTCGAAACTCAATAGGTTTTTTGTGACCGAGAATTGACTTTGTGCTCCATTTAAAATGTTGACGCTTCTTAACTAATTTTTCTAAATCATGGCCGTATATTTTGGGGTCAATTGTTTTTTCAATATATTTTTGAACGTCAATCTTTTTCCATTGTGCCGTCCGTAATCAACGGTGCCGAATCAGGGGATTTGGTTATTAGATCCGCTTGCTCATTTCCCAGGATATCAATAAAATTCGGTATGAACAAAATTTTAATTTTGCTTCCCTAATAATACTCCTCACATTATGAATGGTGTTCCATCTTGAATTTAAAGGGATTTTGAATAGCTTTTATGACCGACAAATTGTCTATGATGAAAACCGTTTCGATGTTGGCTTTGAGAACGAAATACAATTTTTAAACCATAGATTAGGATGGTGAGATCAATATTAAAAATCTTAGTACGATTCCATTTTTGTATTTGTTAATGTTCCAGTATATTTCAAGCGATTATTGTTTGTTTTTTATTAGTCTTAAATCCTTCCTTTAAGCCAAATTACGCGTAGAAAGCATTGAAAATGATGTTGAAGCTTTCATACTCATCGTGTGGTCACGTTTACGTGTTTCTGCGTAAAATTACAATATTTATGATATTGAATTATTGGTTATGTTTTTTGAAAAACAGTCAGTCGTTCATTAATTCATTAATCATAAAGAAAGTTGATCTCTAAAGACAAAACTTTCAAAATAATATGTAATCAACTTTCATATGTAAAGATTGTTTTCCGTAATACCTCATCGTTAACTAAATAAATATAAACAATCAATAAATTTATTCATAAATTTCTTAATTAGAAATAATAGACTTCAGTAAAATTAAGAAGACTTGGTTTGGTTATAAGAGGCCTTCGAAGATGAATTGAAATAACGAAATATATGTGAGTTATGAGCATTTGATTAATTTAGCAAAAATTGAAAAACGAACCCAAAATTATTCAACATTTTTATGTAACAAACGGTTGAAATCATTTGTTGTTTTTGTCTGTTTGTCCGATTGTTTGAATTTCTGTTTTCAGTTTTCTATTATATTGTGTTATGTGAATGTATTGGTGTGTTAGTGCATACACATTTTTTAGTTTATATTTCTTTGATTTTAAATAGCTTTTGAATAGAGACGCTCCGCTTCTTTACTGTTTTGCTTGGTATTCATTATCAAAGTTTTCGCTCAAATTATAATTTTTTTCTATTAGATTCGTCTTACGCGACTGATGCGATCTCTTTTTTTTATTTTATTCGGATGCTCATCTTAGTCGTATAGTGTATCGCTGTGTGCAAGAAGCGGGAATACTGTAGCTCAAGAATTTCTTACATAATTTATAGATAAAAGATCTCGACTTTCTAGACAGCAGTAAACTTAATTATGGAATGTTGATCGTATTACTAAACAACTTAATTATAAGAATATTCGTAATATATTATGTATGCTTACGTGATTATCTTGAACATGAAATCAATTTTCAAAATTAATAGTAAAATACATACAAAAATAATCTTACAGGTTTAATAATGAAAGTAGACTCAATTCTTCTTTAAAATTATTAAACTGATTTTGGTGAGCTATTACTCTAGGAAAAGCATACAAGTAGGACTCTAAAAAAGCAAATAACTAGAAATAAGTGCAACCATACACTCATATACTTCCAACAGAATAGCAACTTTGTTCTTACGTAGAAAAAACATGTAATCTGCCGGTTACATGTAGACAATGCAAACAGCGGTAACAGAAGATTTCTTTGGATGTAGTTACAACGTTTTATTATATAATATAATTTCATTCTGGTTTTGCTTACAAGCACACTTGTCGAACGACAAGTTCGTGTACATCGCACACCGCCGAGAACGTTTGAACAAAACATCGGTTTTCGCGATTAGCTGTGCTTATTCCATTTATGTTTTTATAAACGGCGCAGAATGGATAGCCAAGTACTGCCTGATAAGCAAAAGAGTTATTGATGCTCAATCGATTTTAGACGTACGAGTGTATGGTGCCAAATGATACGATTTATTGAGGAGGTCCGTCGTTGGGCTTCACGTGGACATTTACTCTTAAGGCTTAAGGACCTAAGCGCGAGATTATTTTTCAGTGAACGATAACAGGCATTCCTCGAGTTATGCAACGATTCCGATTGTGCAATACCACGATTCTTAAGGTTTCAGAATAAATATTCGCTGTAAGTAATGTAAAATTTCCCTCTGGGTTGATACTGATCCGATTTAGGACGTGTTCAGCGATCGAGCAGAGAGCATTGTATTTAACGAGCAAGTTGCAGTCTCCCTTGTGCATACTGATCATTGTGGTTTTATTTGGGCCTTTGGATACGGATAGTCCTGAAAAGTATTGAGTGAGCAATACTTACAAGTTGCAAACTCTTTTAGGCAAACTGATCCACGGGGATTTATTTAGACATTTTAATATACTATACTTACCGGAAAGCCCCGGAAAGCATTGAACGAGCGATACTTACAACTTGCAATCTCTCTTGTGGGACCTGATGCCCATGGATTTATTTGGATGTTTGCGTATGCTATACATCTCGGAAGGTCGGTCCTGCCTACTGTGTTACTCTGGGACTATCCGCACTTGGAAAGTCGTCAACCCAGCCCCAACCCTAGTCATGCTCCTATATTCGATACTGTTTCAATTCGCGAAGTATTTGTATATGTATAATTCCTTTGTACAAAAAAAAAGCTAGGAAAGGATGTTGCCATTTTGGTAAATAAAAAATGGCTGTTCTCCAAAGAGCCTTCTTGGTATAAATTAATAATTTACCCGACCCGAATTTATTGAACAATGTGCTATTTGTCGACTAGATTTGGATCTACTGTGAACAACCACAGACCGGAAATTAAGCCTCCGAATTATCGCGGCCCGCACAAGCCAAGAGTATTCAAATTGCTACTATGTTCTCAAGTAAAGTTAGGATCATAAATATATTAAAAAGCTAAAGACACAATTGACCAAAATAATTTTAAAGGGTAGAAGTTATTATTGTTAATCTTTATGTCAATATTTTCCGGGAAAATATATTATACATCGAACTTGTTATAAAACTACACATCCGCAACGAGCTACAGTTTTATAAAAAAATTATTATTATTATATTAGTTATTCAGCTGATAACTATGATATATATCTTAAATTCACACGTATATTTAAAACTTAAAAATATAAAAAAAAGTATGTTCGATTTAAAAGAAATCTTTGACAACCAACTCTTCAAAATTTTTTTCATAAATTTGCGCTACTAGACTGTATTTTCCGTACCATATTTATTTGGCGGATTTTGATAATAAGATCGATATCTGCTGAAAGTTTTTGGTGATCAATAAAAATATCATTTTTGACGGATATTTTTCTTCATAGAACGGCTTAAGCTGAATATTTATACGTTAGGGTTCTCCGCCCTATAGCATCGTATTTGACATCGTAGGCAGCATTATATGGATGGATGAACGAACATAAGTAAATTGGTTCGATATATCAAATGGTTAAGACACTCGTTAGAGTCTTTAAAGTCGATTTTTGACTGTTACGGGCTTACCGATAAAGATAACTATACTTCTGTTTTTTTGGTGACGAGTTTAAGAAACAAAGGGAAATAGTATCGAATGAGTATCGAAAATATCAAATATAATTTCTTTCTAGTTTTTTTTTTTGAAACTTAAATAATCGAATGTATTTTGAAGTTGAAAATATTTTCATATTTTAATCATTAATACATAAAAGCAAACTACGAAGACCCGTTTAATGATTGCATAAAAAAGGCAAAATTAATAAATAAAGCAAAAACAAAAAAAGAAGCAAATATACGAAAAAAATTAAAGAAACAAATATTATAAATATTAAATTTAATATAAATGGTCCATTGTTTGCAGTCTTCTACTGTTTGGTGTGGTAACAGGTAATTCAGCGAATTAATATACACCGATACATCATCACACACCTCACTATTGTTATTGAAATGTGATGGAAATTTTATTTCATTTTTAGAAAGACATGAAATTAATTTTGCATTAAAAACATACTTTAGTTTCATTTGGTAATGAAAGCGAAAGTGTTGGAATGGTGGTATGTATGTAGAAATAAATTTAATTAATGGTGTTAAAGTGTGTTTTTAAACAAACGCCGCTGAATGTCAGGGGCACATGACATGTGCTTGTAATACTTAAAAGCAAACACCGAAGTAAAGCAGTTATATAATAACTGTTTAACGGTTGGTTTTTTATGAATAAATAAATTAAGCTATTTTGGGTTTGCTTTGCATTTGCAATGACTTGCAATAACTTTCTCTCTCTCATGTCTCTGGGAACTCAGTGAAAATTAACTTATACCCAATCCATCATTATTTGGTTTAAATGTTAATACGCCCTTTTGTGATTGCTTTCGGTCCGCACTCTTGATTGATTTTCTGCATACGACACATAAATAACTTTTATAATCGCGTTGTAAACTTCGCAGTGCCTTTGCTTACACTCTGTTAATTATTTGACTTAAATGTTTATCCTCTCTTTGGCGATTGCTTTCGATTCGCAACTATTGATTGGATTTTTGGCCTTGTGTGGTTACGACACATAGATAACTTTTACAGACGCACTGTAAACTTAGAAGTGTCTTTGCTTACACTCTTTCAATCATTTGATTTAATACCTTTTTTTTCTTTCGATTTCGATTTAATGGATTTTTTTCTTTTATAACCGTGTACGAATGCCTTGTGAGCATTTTAAAGATGATAAAATCCGCGGTTTTAAATAAGTGGAGCTACTATAGATACTTCATAATAAAGCCAATGTCCCTATGTTCTTTTGTTCGTTTTAGTTTTGCAGTTGCAAAGAGTTCATCATTTTAAAATTCTAAACAAATTTAGCCATTCAACGCTTTATTATAGATATTCTTGAAATTCTAAAATTAACCCTTAAATTCGTTCTATTAAATTTTTTTTTGGTCATAAAACAAATAATTGTTAAGGTTTTTTCAATTGTTACTGTGGGAAGTATAATGAGTTAACTTTTTTGGTAATAAAGGCAGCAAAGCCTAGGGAATCGGTAAATAAATCAAAAACTCTTTTGCATGAACGTTGTTAAAGTTCAACTAACACCTTTCAAATTAAAAAGAGATGATTGATGTTGAAGTAAATAAAATTTTGCAAATTAGTCATATTTTCTTATATCTCTTTATGCTTAATGAAAACCAGTTTCTTGTTTAATTTTGATCCGGCAAGTGGCACCCGGGATTCTGAAGGCAGTCTTTTCATAAAATTTTCGACGGCTTTTCGACAAAGATGTGACTGCATTTCAACGATGATACATTGGATATCGGCGGTAATGTAAAGCCGAGATTTCGGAAAACCTCAAAGAAAGAAGCTGATCTTGCTGATCAGTTGAAATCAGTAATTTAGGAAATCATTGCTGCAATAAATCGATTGTTTCATCCGCGGTGTGGCAAGTGGCGCCGTCCTGCTGAAACACATTGCTTCACTTTCGACATTGCTATGATAAGTCAAGTTGTTAAATCATTTTGCCTGGTCATGTGATCTAACTGATATGATTAATCTCATATTACAACGGAAGAAAGAAAAAATTAATAATCGCAGTCGTTTATTAAATACCGTGCATTCGTTGTAATGCTGTTTATATTTTATTTTTTGTATCCATTTTTTATTACTAATAACAGCTGGGTAGTGCACATTATTAAACTGTATATACATATAAATATTAAGCTATAGATAGCATAAGTTTATGGTAATGCCAATAAAAGCTGATGTGCTACTTGTTAGGAAAGTAATGCGTGCAGCCTCTGTAAGATAGTTGCAAAAAAAAAGACTTTAATTACAATATAATCTGGTCGCCTAAATCATATGAGGGTTGGATTTTTTTACGCGCGTTTACTATCAGGTCAATTCCTGTATGAATAAACTACACTTGCTTGAGTAGAAATTGAACAAAATATTTCGAACATTTTTAAAAAATTATACGAACAAGTTTAGAAAACGTTGTCAAAAAAAAAAAAAATAAATACAGGCACGTAAAACCGCAAAAATTTATCATATGTTGCATTTCACACATAGTCTGTTTGTCACTACTTTTTAAAAAATAAACTAAAATGTTGTACTCACCAAAAGTGGACTTTAAACATTAAATACCATACGCCATCAACTTTAGTCATACTTTGATCATAATATTAGACCTCGCTGCCATAAAAAGACTTTTAATAGAAATCTTTACTTTTAGTAAAAAAGCCATTACTTTTAGTAAAAGCCTTTACTTTTAGCAAAAAACTTTTGTATGACAAGAAAGTAGACCTACCCGCTTACACATTTATACAGCAAATCACAATTCTGTACTAATTTTTATCATAAAATAATGAAAACTAGACTTAATTTTTTGAAGTAACGATTGTATACAAGGATATTCAAAAAAAGAGTGTGAAGATAAATTCGAATTTAACTAGTAAAGACATTTACCAATGACATTAACAGAGTTATGTAAAAAGATTAATATAGATCTGTAAAGCAATTAGAGTTTGGGAGCCTAATCTATCTAAATTAATACATCTGAGAAACTTTTGCAAACGCCATATGAATCTCTATGAAACAACCTTTAAAATTACTTAAAAAATTAATCCGTTTCTTTGGTGAATGCCTTTTAATAAATGCTTGCAAATCAATATCTTAACGGCAATCGACCATCGCAAAAATAGTCCAATTTGAGACTGTAACGGGGCCAAACTAAAAAAATCGAACTACATTCACATATATCACATGAATCTCTAAGAAAATACTTTTCAAACAAGCTAACTAAATTCAAATTTTGCTTTCCAGAACTATTTTTAGCAATGTTTTGAAATTTGAGCCAAACATCAAAATTTCAACTATTTTCACATTTATCATGTGAATATACAGCGGGTGCGGCATTAACAAAAAAAAAAAAACCAATTTGAATCTATTAAAAACGAACTTAATTTCTTTTTCCCTGTCAATGTATTTATACCACGTGTACCTTTGTTAAGTAATGTTCAATTTTTACAGATCGATCTTATCCCTTTTACAGAGCTCTGTTCATGTTATTGGTAAATGTCTTTGCTAGTCAAATTCGAATTTATCTTCACACCTTTATTTAAAAAATGTTTGCATTACATGTTAGGTTTCGAAATTTTTTCATATAATAGGTCGCAATAGCGATTTTCAACGATTTTAGTCGAATAATTTTGGAAATTTTTTTTTCACATAATGATGTTTTTAAAATAGAAGAATCATTGTAAAGATGATCCGTTTCGCGTCTACTTTCATGAGTGTTCGCGTCTTTGGACCTAAATTGGTAGGAAATTTCATTGAAATTTTTGCCCGTAAAAATACAAGGGTACATATGAGGCGAACAGACACTTTTACGGGATAACATTTTAATCGATTATAATGAAAGTTCTGTCTACCGTGATTCATTGACTGCCATAAGTACGTAGTAGTTAATATCTTTTCCAACAAAGCGGGTGACTGCATGGCATAACTAATAAATAAATAATGTTCGTTCTTCTTTTCATCCATAAAATTTTATTGTTGTATCAGATTGCGCGTAAGAAACTCTTTTCTCAACTTAATACAAAACATTTCAATTCGATATGTAAGATAGATTTTCTTAAGTGTGGTCCCAAATTAAAAAATTAATGGACTCCTTTCAACACTTCCTACATTAACAACAGCATTTGCAGTTAAATTGCTGCGGCTTGTAAGACTTGAGCTTATCCATTAAAGAGCTTTACTTAGCCTTATTGCGATAAACAGTTCGTTCGTTTTGGGAGCTTACAATCTCTACCCACAATTTAGTGATAATTGATGAATATAGCTCTACAATTATAGTAAATTAATTGAACGTATTTGTATGAATAATTTTCTACCTCTATGACTATCGACTACATGACTATCGAATATTAACTGCCAGAAATCGTGTTTATCAAAATTGCAATCCAAACAAAAAAAGTAAACACTTCCGGTGAATATAGCGCTTTACTGGTTATCAAATGAATAATTTTTTTAATAAAAAAAAGAAGAAAAATGTAAAATGTCACCTTGTTACGTGACGCCCTATACCAGCGTCTCTTCTTTTTTGAAGAGGATGAAAGGCAATGCTTTTCAATGTGATTACAATCATGACTTTGCTTTACTTTACTTTAACATTTTTATTCGACTTTTCTTCTTTCTTCATCTTATGCATCCTAAATTCGCTGTAGATCAAATTAAAAATGTTCGCGTATCAGTTTTGACATATTTTTGATTAGTTGTCAAACTACTAATGGTTTCACTCTCAAAATAAATTAATTACATCTCGTTGAGTTACAATCAAAATTTGTTTACATCCAAAATGTAAGGATAAAATTAAAAGTAAACACACAAAGTAAGTTATTAACACTTAAAATAGTCTACATATGTGTGTGCGTGTGTTTGTGCGCATGTGTGTGCATATGTTTGCTTGTAAGAGATTTAGCCATAAATACAGGTGTATCCACATGTATGCCAGTGTAAAAATGGATGAATGAATGATTTGGGAAAGAGGCGGAGAGATGGAGAACATTTTGTGGTGCACACCACTGTGTGCTGCTTGACTAAATGACCAGAAAATTATGTGGTAAACGTGTTCAAAGATTCATGTATAAGAAGAAAAAAAAGGGGAAAAAAAAATGCTATCAAACTTCGTGAACGTCAACCAAAGACATGATCTCTACATTCAAATACGTGTTTGTGTGTGTGTTTAAATGTTTATTATTTAACAAGCCATAAATCTATTGAAACGGTGATCATCGTAACAAACGAAAAGCCGTTCATACATTGCATGCATTAACAAGCTGTGTAAGCTTAAGGTTTTCGGTGTTGTTATCATTGCTGTCGCTATTGTTGTTGTTGCTGTTGTTTTTATTTTTATTTTTACAATATGTAGCTGGACATATCGCCGTTGCATGTTGGTTTGAATGTATATCGTTTATTTATGTATACGTTATTATTGGCCCAGTTATGCATTTTAAATCAAACTTACAAACAAACGAAGTCTGAAAGTTGTATCAGTTGTGGAGGGGAGGGGGAATAAATAAAATTTGAAAAACTATATAAAAAAGTAAAACGGATCAAATAACTGACCCACGCTCTTAAGTAATCGAATCGAATGTATTTTGTTGCTTGTATTTATATTTACTTATACATATATATAATCAGCATATCGTACACTCATCCATACTTATATATATAATACCTACATGCTAGTACCTCAGTCTTGGCTGTAGTTGTTTTTATTTCAGTTTTTTTCAAATTTTATGAACAAAAAATTTAATTTTTTGTCTCAAACTGGTCCAAAATCAAATGTTCAATATATATAGATATACATTCATACATTCATACATCCATGCTTACATACACACATATATGCATACGAACATACATTGCGCAAAGTACATTGTATATGCATAAATATAAAAAAAGGCGCGCAAAAAAAGAAAACCGTTCAACATGTAATTGCGAAATAATATTTTAGGTAAATTGGAGCACTTTTGGTAGCCAAATGGATGATAAACAAATTCAATAGCGATATGACTTTTTTATCAAAAAAAAAAAAAAAAAAAACAGAAAACGGCGCGTAAGCGCGAGCAACTTTCAATTGAGCATCATAATAAAAGTATGTTTATTATGTTGTTGCCTTTGTTAGGTTTAATAGAAGAACAACCAAAATCCCGGCTCGATTATAACCCCTGCATGATAGAACATTTTTTTTTGTTACCATTTTTACATTTATTATAATATTTTATTATATTTTTTTTTATTATATTATTATTCTTATTATACATTAGACCCAAGAAATAAATTTATGGACTAAGATTTTCGACTTTACTCTTTTAAGGCTAAAGATGGTTAGTCTATTTAAGTTAGAAAATTTATACTTTGTAAACCTCTTGTCATACGTATATCACATTTTTATATCATTTATTACATCGTTCATCGCGTAGAGACCTTATAACATAAGTATAATCATCTTGTAATAACAAATGTTATTTTCTAAAATATACAGATACTCAGTCGAAGTCCAATACTTAGAGATCCTTTTTTAGTATCTTCAGTGCTGTTCCTTTGTTGTATTCATCTTAGTGGTACACTTAGTTACGGATTTGGCTTAGTACCCAATATTTTGCTTCTTTTGCTTGCTTTGCTTAATTGCATTCAATGCTATTCAGCTAGGCTACTGTTACCACTATTCCTTATAGGAACCTGTGGAGTAGTTCGTTGCATTTCTATTATTGCAATAGCGAACTGATGTTGTCTGCGTAGTAACGATCCTCCCTACCGTAAAATTCCGAAGGGATTTATCTCCGTCTTCCTATTCATTTATTTGTCTTTTTCTTCTCCATAACTTTTAGTTCATTGCTCCTGAAGAACTAAGAAAGTGCCACAAAAAATTTTTAATTTAATTTCTGTGAACCTAGGTTTTGATAGCCATCGTTCTTCGATTTTTTATGAAATTCTTTACCTTTGTCCGTAAGTTAGAAGTCTCACGACTTCAAAGTATGGCATGTGAAATTGAAACTTTGCGTAAAATTTATTGTTTGACGCACTCAAGCAAAATTCGATTAAAACATTCGTGTAGAAACTTGTATATAATGAATGTTTAATTCAAATTTCATTATAATCTTTAGCGTATATCTTGTATATTGTATTTTTGGAGTTTAACTAAAACCACATCTAAAGAGGAAAAGGTTTCTATTCAATTCAAAGCAGGATGAGAATTATCAAAATCTAACGTTCGATTTTTGATGTCTCTATCGCTTTTGTAACTTAATCTTCTTCTACAACAAAATTGATTTTGTACAGTTTTATTTTAATTATAGTTCCGAAATACCAAATTTGATACAAGATCCCAACAATTTTGGCAAGAACATACAGTTGTCTTATGGCTAGTGACTGGTATTATATACTGCCATATACTGTTTTAAACTGCCACGTACTGCTACATACTGCTATATACTGTAACAGACTATTGATCTTTTGTTTCTTTTCAATATAGTCGGCTCAATCAATAAAATACGGACACCATAAGTTTCTCTTTGGACAGTTTTTGTCAGTTGTTGTCCACTCGACTGACTGCGGATTTGATTCTGAAGCGTAATGATCAATCAATGTTTCATGTCATATATCGCACGAGAAAATCCTTTTAATTTCCTCGAAAAAGCTGCTAACAGCACTTTAAATCATCAACAAATTGTTGTTTTTGGTCAAAAGCTAGCATATCCGGTACCTAATTTGAACAAAGCTTCCTTTAGGACAAATGTTCAGGCAAAATAGTAAATACATTGATTTTTGATATCATTCTTGCAAAATGATTTCCTGCACTTTTGTTTCGGTTTTTTGGAACAACTGCTGAATTCGAGCACCCAGCGCGATCAGCATAAGTTTCATATCGGTTGGAACTCGTTTACAGCCAGCATCTCAGCGACAAATTGCTGTTTTGAACGGAGTAGAGTTGCCATCATAATTTTCACACCGATTCTTGATTTGAATAATATTTTCTCTCATTAAAAAGCAATGCTTCATTAACATACGAATTACAAATTTTTTCATTGTTTTGAAAATTGCACAAGTAGCGCTACTAAAACAACTTGCAAACTCTTAATCTAATGGTTAGAATGTCATGAAATTTTGCAATATTTGATAGATTTTCGTCAATAGTGGTGACATCCTACAAACTTATTGATTGATGTGTTATATATAATTTTTTGGCTGAAGGTATTAAGAGATTTTTGTATTTTTTCCTTTAAATTCTCTTTCGTTTGAAATGAAATTTATATAAGTACATCATAATTATTATTATTTATGACCTGTTTGTCCTTTTCAATCTCATGCTAATATAATTTGCAAAGCGATTGATGGGAAACAAATTTTAACATAAACATTTTAGCATAAACATTTTAGCTGGAAAAGCTACCTTTCAAAAGCGAATTAGTAAGACTCAATCCTATTTGACTCACGAGGTCTTCGATATATGACAAAAATGTCTTAATAATTATTCCCTAAACACATATACAGATATATTATAGGTATATATTATATGAACATGATCCAAGGTTCATTCTAAAAAGTATTGCTTTATACATCTTTCTATAACGCTGTTGATAGTCGTTCAAAATCCGTTTTAGGTCTTCTTTAACGACCACTTAATTTTTTTCGTTTTTTACGACATCAATTAATAATTCCTTTTATCAGCCGCATTTAATAGTTATATACACACACAACAACAACACGGTTTGAAATCCATAAGTGTTTATGCATATGGCGGTCTTTGACTTATAAGTATAATACGATGCAAGATGCTTTCCATGCGATAAAACACACTCTGTGATGTGAAAAGAAAATATGGCTTACGATTCAACACTTTGTCATGAGTGTTTTTTTCTTTTTCTTCTTGTTTTGTTTTTTTGCTTCTTCAGTGAAATTTGGTGCGTTTGGCTGTCTGCGTGAATGTGTTGTTGTGTATGTGTGTGTGTTTGTATGTGTCTAACTTTTCACATTATATCAATTTGGATTATTGTTCCAAAGCAACAACATGTAGCTTTTTAATGTGACATATGGAAAAAAGAGATAAAGAAAATCTTTATTAAAGAAAACAACAACAAAAAAAACTCGTATTTTTACTATAAGGTGAATGCGGCGTATCCGATTAACTTTAAAGAGTTAATTATCGAATACAGTCAGACATAACATAACAAACTGTGTTTTTTCCATTAAATTAATAGAAATGTTTATCATAATGACATGTGATAAGCTATAAAAGTTTCTGCTTACAGCCACATTTATTAACAGAATTAAATTCGAAATTAAATGATAACCTGAAGCACAACAACAACATGCTGTTTTTAGGCTATCAAAACCAAACAATTTATCTAACAATGTGTTTATAAATAAAAAAATATTTAAATAATCCATTCGAAACCGTTATTTGCCTTGAGAAGAATCTATTGCTTTAAATAAATATATAAAAAAAACAGATAAGAAAATTATATTTGGCTGCGCCGAATCTTTTCTACCCTCCACCTTTATGTTAAAAAAAGACGGATTATAAAATATAGTGGACCACAGCTAGCCGTGGAATACCATGGAAAACAGCCAGAGCAAAACATTCAGCAGACATGCTTTAAGCTCATAGTGAAGGTGTGGCCTGTGATCGATTTGGCCCACGTATGTGAAAGAACTTCCAATATTTCTGCCAAATTTGAAGCGAATATTTTCATTTTTGCGCCCGGGAGAACTTTTACCACAGACGTTACACAGATGGACAGACGAACGTTCGTTCGAACAGACCGACGAATGGGCAGACGCACAAACGGACAGATGCACAGACGGACGGACGGACAGTCGGACGGATGTACAGACGCGCGGAGGGACGGACTGACGGATGAATGGACGAACATACGGACGGACATAGGATCGGATGGACGGACAGACGAGCGGACAGAGGGACGGTGGACGGACAAGCGGAGAATAAACATATTTTGTAGGGTCTCCGAAATTTCCTTCCGTGAGTTACAAACAAAATGATAAAATTAATATACCCTTCACCTTCGGTGCTAAATACAACAAAACCCGCTTAGCTTCTGATTTTAATTTTCAATTGGGTTTAATATATTTTTAATATAATGATGAAATTGGTAGCACGAGCTCTGATATAGAAATTGTTAAGAACTATAACTTTGTAGTTATTTTTTTTAACCCGTTGTTAGCATATCAACAACAACCGTAAAGTTTTTTTAAAAAATTAAAATTTTTTTGCTTAAAATTTTTTTTTATTTTCTTTATCAAATCAACTATACTCACGGATGATAATTGATTCATGCAGTCTCTTAGTATATTTTAAAATAATTATCACTTTTTTAATTTATCTTCATTATCTTCCTGAGAATGAGGGTTGAATGGTTCACATCCAGTGTCATACATTTTGCGTAAAGTTGCTCATATAAAGAAATGCTTACGCAATAAAGTTTTATTTTATTTCGTTTCCTCATCACGATGATGATGACAACTATTTCTCAATTTTTCAATCTTCAAAGCCCATACAAAAGAATGTATGGAGATATGTTCAGATACTCTTTCTTGTTTTATTAGGATTAAATTGGTTGTTCAGTAATTACGAAGCTTTCCGTGTGGTTATGTGGTTTTATGCTACAACAACAGATAATTGGTTACACTAACAATTGAAGCCAACTGGATGGCGTTATGTGTGTATAATTAATGTCTTTCGATCAACACGGTGCCAGTGACGTATTCGAAACGACACTAAACCAAGAAACTATTATTATTAATAGTGAATTTGGAATTTTCTTCGGGTTTTGCTTTTTTTTCCTGCAGTATCGCTTAGTTATGATTAATGTTTGTAAAGTCAGTTTTTGATCTAATAACTAAAGGGGAATTTTTTTTTATTTTGGTTCGCTTCACAATTGAATTTTTTAAATTGTATTCTGTGTTCTAACAGATTTTTATATTGGAATAAAGTGCAATAATTTGTCAAATAAACAATAACATAATTTAACCAAAAAAAAGAAGTATTTTGCAGAAAAAAATCAAAAATTTTATACTTTTTTTTTTTAAATTCATTCTGAATACTTTTGACAGATTCTTGTTAAAGGCAAAAAAACACTTAAGTTGTTAAAGTTCCACAAATTTATATTTGCATACCATTCTCAGAGGTGCGGGTGGTGGATGGAGGAATTTTCTACTTTAGAGAGAAGGAAACACATATAAAAGCACATATATTTAAAAATATTTTCACATATTTTTTGTTTTACTTTGAACTCAACAAATTACATTAAAGCAGCACATAAGCAGGTATGTCTTACGAATAAAAAAATTAAGAAAAAAAAAGGATAAGCTATACATGAAACTCACACACACATATACACACATAAGAATCTTGCACTTATGATATGTTAAATTTTCGTAATGTTTTCCAAATGTCTTTTGAAAGTATATGAGATCTCCACCCATTTGCAGTTAAGTGAAGTGTGCTGTTCGTTATTGTTGCTGTTGTTATTATTGTTGCACTAATATTTATTACAAGCAATTAAATGGTAGTTTGTCATTAATAACAAAAAAAAAAAAAGAAAAAAAAATCATATTTAGTTGGAAATAAAATTTTTTCTTCTTTTTTTTTTGTTGCTTTGTTTTAGAAAAAAAGTCGTTCCAATAATTTTGTTGAAAAATATACATATAAAAAAGGAAAAAAATACTAAAAAGGGGCCTAATGTATACAAAGCGGAACAACAACAAATTTTTTAAATTCAATTTCCTCTCTCAATCATATTAAGTTATTGTGCGAAAGTGTATAAAATGTAATTTAAATGGCATCTCGTGGTGTGAATCGTTAAAAATAATATAAAGAAATCAAAAAAATCTGTGTAATATAATAATAATTATATAATATAATATATAATATAATATATAATAATAATTCGATGTGATCTCACCTAAGCAACTGCCTGATGCGGATTTTGGTTAGGTGACGTGATTGGACCTTACCTTTTCGAAAATAAGGCCACGATTACAGTGACTACGAAAGGCATTCGTTATAGGAACATGACAAGGAAGTTCTTATGGAGCGCATGAATCTGGATGGTATATAGTTACGGCAGGACGAGACCACCTGTCACTCCGATTTATTGTAGCAACGACTTCTAGGTCAAATCATGATACAAAATTCTGAATTCAATTGGCTACCAAGATTATGCGATTTAACGGCGTGCGGTTTCTTTCTTTGAGGTTTTCTGAAATCTCGGATTTACGCCAATAGATCAGAAACAATTTCTGAGTTCAAGACAGATTCAACGCGCCATCGATACAGTCACATCCTTTTCAAAAAGTTTTCAAAAATTTCATGAAAAGAGTAATGGCCCGTTATCAGAGGCGCGGGAGGAATTTGCTGGATATTTTATTCGATATCTAATTGGAACATGGCAATAAAAATATCGCAACTCAGGCAATGAAATAGTGTGCTTTTATTGAGACAAGCGATTATAAAAAATAAAAAAAAATTATCTGACATTCCTTTAGGAATTCAAAATTCATTTACTACATACTATGACATCAAGGTTGAATAGATTTTCCTTTAAATGTTGAAAACTTAAAGGTTTGCGTAAAACATTCATAGGCAGCTTTTGATCCGCTCCCCATTTTAATTACTCCGTCAACTTGTTATTTTCAATCGCCCCCATATTTCTTTAAAATCCCTCCTTATTCCCAAATCTTAAAACTGAAAAAACTTACGCGCAATTATTTTGACATTCCTTGTTCACTCCGATAACAAGTTAACCTTTGCACAATGTTCTTTTCGCACACAACTGACTGTGGATCAATCTTGGGTCGAATATGTACTTCAAGGAAATATACATTCGAGGAAACATTTACTTTCCATGGAGTCTTCGTTCAATTTTAGACCGAATTACTTTTAATATTAGCAGGTCAAGGCCAAATAGTTTCTATTCGGTCAGTTCTATTGAAAAGACTTCAAACCACGCGCTATACATGTCAACTAAAACTATAACATTCTCTTTGGCATCAGTGTATTTCATAAACTTTTATGTCACTACTGTTATGCGTGGAATCTGGAATACTTTTACTGTGATATGCAAATTTTGCTCTTTTCATATAATTTTTTAATGCTCGAAGATGTGATCTTGTCAACCGAAAACCATAATATTCTCTTTGGTTTCGTCTTTTCGTATATCACATACTTTGTGTGGAATGTGGAATGCATTTACTATGGTATGAAAGTTTCTTTGTGTTTTCATATGATACTTTAATGCTCGAGACGATATGACCTGCTATGTATGCCATTAAGAAGTTAAAAGGTCAGTCCATTTCGGGGCACTTTTATCTTATAATTAAGTTTTTTGAGACTTCGTTACCATTGATATTAAACATAGCAAAAATTAATAAACCCCCAAGTGATGGATTTTATTAAAAACAAATAATCATAAAAAGTTTATAAAACAGCTTTGAATAAGAAAAAAATTTTGTTTTTTACTTTCAAAATTGTTTAGCGACAAATACAATAAAAATTAAAAAATAAATAAAAAATTAAAATCATACATTTTCGCGACTGGCGAACATAAATTCATAAGTTATTCGTTTGTTTGAGTTTTTTTTTTTATTTTTTATTTTTTCAATAAAACAACAAATTGTCATATCTGTGTAAAAATGTTTAGTTATTCGCCTTGAATTTTGTGGTTTCGGTTTTTATTGGCATTATCGCGGTTGCTATTTCTATTGTTGTATTCACATACAAAATCCTGCGCGACATTTCACGTATCTGTCATAAGAACTGTTTCTCATATAACTAAGATAACAATAATACATTTTTTATTTTATTTTATTTTTTTCCTTAACTTTTTTGTAAGGGGGAAATAAACTACAATTTAACAATTTAAAAAGGTTTGGTTTCTCTCTCTAATTTTTTTTTTTCTTAAATTTATTTGTTTTAAAGGTATTTCGTCGTAGATATTGTATCATATTCAGTAGATAGACGCTAACAAGAGAATTTACAGCTGGTAAGCTGGTTTATAATGTTCACTCACTTCAATGGTTTTGGATAGTGCTTTGAAAGGGTCGTAACGTATGCTTTTTTTTGCAAATAACTTTTAATTTAATTGTTATTAAAATGTTTAACTGGATGTCTAAACATGTATTAATAATAATGAGAAATGAACGGAAAGGAAACTAATTATAATATTACGTTTCCAAGTATTGACACTTAATAAAGAGACTATTTCTTGGCCAGCGTTGTCGTCTCAGTTAAAGAATTTATATAAGCGTGTTCTTTTCTCCCTGCAAGTGCCTTGAATTGCTTTGTTTGTTTTACCTTTATGTGTCTATCGTACGCGTCTCCATGTGCCGAGACAGCGTAGAAGTCACCATGTTTGCCGTTCTTTTATTTACTTTATCTACCGTGCGTGCTGTCTTTCATTATATTCGTTCATCATTCGTCCGGTTCATTTCGCTTTCACGCATTTTGTTGTCACTTCTTTTCGCTACCTGTACTAACTAACTAGTCATTTGTCTGTTGCTTATCTAGATATTCGGTTGGCAATTTTGTCCCCGCCCCCTTTACCCTCTCCCTCTCAATCATTTCCTTTATCTTCTGCTTCATGTTATCTTTTATCTCGTTTTTCTATCCATCTATGGATTCTTTTGATTGTCTTTAGTCCAGATATATGGCTGTTTGTTCGTCTCTTCGCACTGAGCTCTCTTGCAATTGTTTCATCTTCTGTTTGTTGGCTCGCTCTGGCTGTCCTCATAAACGCTTTTTTTTAATCCCCACACTTTTCTCTTTCGTTCCCTTTCTCTTCATTTCCTTGCCTACCTTCCTCTGCCTTCCTAATCATTCCTATATGGATTTACAATTCATGGCAATCCGCCTTTCCGTCCATCTAACCGTGCTGTCACTTCATTCTCCAACCCCCCAACTTTATGCTGGTGCGTTCGTTTAGCTGTTGAAACGTTCAAGTACCTTTAATTAAAATTCGCAAAATTGCAATGTTTGCGATCGATTACTAAATTAAAATTTAGTGTTTGAAAACTGGAAAAAAGAGAAAAAATACATAAAAATCAAGCTTTGCGTTGTTTTGTTCGACGATCGTATATGAAAAAGCACGCAAAACTATTTAGATAACAAAAATTTGTTTATTTAAAACAATTTCGCTTTTTTTGTTTTTTGTTTGAAATATAGAAAAATCACCGAAAACTATATAAAAATTTATCAACACATATATCCAACTATCATTATATAATTAAAACTTGTTTTTGTTAATTAGCACCCATGGATACACGAGTGCGTGATTTGTTGCTGAATTTGGCTTTTACATGTAAACAGTTGACAGTACATAGGCCACATACCAGCCAGTGTTAGTTAGTGATAAATGAAACACAAAAAAAAGTAGTTATTCTTGCATAATATTCTAGAATAAGATTGTGACATAGACTCAGTCTAAAACGAAATATTTTGTGTCAGGTATGGGCAGTTTATTTTCACCGAAAATTACTCGGGTTATTTCCAAGGAAAATATACCGAAGACTTCATATAATTAATAATAATTTCACGATTTATCTCAAGGATTTACATCGATGTAAATATGGTCGCTTCTGCTGTTGCATCCGATATCGTAGAAATAGAGATTGAAAGCGGAAACTTGTTATGATGACGTATCTTCTTAAATCACATTCAAATATCAAGCTTGAGATTTGTTACGATTTTCTAAGAAGCAAAAAACTAAAAAAGATTCAAATATGTATTACAGTAGAAGACGATCTTAATTTCAGATTTTTACTTTTTACTGTCTTCAAGCTTTGAAGACGCAAAAGTTAAAGCGGTAGAAACTTATGTCTATTACGCTATAAAAAAATCAAACGAATAATCAAGCGCGCGTTGGTTTTTTAGTGTCCTGTATTATCTCTCAAATGTGACATTTTATAATCGTCGAAGAACGTCATTTCAAATATCATATTTTAATCCCATACGATCTTTGCTTTATGCCATCATTTTGTATATCGTATTTTAATCCCATACGATCTTCACTTCATGACATCAAATATCGTATTTTAATCTCATACGATCTTCGCTTTATGCCTTCAAATATCGAATGCGTATAAATGTTTATTAAAACCTATTAATTACTGATCTATAAATACGAAATAATAAACGTCAACAACTGGACACTTTAACGAATGCAATGCAAGACGTAGTTAAATATAATTTTCATTCTTTTTTTCTAAAGGTGTCTTCCTCTTTTATATTTTACCAACCAGGGCATATACTCTACGCATGCGCGGGAACGCTAGTAATCAAGGAGTACCTAACGATCTATTTTCCCATATATTCTCTACGCATGCGCAGGAACTCTAATGATCAATGAGGACATAGATGAAACGTGCAAATCTGCTCTTAAACCTAACCTTTACTTCTTCTCAGTGAGATGTAAATTCTGTAACACAATCCCTGCGAACGACCTGAGTCTATACTTTCATTTCATGATCGGTCAAAAATTAAAAATAGCTTCCGTGCGTCCATCATATTGGTCAGCCCTGCTATTTCCTCATATATATATATATATAGAGCACATATATGTGCATTCAGCACACATGCATACCGCATTTTGATTATAATTTAAAAGTCGTTAACTAGACAGAGAATTTGCCAAAATTGAATCAATTACTTTAACAGATTTGTCTAGGAAATCATATGTAATTCGTATTTAGTATTTTCTACAATTTAATATATGAACGAACACTTGCATTTATGTTTATAGTTATGGACATGAGTGTGCCTCACATACAATTATCATGAAAACAAGGGCTATAAGATTTTATAGCCAAAAAGTAGAAGTTATTCAACGTAATTGCCCAGCTTTGCTAAGGTATTTATTTATGCATATATGCTAAGAGGTATGCAGCAGACAGTAAGAAAAATACTTATTTATGAAATATTTAATTAGATGATAAAGAAATAAAAACAATTTACAAAATAAGACAATTTGCAAAAAAAAAAAAAAAAATTCCAAAAAAAAAATTCCAAAAAAAAAATATTAGTTAAAGCAATTTAGATAAAGTTAAAAGAAAAATGATTTCCAATAAGATATAATTAAAGGAAATTGAAATAAATTGAATACCAGTCATACTTACTGTAATATATATGGAACTTTTCGTTAAGGGCATACCTCACTGGACTTTGTTGTTCAATAGTTGGATTTCTTCGGCTGAGATGTTTACTGAAAACACGTTTTTGAAAGAGGGATTAGCCAAAGAAACGTTCAGCTTCTGAACATTACACATAAACGATTAATTTGCTTTATCGTCTCAATGCATTTGCGTGTTATAGCAAAATTCCTTTCACTTCTTTCGCCTTTTTATACGAGAACATAATGGAATATGAAATATGTTTGGTAAAATAAATGTTACGTTTCTTTCTTGTTGCTTTTGAAATTATTTCTTGTAATAAGTTAAAATGTTCATAAAAAGACGGAACTTATAATAGTTGTATTGGTTGCATCGAGATATAGTTGCGTTTAATAAGGTTTGCATACAATTTCTTAGTGTACACATTGCTATGAATTTTTTCGCCAAACCTTTCATTGTTCAATCAGTAATGGTGGAGCCTCTGTATTAATCTTTTGTTACAAAGTATGGATTGTCAAAGAAAACCATTAAATGTATTTGGAAATAAGCTCAACAGAAGACAATAAAATGTTTTATTTCAAAATTTATTTGGTGATCAAATTAATTTTAATTCCTTTGCCTTTTACTCAGATGATATGACTACAATGTTTCCCGCGAATGGCTTGTATTAAACAATACTGTTTATGACCGCCCTGTAAGGTATTCTTGAAGCTAGGAGACTAGGGAAGAAGAAAAAGCAAAGCGTCTCAATCTAAGAACTAAGCGATTGTGATTAACTCTATCAATTGCCTTCGAGAAGTCAGTGCAAATAACATCTGTTTGCTTAGGCTCTGTAAAAGCTTGGGAAATAATACCCGTCAGCTCTAAAAGATTGGTAGCAGTTGACCTTCTCGTCACGAAACCATGTTGATAAATAGTGTGCTCCTATTGAGACAGGCAACAACGTACCATATAAACGATCCAATTGATCCAATTAGTAATTTGAATGGTAAGGATATGAAAGAAGTATTCCATCAAAGGCGAACATGAATCCTTTTTTGGTTTTCGCACAGACAGGGAAGCAAGCGTAAAGCTTCGGTTTAGTATTTCTTTATTACAAAACCATTATAATAACTACTTTTGTTTTATTTGCATTTACGATGAATATTTAGTTCGTAAAAATATGAAAACTTACTTCACTGCGTGTATTGCTGAAGCCAACTAGCTTTTCTTGTTGTCACGTAAACTTTAGTTAGCATTTAATTGAGTTAAGTGGGGTTCATGAAGAGGGTTTTCAAAAACAGTTTTAAATAGAGAAGTGATGTATTCAGCAAACCCACTTCACTTCAATGATCCGATTTCATTAATTTAATAAATCCCAAGAACAAGTCAAACCGAGATCAATCGCATCCTTAATATTAAGAAAATATTTTCTTTTATTAAGTTTTATTATAAAACGCAAATTAAAGTGTTTTTGTTTTCTCAAAGAAAGTTCAAAATAGTTTTTTAAAAAATCCAAAAAAAAAGAAATTCCTTTTACTTAATATTTCCTCATATTTGCTGGTAAAGTGAAAGCGTGTAACCGCTCTATCTTGAGAGAAAAAGATTTAAATTAAAAATTTTATTTGACTTATACGGTTTATGATTTTTTTTTTGTTATAAATACCGACAAAAAAATTTTAACAATTTGCATGTTAATTATGGTATTTAAGAAAATCGCATACATGCCCACCTATGAAAAGAAAAATAATAATAATAATAATAATAATAATATAAAACAACATAACATTACTTCGATCTAATTTGTTTTTTATACTGAAAGTGAAATATAAGCAACGAAAAGAAAAAATGTTTAGCTTTTAATCTATTTAGAGTTAATGTGTTGGTTTGTGAATGTCTTTCGAGTAATAAGTTCAGTCATAAAATCAATGATGCAATCAAACGAAAAAATATACTCTTTTTTGCGTTAAAGGTGATCGTTGGTGTTGTTTATTGTTAAGCATCCAATCTAAAGAGAGCTGAACAACAAAAATGCAAAAAACAGGTGTTTATAGATAATTTCAGTACCTAATAAACAATAGAATGTCTAAACAGGCATGGCTCGCTTGAATTTGCATAATTGAAACGAAAGACTTAAGACAAAAACTTACTTTATTTAATTTATTTCATATACTGAATGATCACCGATTATTTACTTCTAATTTAACAAACTTTTAAAAAGAAAAATTTAATTTTTTTTTTTTACAACACCGTATACCACATGATACAAGCGGACATTTCTTTGATTTTGAAGCGTGTTATTGTTAGCGTGTCAATGTCAAATACAGATCAACAATATTACTTTATATAGCATGAGAGAGTAATTGTTTCGCTGTTGCTTAATGATGAATGAATGTTCGATACGAATGACAGCAACATGACGTCTGTAATTTTTGGTAATTAAGTTAGAGTTGTTGATGTCATATTTAAAATATTAAATTTGAAAAGTAAATAAAAGGGAGCCGGGCTAGGCGGAGCGTTGCGTCTTTCGTTCCTTCGAAAGGTTTTTTATTTTCTTTTCGTATCTTTTATTTTGTTTTCTTTTCGTTTCTTTTCTTCTCTTTCCCTCTTTTTTTCTTTTCTTTTGTTTTTTTTTCTTTTCTTTTCTTTTCTTCTGTCTCTTTTCTTTTCTTTAATTTTCCTTTCTTTTCTTCTCTTTCTTTCTCTTTCCTTTTCTTTCCTTTTCTTCTATTTTCTCTTCTTTTCTTTTCTTTTATTTGCCTTTCTTGTCTTTACTTTAGTTTTCTTTTATTTTAGTTTCTTTCCTTGCACTCTTCTCCATTGCCTTCTCTTCCTTTTCTTCTTTCTCTTCCTTCTCTTCCTTATCTTCCTTCTCTTCCTTATCTTCCTTCCCTTTCTTCTCTTCTTTCTTTTCTTTCCCTTCATTCTCTTTCTTCTCTTCCTTCCCTCGCCTCCTCTTCCTTCTCTTTTTTCTCTTCCTTCTCTTCTTTTTCTTCCTTCTTTCTTTTACTTCTCTCCTTCCCTTCCTTCCCTTCCTTACCTTTTCTTTCCATCTAATAAAGACAGAAGCAAGCGAACAGTTGCTCTGCTTTGTTTTTTGTAAGCTCTTCTAATACCTTCTATCATAAAGGGTGGAACCTAATATTATTTTCTTTTGGCTTTCTTTATTAATTCCTATAGAATGATGAATTTAGTATTAAATGAAGAACATTTGTAAAAGTAACACAATTTGCTTTACGCTATTTATGTATGAAATTTATTATCCCTTAAGCTAAATGCTACTGTTTACGGATCTGCATGAAAAAATGTAAATTTTCGATGAGTTGCTTATTATATGCATGCCATGCACCAAATTATAATATTGTTTGTAAGTTAATGGTAAATTTTTTTATTTTTTGTCATATTTCTAATTTGTAACAATGGAAGTTTGTGTCAACACCTCTTTAAGGCGAAACCCATAATTAACTGGAGAACAATTTGTTAAATCACGGTAATTACTTACACATGTCTGCACATACATATATATATATGAGTATTGTGTAAATGCAGTCAACCATATAAATGTGATTTCATTCTCTTTCTTGTTTTTTTCTACGTTTATTTCTTATACCCGGTTCAAGAATTTAAATGATCTTGACACTAAGAGTAAAGAATAAAATTTTTAATAAAGTTCTTATTTATCTTTTTTCTGTTTTTCTGTTTTTTTTTTCATTTTATTTTGTGGCTACTGCTGGAGGGTGCTGTCAGCACTTGACACAAAAGCATTTATACGATTATGAATTATTTTAAAATAAATGAAAACATTTCAAAATCGATTAATTTTTTTAAGAAATTAGAACCCACGCACGAGATCATACAACGACTTATTGCTTATAGCTTAAGTAAACTTAATAAATAATAGATCGCATTAAATTTCCTAATCAAATAGAATACAATTAATTTAAGAGATCGCCAAAGTAATTGTTTCAAAACAGTCTTCCAATACTGGTAGATATGTTTGGGCGTTTGATTAAATTAATTAAAAAACTATTTTTACACTTTTTTTTTTTGTTTTCTACAAACATATAAAATTGTAATCAACATTTTTACACGTTTTAAATCTTAGAAAATCCAACAACCGGATTATCAATCAGCTTAAGCGGTTAGCGGTCGCTATCGGACAATTAATTGTTGTTATCTGTTGTCGATTACATTTTTGGTTCTTTTTCTATTTTATGTTGATTTTTATGGTTTTCCAATTTAAAGCTATTCAAAGTATGTAGTTTAAGGTCAAGTTCTTTCATATAAAATTTCTGACAAATGTAAGCAATTTATTACCTTGAGAATGTCACTTTTATCATAAATGAAAATTTTGTGGTTAATTGTCAATGAGATCGTTGTAGACTCGCTTTAAAGTAATTTATCTAAGGTGTCGATCGCTTATATTCAAGTATTTAAGCAAACTGAAGAAACAAAACTTAATTTCAAATATTTGTCTGATAGTTACACTCACTACTACCGAAAGACAAAGTAATATACCCGACTCGTAACACTACTAAAAAGTGTAGATTCTTGATAAGCTTTAGAATTACACGCATCTTCTGAACTACATCACAGAGACATCAGAAGGCAATTTTTTTGTGACTTTCATGACTTAACATAAAATTGGATTTATAAGAGAATTAGTGGGACTATTGCTCCGTTACACCATATTTAATGAGACATTAGAAGAACTGTAACAAGAAACATGTTATCTCGTATGATTGTCAGCAACTAAAATATGGCTGTTAGATCTCCTTTTCCTCTTGTACGCTCGCAACCGAATAAATTGACCTCTATCTGTTAGTCGTTGAGCAACCCTGTATAATAACTCCTACAATTTACAGTCAATAGCTCTCAATAACACAGCAATCTCTGCTAAATGAGACTATTCTGGATGTGCGACCCAGTCTGATGCGGACTTCATTATCGGATAAGTACAAGTAGTGCACTCTCTGTGTCAATACGTGTTAATGTTTCTATCGAAGCAGAGAAGAACAAATCACATATATTCTATTATATGTGTGGAAGTTTCAAAAAAGTTACAAGTTACTAGGAACAGTAGTACGAACGATAGTACGTAGGGTAGTACGAAGAATAGTACGAAGAGTAATACGAAGGTTTGTATGAAGAGTAGTACGAAGGTTAGCACGAAGGGTAGTACGTAGGGTGGTACGAAGGGTAGCACGAAGGGTAGTACGAAGGGTAGTACGTTGGTTAGAGCGAAGGGCAGTACGAAGTACTTCATTATCAAACTAACAAATCAAGGAAATAGTTCATCTGTATGCGAAATTTTCATTTGTTTTGTCATTTCTATTCAAATGTGTGGATTTTTTCTTTAACTCAATGCCCCTGTTATTAATTGGAGCAGTATTTGCTTTATATTATTCTTTTAATAGAGTTGTTAACAAGATTCAAGAAGTGCTTACTTGATTTTAATCCTTGTGAAGCTTAAACAAAGTTGTTTTCCAAATTGAAGAGGTCCCAATTTCGATCAAGGCATACAAAATTTCTTCACAATTTCGGAATTTCAATTTTAAAAATGCTGGTCTAATATTTGGTAAGATGATGATATTCGTTCGTTTGTACAAAACTGTCGTCGTCATTTTGCTGCACTACTTGCAGTTGAACAAATTATAATCTGCAGCACTCGCTTAACAATCTATTTAAAACAAAATGAAAACGTGTATATGGTATTTAATGAACGACTGCGATTATTATTTTTCCTCTCTTACAATGTAACAACATATTATTAATCACATCAATCAGTTCATATAACCATGCAAAATGCTTTAATAGTTTTGCTTATCATATTAAATTCAAGAATCGTATTGTATGTATGTACGTAACTAGAAAGAAGTTATATTTGAGTTAAGTCGAAACTGTTACTACTCACCGCGCAGGTCTTGTATTCGATATTTAAATGCAAGAAAGAATGAAGCGTCATGCGCTTGATAAATTGATGATATATCATAACGCGTATATCGTATTCAAATCATAGGAAGGTACAATTTTTCAATTAATCCTTAAAAAAAATTCTACACATCACAGTTATATATTCGAATACATTGATATCACTGGCAGTCGAGTTTAGGTGGGTTTTTAAGACGCATCGAATTGCATTGTAATGCGGACAGTTTAAGTCTTCATTTAAAACTTTGAACTAAAAGTTGTAAAATTTCTGGGCCCCTCATGTAGGAAAAAGAAATAAGCGTTTAGAATTTAAATGCCTATAACGACGTCCAGTGGCAACGAATTTAAGCGTTTTCCGAACTTGGCCTTACAAATGCGAAAGGAAATGAGTTACTGTCTCTAAGAAATCTTTTAGATGACAATCATTACTTAAGGGATAACAACAATGTAGATTTTCGAAAAAAAAAAATTTTTTTTAATGACTTGATTTGCTACTTTGCATCTTCTTGGGTATGTTACAAAAAATTTGTTATCTGCAAAAAATTTTTTCCGGTGAAATCTCAAGCTTTCTCGTAAGCTCTCAAAAAAGACTGCCGGAATGAAATGAACCCTTGCTGCGAACTCATACTCATAGCCTAATCTTTGATCTATTGATATCTAACTTCTCTAATGCACTAACCAACGTCTTTATAGAGACTGCTTACAATCCTGTCAAAGCATTTCAAAAAAACAATATACAATAGTGTAGGCTCATTGTGTAAGTAGATTTAAGCCTGGATTCAAACGGGGGAGAGCGCTGTTAGCAGCAGTTTAATAGTTCAGGGTGAAGTTCTCAAGCAGTTCGACGAATGTCTGAAGCATTTTCTGAATCATAATTCTGATCGTAATTGTTTCTTCATTTTACCTGTTACAAATCCAATATAAATCTAATCCAATATAAATCTAATATATCCCTGCTGATGAATGGGTGGGCTTCGTGTCTGAAATATTAAATCCATCGTTTACAAGGGGGTGTTGTGTATACGTTTCTTAACAGTCAATGGGATTATCATGCTTTAGTTGAGTTTTTCATTTTTGTCTTTGTTTAATACATTAATAGTATAGCAGCGGTGTGTGTATGGTACGATAAGTACTTAATTGTAATCTGTTGAAGAACTTGTGGCACACGGCATGAAAATTGTCGTTAATTGCTTTCGGCAAACATATGGTGGTGAAAAAATAAAATGATTTGTCGGCTTAGGTGAGATTTGTTTAGTATGCACTTTTTAGTAAAAAAACCTAATAATTTAATGATGAAATGAAACTTAAGTAAACTTATAAAACTCATACAACATTTTTACTTTTTCTTTTAACAAAAGAAAAACTAACAAAAAAGAAACAAATCGCGCCAAATGCATAAGATTTAAATTAATTAAAATTTAAAAAAATATTTATAAGAAACCAATATACAATAATCGATTGCTATACTATTTTCGAAAAAAAAAAACAAAATTAGCATAAGCTAGATGTTGCAACATGTTGTCTGGTCACCTTGTTAAATATCTACTCGTTTTTTTTTATCGTTTCAGCGGAGATTGTCTGATAACATATGCTTATGTATATATATATATAAAAACCAAACACATACACATACATACACATGTGTGTGTGTGTGTGGTTTTTTTTATAACTTCTCACTTATCATAGTCCGAAAAAAAACACAACCAATTAAACTTATAAGATATTAATCTATAATTGATATACTGGGACCGCAACTTTAATTTAGGCTTAAGTTGAGCTTTAGAATTTTCCATAAAACCCGTATGTATGAATAAAATATTTTTTGAGAAAATCATATAAAAAGTGTTGACAAGAGTGCTCGCTTATATATTCCATGAAAAAAATTGTGATTTTATTGATTGAATCATTTACGAAAATTAATGTCATTCTAGATACCGTCGAGTAAATAACTTAAAATTGTTAAAATGAAATAAATTAAATCAAGTAAAGATTGAATTTGTAGATGCTTGTCAGCTATATATTTGCGATTTTTGAAAATGTTGAATAACAACAATTGAAATGCGAAACTAAAACATGAAGAGAAACATTGTATTTATATTTGCCAACTAAGCCAGGCAGCAACAGTTAGCTAAATACTTGAATTTAAAAAAAAAGGAAAAAAAGAAAGACTAATTGATGTAATCATAGTAAATTAATTCGAACTCTTACGTTAATGAAAATTATGCTTGAACTTGAATTTTCTTCAACTACTACTACTACTACATATTTCATAATTCTAAAGATCTCTATATGAAAGACTTTTAAAGAAAGCTTGAAATAAAGATCTTTTTAGCGGGGTTTGCATTTTCTGCTGTGTTTATTGATAACTTCACTAATTGCTCTAAAAATTTAAAATGAGTTGTGAGAATATTTTTTCTTTTTCTTTATTTTTTTGAGACAAAAGTGAAGCGTTAAGCGTTATCTTTGTTATTTTAAAAGTTTAAAGTTATAATTGAAGCGGCCATGAAGGTATTGTTTAAATAAATAAAACTTGTTTTAAACCAAAATTTTTATTATTAGTTAAGCTACATTATATTATAAAATTATATATTATATTATATATTATATTATATACACATATATATATGTATATTCTGTTATAAACTTATATTTAACTTAATTAAATCAAATTATTTTATGACCAGTAGTATAAGTAGAATAAGATACTGGTTCTACAGGCACGAGAAATACATGAAAATATTAAAAAGTTATCATTATGCGGAAGACAAAAAACCGAAATTTTAATTAACTGCTAACGATATATTTTTCGTATATCATTATACCTCGTTGTAGATGATTTAGTAGTAGTGCATTCGAATGCTGGCAAGGCTTAGAAAAGCCTCCTTGTCCTTCTTATAAAAATTCTATTCTTATTCATTACAAGTTTTTGTAAGATCTGGAAAAGGGGAGCTATTATAACCTGAGGATGAAGTTACAAACAAAAATTTTCTATTTTCCTTTTGGTCGAATTGAGTTAAAAAATCATTTATGGTCAGCCTGGGGGGAATTCGCTAAAACATAGCAAAGGCAAGTCTGCCTCTTTAAGTTGTTCCGTTATTTTATTTGTTGTTGTCTTCACAGCAATGAATTGTCTGAGCTTCAAAGGCATGTTACATTTACGACACTTTTACTTTCAATACAAAATCGGAACATATGTGAGCAATTTAGTCTCAAGTGAATGTATAACATTTTTATTAAGAACTCTTTCTTTAATAAAAGCAAAACCCATTTACCTACGTAGTCATAAAATCTTGTATTAGTAATTGGCAAAAATTTTATAGATTTCTTTCTTGCCTTTTGACCAACCTTAAGTGACGTATTGAAACAAACTTCAAACAATTGTTTAATGCAATCAGTCTGAAACACACTGCATTTGATAATTAACCCATTCACGATGTAATGTCACCGTAATAATTATTTCTTCCATTGGAAAAACGAAATACTAATTAAGTCTTATTTAAATTAAAATAATACAAAATATGCTAAGAAATCTACCTGAGCTAGAAGGGATTTGTGTTTCGGAGGATCTACTACTTCATTTATCCTTGTGAATTATTAAAAGTTAGAAAGACAAGTCGTAAAGTGCAGATGTAGCAGATTCTTTATAAGCCGGCGCTTGATCTAATACATACTTTCGATATCTATATGATAGGAATTAATGAGAAGTTTTTTTGTATAATCAATATAACGGCATAGTTTATGGTTTGAAAAATACATTTCGAATGCAAAAATTGATAAGTGCTCTCCTGGAAATTGATGAAAAACCTAGTTGTCAGTTTTAATTCAAACATAATGTTTTAGTGTATGAGTTTGAAATAAAAGCTTTCTTAGCATTCGATTTAATTTCACTCAATTTCTATTCAACATCAATTAATATTCAAATCAATTTCAACTTATGTTTCGGTTCCAACTCATCTCATCTTCAATTCAAGCCCAGATCAATTCCAATTCGATACCAAATCATTTCAATCTGAGTAAAATTCAGCTTAAGGTACAATTAAAAACAACTTAAGTACAATTCATCTTAAGCTTTAACCCAATTTCTATCGAACACCGATTAAAATTCAATTCAATTTCAACTTATATTTATATTCCAATTCAATGCAAAATCAGTACCAATGCGATTCAAAATCATTTCAATCTAATATCAATTCATTTCGAGTTCAAATTAAATGCAGCTTTAATTTCATTTCTTCTTCAACATTAATTCAATCCCTGCTTAATTTAAAAATAGTAGACATTTCAGTTCAAATGAATTCCATTTCAATGTAATTAAGTTGAATTTCAATCAATACTAATTCATTGTAATTCAACTGCATCTCAATTCAATTTCAACTGCAATTGCAATTCAATTGAGTTACAATTGAATTTCAATTCTGTTTCAAGTCAATTTAGTAACAAATGTGGATTAATTTCTATTTCTAGTTCAGCTTCAGTACAATTTAATTCCATTTGAATTCCAATTCATTACAATTAAATCACTGGTTTGATCATATGTGGCGGCAACAACGGCAAATCAAATATAAATATTTTGCAACCGATTTATTACCAAAATAGTCAGACCCAGACTAACAGCTTAGCAGGCAGAGTTTCTGTATTGCAAGAATAGTAAACTTTCTAAATTTATATTGCATTTTTCATAGTGTCTTTCCTCCCTTTCATTTTTAAACGTTTTTACCAAAGGGTTAAGTTAAAACCGCCCTTTGTACCCACCTGCTTGGATTATTGGTTTAATTGTATCGATGACGGATGTGTTGTCATATATTGCTTAATCGAAACTCATTATAATTCAATCGAAAATCTGAACATAATATTAACACAATGAAAACCAATTTAATTGAGACAACAAGCATATAGTATCCGCCTTATGGATATTTCTTCGAAAACAGGTGTTAATGATGGTGCTATTAGCAGGTGACTTAAAAACGGGACAGACAAATCGATTTAATGTATAAAAGAAAAAAATTTATTGTCAACCGATATATTCGTATTGGTATTCGTAAATGGTCCGTGGATGTGGTTATTGGTAAGAAAAAAAAAACAAAAAACAAAACAAACAAACAAACAATCAAGCCACGACAGTGGGCAGGCTAAGCAGTCTGCAAACTGTTTTCACGATGTCTCTCTATGACCAGATTTCGCGTACGAAGCCTTAATAAATTAAGTAATCATAAAACGATTTATTATGCTGCCGTGTTTCTCTCTAACCATTCGTTCAATTTTATTGTGGAAACGATTTTCTTTATCTTTAGCTCATTGAAGCCGATAGTCGTGGAAAAGCTTTAATTCTCGTTGAGTATTTAATTTTTTTGGCTTCACTTTGCTTGTTTAAGTTGTGGTTATGAAAAATTATCTCGTGGAAATGACCATTTAGTATATTTCTTGATAGTTTTTCTTTGTGAATTTTTCTGATAAATAGCAAAAGAAAACAAAAACAAAAAATATAAGCAAAAGTATGATTCATTTGATAGGTATTCATGAGAATTTATTTCATTTTCATATTTTCTCAAATATGAAATTCACGTAATTATTACATACAGATCAAATAATATTTCTTATAAACATGGGTGCGCGCTTGAACTGAGTTAGTATTTCATTAACTGCATTGGTGCAGGAAATTTACTTTCAATACTTATAGAAACATAATGATAAATGACAAACTGTTCTAAACAGTGGGCGAATATTCAAAATTTCGAAATTAATACGACAATGGACAAAAATTTAATTGAAATAGAATTTGCTACAGTTTTAAAGCGTTCAAAGCGTAAGTTATTATTATTAAACAAAGCCAACGAATTGGAAAGGCCGGTTTACACCTACTACCAGACAATCTACATGCAGGAAGATAGATACATTATAGGTATTTACCTTAGTAGGTGGTTGGCTAATGTTAGAAAAAAAGTCCTAATCCTAATAAAATAATTGAAATCCATTTGATTACTGATAAAGAATAACATTCTTATGGTCCCATTATTTTCGCATTCCTATGAAATTTTCTTACACGACAAATGAAATGATGTCAAAAGATATGCAAGAGATATGTATCGAAAGTCTATAACATACGGAAATTATAGTCATTTCCGGGAAGCCTATAGCATTGTGCAAAGAGTAACACACGAAGTTTGAGCTCAATCTGTCTCAATGTATATTTAACACTGATTTGTTACTAACTATAGGGAGTCTCAATAGGAGTGCACTATCTAAATTTTGTATGTGATTTTTCTTTCAAGAAAGAGGTTTGCCAATGAAGATAAAGGCTAAAAAGTAAAAGCAAAAAAGTTAAAACTAATTAGTCTAATAAAAATGTACCCAGGATTGGTTCAAGCGCCGTAACGCAGCTGTATTTTGGTTCTGTGAAAGGCGCCTTTTCTCGAAAAATATTAATTTTTTAAATAACATCTTTAAAAAAAACATGTCTTAATGCGAGTGGTTGTAAAAATGGTTCCTCTAAATCTACAGATAATTGCGGTAGAACACAAATTAATGGACGAACATGCATACAAGTGCTATTGCAAGTGCCCTTACAAGTGCTCCAGTATGTATATTATACACTGCAAGTTTGACTGCAAGCACGCTACTGCAAGTGTTTCAGTATGCAAAAATATGGCTTTCCTTTAATGGTTAGTTACTGTTAATGGTTTGCCAATTATACTTAGTACACCAAATTATTTATGTCAGAACATCTGAAATTATTGTTCAGACTTAGCATAGTTATCGTTATATAAATTCGCGGAATGAAATACAATTCTCCTTTGCAGTTTCGTTTTGATAATCAATTTGTGTTTTTAATTAACATTTTTTTTCTTTTTTACTTTGAATACCAAACTAAACCAGATACTTTTCAAATGCGAAGAAATCGTTCAAGTAACAGTTCCTAATGATAACAATCATCCAGTAATTTTCCAATCTTTCAGAGAAAAAAAAAAGGAAAGGTGTGCCTTAATTTTTATTTCAAGAAATAGTTTTAATAATTGACTTTGTTTGTCTATCTGCTTAGAAATTGTCATTACCTAAGACTCATATGTGTAAGGAAATAGAAACAATAGTCTTTAGTTAGTCTGATGCCATTACGGAATAACTAAATCATATAATTAATTTAAAATAACTTTATTTATTACGATTGTATGATAGCTAAGGAAATTAAATAATATTAAAATGTAACATAAGAAGTACTAAAGAAAAAAAAAGGTAAACAAATCCCACCCTTTTATTAAATGCACAAATATTTATCTTAAACAAATCCGCAAATCATGCCAAGAAATGATTAAATAATAATCAATACACACGACGTATAGAAAATAGATATCTAGCGCACTTATCAACACCGCTCTCCCTCACTTCCAACCTCAACTTCTCATCTTGGGGTGTGGTTCTCTTAGAAGCGAGTGGCCAATAAAAATGTAATCACCATCTAAACATTTTAAATGCAAATCATTCCGCTCGATAAAAACCTTGACTACCGAAACGAATCGAAATTCATCGATTGGATAAAAGAAAACAAAAGCACTTAACAATCGCATGAGTATATATAGTATGCCAGAGCGTAAACATTCTATTCTAAAATGATTCATTAAGTCAAGCGAGATGTAGAAGAGTTTATAGATTAAGTATATAATAGAGCAATTATACGCGATAACTATCATACGAAGAAAATACAGAGATGAGGCGGAGCTAGAGATAACATTACCGTAATGCAATAATTCTTATGAAGTATTACGAAACGAAGGTCACGTTACTATGGTCTTATAGCCACATTTGACAGTTGCTTACAATCATGCAAGTGCTGTTACTTTCGCTTCTTGCAAAAAATATTGTACTTAAAGAAGTTTCAGCTTCATATCATAAATGCTTTGGGAGAGAAGTTTTTAAAAGGAGGCTAAAGACCAAGGCTTACAAATAGACTGGAAAGGCGCATTTTGAAGCATTCATTTTGAACTTCGTAGCCTAATTTTTCTTTTTTTTTGGCTTATTGTGGTAGAAGAAAAAGCTGTTTGAGGAACACCTCTACATAGTGTTCTTCGGTAGTTTAATAAATCTAAAAAATATTAGTTTTCGCAACAACATTCTACATCATCTCATAAGTCTATTTAAAGCGACTCGAATATTTTCTCTTAAATTATAAATTAAAATTAACTTTAAGCGTTTATTGCTTTCTTACTACTAATTTCAAGCATTCAGCGTCGCGAAAAACCTTATTTTACTTTATTCACTACTTTTCCTATTAAACTTAGCAAGCAATTGCTTACTAATTTCACGAGCTAAGCTGGAAAAAAAATCTTATTTAAGTTTATCCACTTTTCCTATCAGTCAACTGTTTATTGCAGATGGAAATGATCGAACAATGTTTTCGATAAACAATTGTCTCGTTCCTTCAAAAAATCAAATAACTCTTGCTCGCATGTTTCTTTACTTTCGATTTTTGTATTCACGTGATTACACTTCATCAAGATGTTGTAGAGTTTAAAAAATTCCTTTTGATTCGAGCATTCTCTCCTCCTCCTCCTTCTTATAATCCTTTTCCTTCTTTCTCGGGTTCATCAACATGAATTAGTAGTGCTTATAACCACTTAAGAGTAATATAAGTAATGTTCGCTAAAACTTTTTTTATTTTTAAATTGATATCAGAAATTTTCTATTAATAAATGTTAAAAATTTCACAAATTTCTTTGATTTCAAAAAAAAAAAAGAATAAAAAAAGCAACGAATAGAAAGACGGGGTTTAAAACAAAAAGAAAAAGTTTGTTTACCTTACAGCGTTCATGCTAATAGCGATTTTTAGTTGATTTCGTGAAAATTCTTCACGCGATATCTTTGGGGTTCACATTGCACTGAATACAATTTGTTAAGTGCTATAAACAGCTTATTCTTCTTCTTCTTAAAGTATTCAGCAAATAACGAAGGCTGATTTGCTCTGTTGCCGTAAAAAAAGAAAAGTCAATATGAACACGAAACACTTTGATTTAGCCTTAGTAAAGTCCGTCGTTAGTTTAGGATTTATGTTATTTCTGCTTCTTCTTTTGACTGGTTTTAAGCGTTAAATTCTTGTATTGTTTTGTTTTTCTTCTTCTTTTTGTTATTATTTTCAATTTTTTGTTATATAAACAGCTGCTTCTTGCTTAGGTATGAAAATGAAGAAAGTTGAATAATTAAAAGTAAAGAACAATTAAAAAAGGAAAAGTCATCCTTTTAAGATAATAAGCAATTTATATCCCTGGCTGCCTCTACGATTTCGACCAGATGGCATATGTTCCACGTGAAGCGTTTTTGTAAAACCTTTTTTACTTTTTATATTATTTCCTAACGGCACTTATTATTTTTTAACTATTAAAATGTTATAATTATTATACACTATATCACACTAGGAGGTACAAGGTATTAGAAGCTTGTAAAGATGAACACGAATGTGGAACATCTAGAAGGACTTAAGATATGCCCTTTTAAATTGTAGTACGAATTGCTCACGATATTACAATAAATTATATGTTAAATAAAGTATATTATAAACAAAACCCATATGATAAATAATGTATATTATAAACAAAATCATATGATACAAAAAATAAAGAAATTATGGCGGAGTTGAGGAGCAGAACTCATAATACACAGCAAATATAAGAACAACATATATAAAATAAAATATAAAAATAACAATAAAAAATTGCACGCAAGAATTTGTAAAATTTTTTAAGCATGAAATAAAGAAACCGTGAAAGAACATATGGAGAGAGTCTACGACTTTTCCTTATTAGCCTTCGGCCCTTGTAAAGATAAGTATGAGACATGATGTTTTAATTTATTTATTCCTTTTGCAATGCTTGAAAATAAGCATCTGTCTCGTACACATACAAATTTTATCAGTTTTATTTTTTATTTAAATTTGTTTGATTAAAATATAAAAATATTCCAAATAAGTTGAAATTTGCAACATATATTGATCTCATATCTGTTGGTAATGGTGCAATTAGCTTATGATTAATAAATAAATTAAATAATAAATTTCCCTAATGTCCTTCAAGCGTTTTTCTTTAATTTAAGTTTTTTTCTTTTTTATATTTTTTCACCTTCTTGGATACATATTTAAGAGTAGTACGTAAGCATTCATAGAAGTAATAAAATGCACTTCAAAGTCATACTTTCTAGAATACTACATCATACTTTGTCACTTTACTTGAAGAAAGAAAAAAGTTGAAATTTTTGAAGCTTTTTTAAGATGAAAGTGAAGTAAGTTTTGATAAAGTATTGTCGCTAAGATTGGATCGGATTAAGTAACTGAAGCATGGAGTAAAATGATTTCAGCAACTATTGAAGTGCTCAAGAAATACTTGGTAATATTCAGTTAGTTCTTAGAATAAAGATAACTTAAGATGACCTAATCTTAATGGCAGCAATTATCGCTTAGGCGACTCGAGGCAATTTAAGGTTTAGAATATAACGAAAGTCTGGTTAGAAAACACCTGGAATATACTTTAAGTCTTCTTTAAATATTTACAAACGATAGAGGATGAGATATTTTTTCCTATTTACACATGTTTAGCTTTCTAGTTCTTTAGCTTTCTTGGAATCCTGTAGAGGACGGTTTTGGGGTTTAAACAAATGCGGAGTGTATTCATTTTGTTATTTTGTTTGTAATGCCCAGAAGGAAACCTCTGAGACCCCACAAAGCAGTTGATCAGTATAAAACTTAGAATGCCCGTCATAAACTTATGATACTAATCGAATTCACTGCAAAATATGACAAACGCCAAACGTTTCAATGTGAAGAGAACGCCCCAATCTTTTCCCATATTTCTTCAGTTTTCTTATTCCGAACACATTTTATTAAATTGGAGACTTCTACATTTGCAGGAAGCACAAATTCATCTGTTGAGCCATACTCTGCAAAAATAAGATAAAAATTTGTAAAGATCTTTTATATTCTTTTTGCTAATTGCACTTATTTTTGGTTATTAATGCATAAAAACGATGCTTTTTTATAAAATTCCTAAATCATTTTCTGAATATGTCTAAGGTTATGTATTTGTCTGTCTGTCCGATTTTTGACAATGTATTTTATATTCACGATCGCAAGTTTTTAAGATCTTTGAACTAAATTTGGCATACTATCAGAACGAATTGAAAATGAATTTGATTCGACTATTTCTGGAACCACCCCATCCTATATAAACTTCAATTTGAAAAGTCATTATGTGATAAGAACCGCTAATTTCGATCTTTGAAAAAAATTGGTGGGAACTACTATTTCGGTGTACAAAATAAATCTGAAAAATTTGGATCGAATGATACTCTTTTTTTTTTAAGCACCTCCCATGTAAATGTTCTTATGAAAGAAAGTCTTTTCTCTGAGAAAAACTAAATTTCTAAGTTTGGACAACGTCAATGTACACTTTAAACGCTCCTGCCTTAATATGAATGAAAGGAGATGAACCATTTTGCTACAAGAGCCAAATTGCTGCAGTGTATTTAAGAACCGACTTTGCTAATTATAATAGTTTTTTCATATTTTTTGATTACACAATAGACAACAATATGTCTGAAAAGCCCGAAACCAATAACATCACCCTCAATGTAAATCTTTAACTCTCGGCGATAGTTCGGATGTGCACAACAATATGTTAAGTTGGTCGAATAGTATCACTTTAGACTTGCAATTTAAGTCCGGCCAAAGTAAATAGTCTTATATAAAATTCGCTCATAGCTCTTTTGTGCTTTGAGAGAGTGCATCAATCTTTTTTTGCACCAAAAATTTTGGGCGGCTTATGTAAACGTCCGTCTACATCAGTACGAGCCATAAATTATAAATTTGATATCAGGGGACTAATCAAGTTCATCTTTAACTTTAATCTGTTGCCATCTGACTAAAAGTTTGTGCAATCATCATCAGAGCTTATTACTGAAAGCTGCAAAGGGCGGGTTTAAAACGAATTAAGAATACAAACAAAAAGTAAAAATTCTGTTTAGACTCGCTTTGTAAAGTTTTTCGAGAGAAGTCTGTGTTTTGTTGAAGTTGCAAGAATTGCAGATCTGGATTAAGGCAACGTAGAGCGTCTAGAATTCCAACAGATTTCACAATTTTTCTTCGTAGGCAGCTTAGCAATTAAGAAAAGTTGTTTACAAAAATTTCCGCAGATTAGCAAAGAATCCATTCTTCTCGTAATTACAAGATAATTCCCACAAAAATCCGCCAATTTTTCCCAAATTACAACCAAGAATATATAACACGGGTGTGTATACGTTTATTTACTTGTACATAGCGAGAGTATAGAAACGGAGTTTAAAAAAGACTATAATTTCGACCTTTTAGTCTGCCGTACCCTTTTCGCAGGACTGGGTTTAGTATTTCTATCCTGGGGTTTAGTACCTCTAGAATCTCGTTTCTTATCCACAACTCCGGATTTACTAGATTTAGCGCTGGGTTTATCACTCCTCTCACCGCTCGCCTCCTCTCTCATACTTTCCTTCCTTGCTTCCCGCATCAATTTATACCATCTCTGTATAATTACGGTTGCCCGTGAAAATCTAAAGTGTTTTAATTTAGCCGCAAATTCCAGTTTCTTTATGACCATCTCGTAATGCTTCTTCTTTACCCGTTCATATTCTTCTTCCAACTCTCGCATGTCGTACTTCATTTTCATATATGCTTCTGAGAGCAAAACTTCTTCATGGAACTTATCAAGCATCATTTGATCATATTTTTTCACTAAAGACTCTAAACCTATGAGAAGCTTAGTTCTGAAAATCCATAAGAAAAAGAAAATATAATTAAATATTTTATCTTAGAAAAATATTTTTCTTAATCATATATGAACCGTTGATTTGGAAAGAGAGCCAAGTCTGCTTTATAAGCAAAGCAAGTGAATGTTTATATTATACTTATGTGTGTGCTTATGATAAATATTTGCTCTAGTATGTATGAATATTTTGATTTTAAAGTAAAGCGACTCGAAAAGCTTTCTGAAATAAGCAGCTCAACGTATGTACCTTTCAGCTCTGACAGTCTTTTCTTGTTTCAAATCGTTATGCAATGTTGTTGCATACGTTTTTTTTGCATTCTCTGCCTTTTCTTCTAAATCTTTTCCTTTTACACAAAGACGTCGCGTCATTCCTAAGTCGCATATTATTATAGAATATCTGGAAAATATATTGCAAAATCAATAATCATACAAACGCGGTGTTGTTTTCAAAACATACATTTCTTTTTCAAAATTTAGTTTACGTGCGCTTATTGGAGTCTGCAATTGGCTTCGTACACTCTGAACTCGAGCTAGGCGGGAAACTCTTTTCCAAAGTGTAGGTATTTTATTCATATTCAATTTTCGTTCTAGATCTGTTAGATAAATTTTTGCTTTTGTTATAGTTTTCAATATTTTTAAAAAATTGTTTTACATATAATATCTTTTGTAACAGATTTATTCGCATGATAATTTTTAAATGCCTCATGATCCATGTCCATCTGTTCAAAAGCTCCTCGAGGAAACCGTACTTGGACAAGTTCAAATATATCCTCTAAACATTTCAACAATTTTAATTCATTCGGACTTAAATCGTCAAACCACGCCTTAGGTAGATAGTTAAGAATTCCAGGATTTGTTAAAACTATCTCGACAATTTTGTCGGCACCCTGGCTTATACATTTGGGTACATCGTGTGCTATATCTTTCTATCATGATTTAACAGAATTTTTATTCAAAATCTATTTACGTAATTCATATCTCATACATAATTCATACCTTGCCTGCACAGAACTGTTCAACTAATCGCGAGATACACTCATATTTGGTGTCTAATAAACATTTCCTTAATATTTTATAATTTTCAACCATTATAGGCAATAAGAGAGCGAGCTTTATCTTCTGTATGAATTCATTCCAGACAACAAAAATAGCATCCATTCCGCTTGGCGAAGATTGTCCTAGAAAATCTACGGGAAAATGTCTTTTAAGTAATTTTTTACCCATTTCATTGAACCACACCTGTCAATGATATTCCCGAAGATTCTCCATTAAGCTTTATTTTGCTCATTACAAATTTATTGTTGCTCGCTATGTTATAAAATATTCACCCCTGCAGTATAAAAATAAACTGATAAGAAAATAACACGTTTGCGTTTAACTACAGCTATTCGTATAAAGAGAAATGTACAACTGAATCAAATTTCTTTCAAAAACTTTTTACGAAACTAAAAACGAAAACAAAAAAAAGCTGCATTGAATTTTTTGTCCAACATTTTATTCTGCCTACAGTAGAATATAAGTAAAATCCATATAGATGGCCGATATAAGATTTTATTGTCAATCTAAGATAATTACGATAATTAGCGAAAATCGATAAATAATTGGAAGCTTAATAGAGGTTACACCAAAAGTTTAAATTTAACAATAAACATCGGATCTAATGATGTAACCTTGAAGTAGCCTTAAACAAAAAAGTTACTATCATTGACACAATTTATGAAATATTTATCTATAAGTTAATTATTCCTAAAGAAATAATTTATAATTAAAGGCAAAAAAATTCTTCTTCTTCTTGAAGAACTCAACAAATAACAACATATGAGTGCAAGCGTAGAATACAAAGGACTCAGTGTGAACACAAAGTACTTTGTCTGGGCTTTAATGAGGTTACCTCTTCTTTTTCTAAAAAGGGAATGGTTGACAAACAGCAGATAATTCCCTGCATTGATTTGCGATTTGTCACACTATTGTTCTTTATTAGAAAAAAAAAAAAAATTATGTTTCAATTTCGTAAGCAATTGTAGGAAAATAGCGAATATTTCTTTTATATGATCTTATTTCGACAATGAATGCATTCTATAGTGCGCCTAATGAATTCTAAGGGTAGTTAGCAGAAACGGTTGAACATCTCATGACTTTACCAAAAATTTCTCTGCAGTGCTAACTACAACGAAAATTAATTTTAGACCAAAAGAAACAATATTTCCTACAAACACATACAGCATACGTGTGTTGTAAACTCGCTTATGCTCACGTTGATTTACATCTGTTTTGTAAAAGTTAAAGGTAATATGCGTTAGCACCATATGCTATTAATTTGATTTGGACAAAATCTGCCTTTCTTTTAAATATTCATCACTTTATGCTCTTTTCTCTGTAGGTATTCGTTTAATTTTAATCATCCATGAAAAAGGCTTATAATTTATATGGAGGCAAATAATAACACATAATGCATTGCTTTTATTCTTTTATTTGTTTTAAAAAACTTTATACACATTTTCTATTAAACCAAATGATCGAACAATGTTTTAGAAACACAGTCATCCCGTTCCTGCAAAAAATCAAACAACTCCTGCTCGCAGGTTTCTTTGGTTTCAGTTTTGCTGTTTACGCGATCATTGCACTCGTTTAAAATGTCGTAGAGTTTAGAAATATGCTCTTGATTCGAACATTCTTCACGCAATTCCTCCATGGGATCTTTTAATTCCTCTTCCTCTTCTTCTTCCGCCTTTTCCTCGTCATCTTCTTCCTTCTTCTCCTCTGATTCATCAGCATGAATTTCTGGTGTTGGAAGCCATTTACTTATCGCTTGCAAAATGTTCATTTTTAGCGTAAATACGTGTTGTGTTTGCAAAGAACTTTTTTCTGCAATGAATGCAAAAAGTTCTTTATAAACGAATATGAACAATATCATAGGTTACTATGATTCACATAAAAGCAAAAAAAAAAAAAAAGAAAAAAACAAACCAACAAGTAGAAAAAGAAATGTAACGTGACGAAGAAATTTTTATCATTTTATGGCGAGCGGATAAATGTAAATGTATCGACATTATTAAGTCGACTAAGAATTTTACATGAATTGAAAATACGTGTACTGTGTAAGGCCTCGTATACTTATTTATGGAAATTATTAAGTGTGATTCTTCAAATACTAATTGCTACTATGCAACTAATTATAATCAATTTTTCTAAGATTTTTAAGGACGCTAAAGTTAAGCATTTACCAAATGTGGACCCCACAAATGATGATTTTTATTTTAAATATATTCTCTTAAAAAGAAAAAGTTATCTTCGGGAAACATACGTGTTATCTGTACGCAAAGTATATTTATACGCCATAGATGCGTCTGCCACTTGTAGGTTTCGAACGAAATGTTCCAATCAAAGAAAGTAATTGATTTCATTTATTGCATTTATTGTAATACATATGAATACTTTCATTTTAAAGTAAAGCGACCCGAAAAACTTTTTTAAAGAAACAGCTCGAACGTATGAAGGATACTTGCATACATACATTTTTCAATTCTGGCATTTTTTTTCGTTCTCAATGTCATTTACTACGTCCTGTTCGCTTTCATTATCTTTTCCTCTAAATCTTTTCCTTTCACAGCAAGACATCGCGCCTTTGCAAACTCTCTTGTTAAAGAATATCTGGAAAAATATATTACAAAATCAATAATCATAAGGACGCGATGCTTTTTCAAACCCTACAGTTCCTTTTCAAGATTTATTTTAGGTGCTGCTCTGTATGGTACAATGGTATAGAGAATATTTACAAGAAATCCACGGCATCAACGGTTTTCTTTGTTTACCTGCTTGAGTACCGGAAGATTAGTCATACGAGTGAGAAGATAACCCAAGTGGAGATTGTCGAAAATTTTTTGAAACACACCAGTCAATGATATTTCCACAGATTCTTTGCTTTGAATAATTTCTTCATTATAGATTTATTGTCGCTCGCTATGTTATAAAATACTCACCCTACACTATAAAATTAAATTTGCTTTTAAATACATCTGTATTTATAGGTATAAAGGAAAATCTACAACTGAATCAAAATTCTTTAGAAAATTTTTTATAAAAATGAACAACAAAAACAAAAAAAGGTTGCATTGAATTTTTGGTCTAACATTTTATTCTACCTATAGTAGAATATAATTAAAACCCATGCAGTTGACCGATATAAGTTTTTTATCGTCAATCCAAGATAATTACGATAATTAAGAAAGAAGCAATAAATAATTGGAAGCTTAATAGAGGTTGCAGCACTACCTTTTACCTTCTTACCCTGTGCTTATCATGAAGTGCAGTTTGTTCCGCAGTCATGTCGCCTTCCTTAGTCTTTTTCCTTGCCACGATATCCTCTGAGTTTTTTTGAGCCGCTGAGTGTTTGGCCGTTCCCTTAGGGTTCGAACCAATTTCTCTTGGTCTGCTGTCTTTCAGGTCCGGAGTTTTCGAGAATGTCGTTGGAGGTTTCTTCGGGGCCTTCTTTGTTTTAGTGGCATTTGTTACCATTTTATTGAAACATGATAGGCGTTTTAAATCGTCAGCTACGGTTTTTATTGAACCTTGCAGATTTTCCACTAGGTACCAAAAATACTGTGCCAAATCTGACCAGCTGTTTTCGTTTCTGACACGTACAGTTTGCAAATTTTCTATTTTTACGAAATTTTGATCATCTTTTTGGGAACGAACAAGCTCTAGCTTCAGTATAAGTAAGCTATATTGAATCTCTATACGGCCTGTATAACCCACTATTTCAAAAAAAACAAAAAAGACGTTATATGCAAAAAATTTTTGTTGTTAATATTTCTCGAAGTATACTGGGATACTAAATGGATAAGAATGAAACCATTCTTTGAATCGCATTTAAATGTTCTAATAAAAGCCTTTAACATTAAGGTTTAATTTTTAACATTTTCTAATGCGTGTTAAGCTAGAGAAATGAGTCTTCGGTAATCTCATTTTGGTATTTTGGCAGCTTTTGTTAACTTTTCTGCGTTCCTAGTTTATCGATAATTATAAAACCTAAGGAATTTACAAAATTTCAAAGACCCCTGGAGACTTCATTCGATTATACGCACAAAGAGAAACACCACTACGACTCGCTATCATTTTCGCATTAAAACAAACCACAAGTATGTGATAATACGGGTGCGTATATTTATTTACTTATACATAGCGAGAATGTATAAAAGCTATACACATTCTGCAAATTTATAAAAACTAAAATTTTTTCTTTTTAAGCTTCGAACGCTTAAACGCAATCGCAGGATCGTATATAGCGCCTGTAACATTGGGTTTATTCTCAATAGCGTTAATTGTACGTTTCATCATTGTTGACTTTTGCATCGGGATTTTTTTTTCTCGTGCCTTATTCCTTTCGCTTAACATCTTTTTATACCAACGTTGTATAACTGCGACTGATCGTATAATTTTAAAAACATCAACTCGAGGGGTAAAAAAATCCCCACATTTTTTAACAACCAGCTCATAATGTAGAGCCTTTACTCGCTTAAATTCCTTCTGAAGTTCTGGCATACCTTTTGTACATTTCGCATACATTTCTGATAGCAAGATGTCTTCAGAAAATTTATCAAGCATCATTTGATCGTATTTTTTGATTAGACTCTCAAGTTGTATTGTAAGTTTATTACTAAAAAAGACAAAAACATAATAGAAAATATTTAAAAATGCTTTCTTAGGTTAAATGTGAATCGCGTTCATTTTGAAAGACAACCAAATCTATTTTTATAAACAAATCAGGCTGCTCTAATTCTTCAATTCATTCCACTTGAATGTTATTGTAATAGATTTGAAAAGCTTTCAAAAAACGCGTATATTTCGTATATACTATTGAGCTCTGGCCGCTTTCTCTTCTTTCAAGTCATTACTCAATTTGTTTCCGTAAGCGTTTTTTGCAAATTTGAATTGTTCTTCTGAATCTCTTTCTCTGTTAGAATGCAGATGTTGCGTCCTTTTAACCTCTTCCATTATAGAATATCTAAAAACAAAAATTCGATATAAAATTAATAAAAAATCAAACACCAAAATTTTAAGTTTTTTTCAAGAACCTACATTTCAGTTTGAGAACTCGTTTCAAAAGTGGTCACTCGAGTATCTAGCTTGCTTTCTAAATGGTGAAGTACGGCTTGTCTAGCTATATTCTTCCAAAGTACGGTTGTTCTTCTGTTGTATAATTTTTGTTCTAAATCTATTAAGAAAAATTCTTAATATTTTTATAGTTAGTTTTCAATAATTTTTAAATATTTTTTTACACGTAGTTTCCGCTATCATATCTTCATTTTTATGATAAGTTTTATACATTCCACGGCCAATTTCCAATTCTACAAAAGCTTTTCGAGGAAAACGAATTTGTACAATTTCAAACGTATCCTCTAAACATTTCAATAATTTTAATTCTTTCGGAGGTAACTCTTTGAACCACGCCTCAGGTACATAGTTAAGGATTTCAGGATTTATTAGAATTGTTTCGATAATCTTATCAACTTCCTTTCCTATATATTTAGATACACCATAATCTGTCTTCTTTTCCTATCATGATTTAATAAAATTTTTGTTCAAAATTTACTTATAAAGAAAAATCTACTTATAAGCAAAGTCTACTTGCAAGGCATACTTTGTCTACACGGAACTCTTTAATTAATTGAGAGATAAATTCATATTCGGTGCCTGATAAACATTTTTTAAACTCTTTATAATTTTCCACTATTATTGGTAAGAGGAGAGCAAGCTTCGTTTTCTGTAGGAGTTCCCTCATTGTAGCAAAGAGTCTTTCGATTGTTCTTTGCCGAGATTGCTCTAGAAAACATATTCGTAAAAATATGTTAAACAATTTCTTTCATATTCTCTTCATATCCTATTATTACCTATTATTGATGTCTCGCGTAACTCCTGCTCACGCTTTATTTTATTAAGTATTCTGCTCATTGTAAATGTATTGCTTGCTCGCTATGTTATATAAAATATTCACCCCTGCAGTATAAAATAAACTGATAACAAAATAACACGTTTACGTTTAACTACGGCGATATGTACAAAGGAAAGTCTACAACTGAATCAAAATTCATTAAAAAAATTTTTTACGAAAACAAAACATGAAAACTAAAGAAAATCTACATTGAATTATTTGTATTTGACGCACAGTAGAAATCTTAAGTTTATATGTATATTAAACTTTGATCATTACTTTCTTTCGCCAAATCGACTTAACTACGGTAATTAGGGGGCGGTACAAAAATTTAGGGCGGTCATCATATAACTTTTTCACCATTTCTTCCCAAGCAACAAGAGACACTTTAACATATTGCCTTTTTGCTTTCTTCTGTTACGTCAAATCCGGAGACACCTAAAAGTAGACGTCTCTTTGAATTTTGCATGCTTTTTATTTTTTAGCTCCTATGTACTTCGTTTATAGAATGCAAATAAAAATCAATTTATCTCTTTATTTTTATGAGACTCTCTTTAATTACATTGGAAAATTTACTGTAATCTGTCAAAAACTTAGAGATCTTGTTACGTGGTTCTAATTAAATTTTTTATTGCCATCCTCTTTTCAAAGAGACACTAACAAAGACACTAGTTAAATTATGAGCCTCCAGGTAAATAAAACCAGGCTTAATATAGCTTAATAAATAGATATTTAGATATGGAACTTAAAATAGATAATGTCTGTGGTCTTCGTTGGAATATTGCAATCTATAGTTTTATTGTAGTTATTATTCAGAATTAATCAAAGTAGTGTACAGTACACTATCGCCCTTTGTCTCGTTTTTGCAAACAATGAAAAAATATCTTTTTAGCTTTAGCCATTAATAAACAACTAAAATATAGCTCGATTCTAATTGTACTAAATTTTTCTGCATTTTTCTTACAAACATTTCCAATTGTCGCTAATTCTATGTGAGTATCATTTTCATTTTAAGCAATATCAAAGCTCGGTGTGAAAAGTCTTTTTTCCAACGGAGCATATTATACAGAACCCGAGAAATTTTAAAAGCTTTTAGAACATTTTTGTTTCCTAATATAAGTGTAAGTAAATACGGAAGTCTTATTAGAATTCTAAATACTTATCTTTACAAAGATGCAAGAAGTTTGTGCAGTAGTGCAGTAGAACTCCGATCAATGGATGATAGTTTCCGTAAAAAGATTAAACACGAAATATATATTTGCTCTTGTGGAACAAAGCAAGGAGACTATTAAAACGAATTTGATGGATCGATGAATTGAACGCATATATATGCTAACAACCAACACAATCGTTTTAAGTCTGCTAGAGAATAAAATGTTTTTGTGCGGCAAATAGAAGATGCAACAGAAAAATCTCCATAAATTAACAAAACTTTGTAATAAATAATTTTTCACAAATAGTTAAAGATTATTCATTTTATGCGGTGCAGAGAGAGGCCGTATAAAAAAATGTCGCTTAGAAAATATGTGAAAGCACATGAAAACATTTGAACAAGATTTAATTTCTCTTATATGCCAAATGTGCGTCTGTCGGTTTTATTTTTTGAACGAAATGTTCCAAGCAAAGCAGAACAATGTTTTTATTATGCATACGTATGCACGTATGATATATGTTTATTATAATGCACACACACATATATATGAATATTTTGATTTTAAAGTAAAGAGACTAGAAAAACTTTTTGAAAGAAACAGCTCAAGGATATGAAGGACACTTGCGTATACACTGTTCATTTCTGGCATTCTTTTCCGTTCTCAACGTCATTCCCTACGTCCTGTTCGCTACCATCACTTTTTCTTCTAAATCTGTTCTTTTTACAGCAAGACATCGCGCCTTTGCAAACGCTGTTAAAGAATATCTGGAAAAATATACTGCAAAATCAATAATCATAAAAACGCGATGCTTATTTCAAAACTTACAGTTCCTTTTCAAGATTTATTTTAGGTGTTACTTTGTATGGTACAATGGTACAAAGAATATTTACAAGAAATCCGCGGTAACGAAGAGAAAAGACTCAGTGTGAACACAAAGTGATTTCTCTGGACTTTAATAATGTTAGGTACAAAAAAGAGCTCACACCAAACTACGTCTTCAGAAATCTAATTGAAGGAAAAATCCAAACACTAGAAAATGACGATTGGAATCTCCTTTATACTGACGGGTCTAAATTAGTCAATCTTTCAAATTCTTTCGCAGTGTGGTAGGCACTCAGTACAAATTTTAGTAGATCGCATACTTCAGAAAAGTGCCTCGATGCAGATGAAGCCAGAGCTATGCTCCAAGCTGTGATCTTTGCCAATAATAAGAAACTCAAAAGTGTTACTGTCACTGATACCCTGTCTGTATTAAAAGCTATCCAAAATCCCTCAATTTCTACTTGGAGCACCATTAACAAATTAAAAAATATTATAGCAACCTCTGGAGATAAGAATAAAATATTTTATGTACCTAGTCATATCGTTTTATTGGTAAATGAGCAAGCTGATCGAGTCGCGAAGTCTGCTGCTTCTGCACTTCTAATTATGGACGATATCATGGAAAAGTCGGACTTTCAAAGATATCTTGAAAAAAAAGTGAAAGAGAAAATCATGGATGCTAATCAACAATACCATCATCAGCATTATTCTTCAGTAAATCTGGACCTTATTCTTCCACTATATCCAATTAATATTGATAAGGTCGAGATTAGAGCATTTGTTAGAATTCGCCTTGGCCATACCATTGCAACAGACCAATGGATTCTTTGCGACTGCGTAAACCTTTCTCTTATTAGATGAATTGCATTTGGATCAACTAATCTCATGGACATCTTGAAATCAGCTTCTGAACATAATATCAATTTAATATATCACTTTATTAAAACTGCTAGGCTTAGTATCTAATCTTCGTTTTTCAAAAAAAAAAGCTAATAGCTAATGTTGCTGTTGCTCAATTCATTTTTCTAATCTAAGAATTAATTTCATCAGTCTAGTAATCATAATAATAATAATACATTTTTTTGCTTTATAACAAATTTTTCAGAAAATTTTTATTAATACAACAATTACTTGAAACTTGAAAGGAATTGAATTTCATTTTAGTTTCTAAAACACATATCTTCTTTTTCCACACATGATCCGTCCTTCTTTCTGTAGTAACCTTGTAGACAACGACAACTACTAACACAACCGTCATCGCAAAAGGCGGCAAAGTGTCGTGTTGTTTTGGGACAAACCTTTTCACAACCACCACATTCCAAGTACCTTTCATTTTTACCACAGCCTGAAAGTTTAAAACATTAAATCACTTCAAGTTTAACATATATTAATATATTTCTCCATTACTAGAGGGGTCAACTCCAGCTGAATGATGCATTATGCACATAATAACCGAGACAATTAAAAATATTTTTAATAAATTGTTGAACATTTTTTTTTGCTTTATTCTTTGTGAATTTTAATTCCGATATGTTGCTTTCACTGTGATCGTCTGAAGAATACTAATCGATATTATACAGGAACTCAGATTTTATATTCGGGGAAAAGCCCAAGATTGTGCTCATTTTCTACATAAAGGATTATACTGCTTTCTAAAGCGAATCTTCTTGGCCGTGGGCATGCATAAAAAATTCTATTTAAACAACAAATAAAAATTTAATATTCAACTTGAAATAAATCTTAAGTGCGCACCTTTCAGATACTAGAACTTTTCCTATTAATTACATGCTGTTAGCTATTAGCTAATGGTTGACCAATAAACAGTTTTGTCGCAAAGAAACTTTGGACACCCTTGCTAAGCACTTGTTCTAATTTTTCATTTATTTAGTTATCCACTGTATGTGCCCTGAAAATTATGAATGAAAGCAAATGTGTTTGAGAGCGGATGCCCATTGTTATTATTATGGTCAGGACTTATTGCTACAATTAAGAATACATAGCTTGATTGTATACCTTCCATTTCAATAGTTAAAGCCGCGAGAATAATGGATGGCTGGACTTTATTATATCAGTTCATTCGGAAAGTCGATTTTTTTAAAAATCTTTTTCGAAATCGTTTTTGAATATTTAAGGGATCATTGAAGATATTAAAATAATTCTTTAAAAAATTTCACTATGTCCATACAGGTCACTATTAGTTACAAGAGTATTACAAACAGAATAATAAGTTAGTGTAGCCGCATTGAAGGCTAATACATATATGATATATATAGCTCTCTGAAATTTGTTAAGAATATTCATATATTATATTATATATGATATGGACATTAAAAACTTAAAACACTAATCTGATTTCACGCTGCTTAACTTGTTGCTCATTTATTTCCACTTCAGTGACATTAAGTATAAAACTATTCTTCAAAAAGAATTTTTATCGGTTTTGTTGCAATTTCTCCGGCAAAGGTTAGTATCGCTTGCCTCAAGTGAATATCAAAATTACAAATGATCTGCTACAGCGCTGAGACAAAATAATACTTGTCTCTTGGCCTATACAGTTATAACATCAATCCTTGAGCTAAAATATGTCAGCATAAAATTTTTTTTTAAATATCCTGAAAATGGCAAATTGTAAGAAGAACGCAACAAGTGGACAAATTTAAATCGCTATAACAAAAAAAGAGTCTTATCTTAATTCCCTATATATTGGTATTATTGCATACAAACACCTGTGCTACAAATGTTGTGCACTATGAGTGAACTGAAACATCTTTTAATAGGAGTAAGCAGAAGCACTGCAGGACAAACAGTTGTATTAAGCAAGTTAACGCACAAATAGTCTCGTCTTTCGTGGATTTCATAGATACAGGCGCGTAAATATAACTATGTATTCAGACATATGTATATACATTTACATATAAGTACATACAGACATTACGTCTATGTATATATATATATATATATATATATACATATATATAGACATTTAAATATGAATATTTATATATATATGTATATGCACATATACATATATTTATATATATATGTACATTTATATATATATGTATATACGATCCTTTTATTTTATAAAAAATAATTTTTTTATGTAATACAAAGCACACAGCGACGCTTAACAAAAAGAGTAGACAGATCCCACAATAATACACAGAAATTTGCATCACTTTTTTTTTAACTTTCGCAACATTTTTGCTCTAATGGTTGTTTCATTAGGTTGTTTACGATCATTCCTAGACGTTTGTAATTTTGCTTGTTTTTTACGTGCTCTCAATACCTTTTTGTACCAACTTTCCATAGTTCTGACTAACCATACTATCCTTTCCTGTCGTTTCCTCTCCTTCGCTCTGTCCGCGTGTGCATTATATATTTTTTCTACACGATTGAATTCAATTTGTATTGCGTTCGCTTCTTTTTCCAATCTTTCGTATTCGGCCGTCAACATGACGTCTTGAATAAATTTCCTAAGCATCGTTTGATCGTATCTCTTATACATGTCTTCTACTTGCAAAAGAAGTTTATTCCTATAAATAAAAAAAGAAATGAAATCTAAATTATGATAATAAGACTACAATGCAATATTCCTGTGATTAAATACATTTCAGCTCTTTTTCTTTTTTCAACACTTAAGTCTTCACGGATTCTCTTTTCATACTCATTTTTTTCAGCTTTCAATTTTTCTTCTAAATCTTTTTCGAGAACTGCATGAAGTTGTCGTATTCTGGAAGTCTCCAAACTATAAGTAATTCTGAGAAAGATGCAAAAAATAATATTAAAATCATATCATAAAATAGAAACATTTTTTTTTGTTTTTGAATTACATTTTAGCTTGGACATCGTTTAAAAGAGGTAATTGTATCGTTCCGTTTACTTTCTTTTCTAGAGGGCCACTCTGTTGTACTTTTTTCTCTCTTCTTTTTTCTATGACTGCCAGATAATGTTTTAATAGGCGTTTTTTAATATTTTACATTTATTATTATTGTTTACCTACTTTGCATGTCTTTTTTTAAGTCTGCATTTTTGTCAAGCTCTCTGTTTGAACGCAGCTCTCTTTCCATTGCTGCTGAAGCAGATTCAGAAAGATGGTTTTTAGCGATTTCCGTTATAATCTCCAGATAGTTGAACAATTTTAAAAGATTTGAATTAAGATGCCTAATCTCTTTAGGTAGATATTCAAGAATACCGGCGTTGTTTAGAAAATAATCAATAAGTCTGTTAGTAACGTTATCCAAGTGCGCTGGTATTTCTTTCGGAGGACATTTTTCCTGAGATGTCGTTACATTTTTTCAAATATAAGGAATTTTTACTTAATTATATAAGTTAATAAGCTAACCTTATCAATGAGAAAATCATTGATTATTTGCATGACATGTATATATTTAGTATTCATTAAACATAGACATATTATTTGAGGATTTTCCAAAATTTCCGGAATGAATAAAGCAGCTTTGAGATTCTTAGTCAGCTCCTCAAGTAAATTGCACACCGTTTGTTCTGTAGACGAAAGTTAATGTAACAATATTCCTTATGTAGTAAAGATTTGAAGTAACTTACTGCGATCCTCCCCACTGAACAAATGCATTTTTTTTATTCCAACCCAATCGACTGTATCACATGTTCTCTTCATTGTGAATTTTTGGTCGCTATGTTAACACGTTTAGTAAGTTTAATAACAATAACAAAAATTAACTGAGAACAAAATAACACGTTTCCTTCTGGCTATAAACTACAAGCTAAGAAAGAAAGCCTACAACTGAATCAAAATTCTTTCAATAAATATTTATAAAAAGAAAAAATGAAAGCAAGAAGAAAGCTATTTTGATATCTTTTATCAGTACAGTTGAACGTTTAATAAATATTCATTAAAGCAGAATATTTTCTCTTAATATCCTAATACGTTTGATTGACAAACATCGAAGTTATATCCCATATCACCGATCCGCGAAAACCAGTCGAAACCTCCTAAAGCAGAATATTTTCTCTTAATATCCTAATACGGTTGATTGACCATCATTGATGTCATGTCCCTTTTAATAATCCACAAATGCCAGGTGAAACATCCTAAAGCAGAATATGTTCTTTTAATTTCCTAATACTTTTGATCGACCAATATTGAGGTTATGTCCCACATAAGTGGTCCGCAAACGCCAGTCGAAACCTACTAAAGCAGAATATTTTCTCTTAATATTCCAATACGTTTAATTAGCCAACATTGAGGTTATGTCCTATTTCAGTGGTCCATAACTGCCAGTCGAACCCAATCAGTCAGAGTGAAGCACATTTTGGATCTCATATCTTTACAGCAAAATCTTCTTTCGATGCAGAACTTCACCTAAGGCAGTTTCTCCAGATATCGCATATATTTCACAAATACAAACTTACGTTTTAAAAGCGTATTCTTCTCATGATTAAATTATGATAAAACTTATCAACTTAATGTACGATTGACAAATGCATGAACGAAAACGAAAGTGAGATACAACATCTAACGGAATTTTTCCACAAATTACAAGTGAAACATAAACTCGTTAATATGCAATAAACAATAGACCGCTATGTAACTGTATTGATATAACACGATAAACGATTGAGACAGATGAACATGTCTGTCTCACTATCATCATGATTTGTTATCAATCATCAATAATTATCAAAGCATCTCGAAAATGGCGAGGTAGATTGAACACAAAGGTACATCACATGTGAGTGAGGCTTAAGTTAAGATACAGAAAATGCTTTCACCTGGGCTGGAGTATCTCAAGCTTTTCTTGGTAGAGCATGCATTCGTACGAACTTAATATAGCCTTAATATACTGTAGTATTTGCAGAGTAAGGCATGCAATATAATGTATGCATAGCATAGTGTGCAACAAAAACAAAAACCAGACGGCATGCTTACGGATATACGGCGTTTGCGTTTTCCAAATAAATGCAAATATACGCGCTAAGCGCCCCTCTTTATTAAATGTTTATGTTATAATTTTTGTAAAACAACCATTTTTGTTAAATGTTTTGTATTGATTTAACTTTAGAAATTTAGTAAGTAGACAGTGTAAGTTGGTTATATGCACTGTTGAGACGAGGTCACCATGCCCGTCCTAAGTCTATTAAATAAAATCTACCGCCACTACGTTCCATATTTACCGCAATACCTAATACACCTGCTTTTTAGAAGTTTAGAAAGCTTTATTGAGTTTTTGGATATTTTGGTCACGACGGCAAGCAGAAATAGTCTCAGATCAATTTTTTCTTCTTTTAAGAAGGGAAGTATTCACATACGTACGCAAAGTCGATCCCAGTATACGAAAACATATAATGCATTTAATATCTGCTATGAGTCATAATGAGAACGATACTAAAAAGAGGAGAACCGAAATTTTTTTACTTTTCGTTTGTCCCTTCAATTATTATTCTTCGTGCTGGCCGATGATGTTGGTGATATGAGATGCCCGTTGAAGACTGAATTGCTGTTAGGCTGATATCAGTCTCGTTGCCGTCTAAGAAGTTGTTCCGTTCGATTTTCATGGCCCCACATTTTTATTTTTTACATCTGAGAAGAATTTTATTTACATAATCATAAATACCAGCGAACCAGTGAATATGCATAGAATGTATCTGATAACTCTTTAAACAAATCGTGACCTAAGAGTTTTATATAAATACTTCGATATATTTAGCTATTCTTTGTATTTTCAACATAACTTCAGTTCTAAATTCTTACAATCGGTTGCAGATTCGCAGGAGAAAATTATGTACAATGAAGAAAAACCTGTAGAGCGACACAATGACTCAGTCTGGTGACAATTTACAGTCAACAAGTTTAGTAGTCGTAGCTCAAGCCGATTGCTTAAGTTAGCCTACCAGGAATGTCAGAAATGTAGTATGTCCTTCTTCTTATCCATCCTAGATGCTTTAGTTAATGGATTGAGAAGCAGACTCTTTGACTTAGTCAGCAAACATGCAAGAATGCCGTTCTATTCCATTTTTTTTTTTGCGAATGTGAAAGAAATTATGCGGTGTTTACTTCTGTGTTCCTTTTATCGACCGCCTGGTGTGACAAGCTTTTATGTATATGGTGTCAATATATATATTTGACATGCTAAACATGTAATGTAGTGCAAGCAGCAGTTAGTTTTTGCTGAGTCATAGTTACGATTATTAGAGGAGGGTATATGCCACCCATTTAAGATTGGCTTTGCAGCTAGGTTTGCAGGCTTAAAAAGAGATGTACATCTATTTATTTGAAAGTATTCTCTCGGTACTATATACGGTAAAATTGAAAACTCGAATAAGCGAAGTCTAAGAAGTTAACTGTTGCCATTTATTATTACTGCAAAGTTTCTGTAAGAATGTTATAATCTTCTTATTAATTTGTTAAAAATCTTAATAGCTTTTGTAGGCATGGACGTAAGCATATTTCAGTTAAGAAATGTAAGCATTTGTGATGCTATTTTCTTTTTTTCGTAGCCTTCTTTCCCGCTGCCTCTTTAACATTTAATTTTGCTTTTGCTTTCTTACGCATTATATTTCTAAACCAAATCTGTATCTTCTTGGCTGCATAATTGAGTCTAAATTCTTCAACTCTTTCCTCAAGTAAACGTTGATATTCTTCCTCCTTTTTCACTACCAATTCTATATATAACTGCTCTTCACGGTTAAATTCGGGCTGAAAGTCGTCTACTTCTTTCTGCAGCTTCTCGATGGCTTGGTCTAATAAAATTTCCTCACTGAATTTCTCAAACATTACTTGATCATATCTGTTGACTAACGATTGCAGTTGCAGAAGAAGTTTATTTCTAAGGTAAGAAAACGAAAGAAGTGATTAAACACAAGTCGCTTAAAATAATTAAAATTTTTTACTTTTCAGCTCTCGCTTCTTCTTCGTTACTTAAATTTTTATTAAATTTTTTTTCTAACTCCGATTGTGCTTTTTTTACATCTTCTTGCAATTCTTTTTGCTTCAAGTTATGTTGCTGTTGCGTTTTTCTAACCACTCTCGTATTAGATGCTCTGCAAATAAGTAAAAAGTATGCAAAAAGACTTAAAATGAAAAAAATTTCAGAGAATTTTACATTTCCTCTTTCAAAAGAAATTGATTATTAAATCTGGTTCTTTGTAGCTGCTCCTCCAACTTATATATTACGTAACCTCTAGCTATCGCCCTCCAGCGATTACTTACTTTTCTTTTCTCTATTTTATGCCTTATCTCTGTAAGTAGGATTTTTTCATATCTTTTTGATAACAAATCCAAAACTATTTATCTTTCACAAGCAAATTATATACGCACGTTTGACATCTTTATGAACTTGTTCGTTCAGATTGTAGAGATTTTGTAAAACTAGCTCTCTGTCCATTTGTTCTAAGGCGTTACGACAAAAACGGCCGTGAGCAACTTGATTTAAAATCCTAAAACAGTCAACAAGTCTCTGCTCCGTTGGGAGCAGATCACCAACCCAATCGGGTAGATATCGAAGAACTTCGTAATTTTCCAAAAAGTAATCGATAACTTTGTTAGTACTGGAATTAAGCTCTGGAGCTCCCTGAGCGGCCAAGCTTATCTAACAACGGTTCAATGTAATACTTAATAATAATGATTATTAAAATCTTTTTGTACCTTTTCTTCGCGATACTCTTTCACTAACTTTAAGGCTGGCTCGTATTTCGTGTTTTTTAAACATTTACCCAGAGTTTTTGGATTTTCGAAAATATGCGGAATTATAAGAGCAATTTTTAATTTTTCGTTAAGTTGTTTTATCATGTTAGAGATGTTTTCAATTTTTGAACTTTGTTCAAAGCTTAGCGCTCCTTAAAAAATAAACAAAAAACAAAACAGAAATAACATTTACTCGACTCCACCAATTGTTCGTTTCTTTGTCTTTTCATCTTACTTTCCATTTCATACTCATTTTCGGTAGGACGTCGATCACGCGACGAATCTCTTCCAAGCCATCCAAACGCTCTAGACAATCTACTCATTTTGAATACCCCTTCTTGCTCTTATATAAAATATATTAACGACAAACTAATCTCTAGCTGCTCGACTAAGAGCTCATCTGTCCGTATTAAAGAAAATTCTATAACTAGTTCAAGTTCTATGAAAAAACTATTATTTTTCATCTACGGAAACAAAACAGGAAAACAAAGGGAATCTAATTATTATCGAATATTTTTGTTTTGTACAGTAGAATTTTGAACATTTTTACTTAAACATAAAATGGTTAGCACAATAGAGACATATTCGGCGCCTTAATCAAATTTTCTACTTTCGATATTAAGATTTAATTCCTATATGCACAATGGTCTTGATTTAGTCCACCAAACAAACGTCAGCGTATAAGAGCCGTAGTGGGTAGTACGTCGCTCTGAGATGCATTTCTAATATTTCATCTTAAAATCGGATGTTTAATTTACCTCTTTTAAGACGAAATCGTAAAACTTCTTCCAACTGTCTTCCAAGGCTCAATTTTATGGCTTGAAAATTAAGGGCTTCAGAAGTTATCCATCCCGTTTACAGACAGTACATATGCTGGTGTCTACTTAAGTAAATTACAGCCGCCTTGGTTGGAGTTAACAGAAAATTTTGTGAAAAAATTCAAATTAATGTGAACAATTTGAAAACCTTGGATGCAAACAAGAAAGAAAAGCATGCAGAAAATGTTGATAATGTATAAGGCTTCGATAAAATTATATGAACACCTGAAATATACACAACATTAGTTTATTATTAAGCTGTTGGTCCACTCTCACTTCCACTTCCAACGCAATGTTTTTGTCATAACATTGTTACGCGTCGTCCTCTATCGAAGCCTGAGAAATGACGTATTTGTCCTTATAAGTGTATAAACACACTGAAATATAACTTATAAGATTTGGCACGCATGGACTTTGCACTATATTCGCATCGTATTGTTTACACGAAAGCAGTGTTACCAACACGCAACAAGAATGGTACTATATTCCATTGTGTTCATATTATTTTGTCCATTCCCTATATGTCAATGGCTCGAATATGTCAATTCAGCACAATACCGGATTGATTTGAAATGCAATAAATCAAATTTAATTCACGTGTCCTAAAAATAATTTATAGTCGTCATGTATGCCTTTATAATAGAACTTTCAACAAGAGATGCCGTTTTAAGTCAGTCAGCCAACATAACTATTGCTTTATAAGTTACGTCACTGGTAGCGTGACCCTGATAGCAATAAACCCCACCCTCACCCATATCATAAATTTCGTGCCAAAAAAAGTCAGCCAACATTGTTCGTTATAAGTCAGACGACAGTATATATAACGGCGGAAACAGCAGCAGCAAAGTTTCACAAAACTGGGCCCTAGAACATTACTAGCTTAAAAGCAGCGTGAAAGTATTCCTGGTCGTGTAGCTACATCCCTTGCATTGTAAGCCAAGATGGGGCAGTTTTGTTCGTTTATATACACAGACCTTAGGTCCCATCACTCACAAAAATTGTATTCAATTAATTGTGATCCCATTTAATCGGTGAATGTACAGCGAACGTACAGGGAATGCATCGGAAAACATTGCATTGACAGTTAAACGGTGGTCCCAAAAAAAAGGAAAAACATCAAGAACTCTATTTATATTTTATCTCACATTTCTTTGTTGGTTGTTTACTGCTTTACCTAAAAAGCGTTACCGACGAGTTGTGCTGTTACCGTTGTAAACATGCAAATGGATTCTTCCTCTCATAGCAAAGACGAAAAATAGAAAATATTAAGAAATGCTATGAAATGTTTTAAAATTAATTTTTAGTTATGCTTTCACTTTTATTAAATAAAAAAATTATTTTGTTTATAATTTTTTTTCTTCAAAGATCTGCTTTTGTTAAAACATAGATTACCACACCCCATCAGTTAGCTATAGGGGTTATGTGAACTTAGCATGAACTTCTGTTGTATATAAAAATAATGATGAAATAGAATAAGAGCTTAGCAGAATAATTCAAAAATATTTTTATTATTTTATCAATCTTTGACAAAATTTTAATTGGAAGATTCTTTTGGACAAAAGAGCAAGAGCATACAGCCACCCATCGCGTGAATGGATTGGGTTAAGATACACAAATTCTATAAAATTATCGAAAAACGTTTCTTTTGCTTGTGTTTGAATAGCTGGGTTATTTTTCGTGCCTATGGTACTATATTTTTAAAAGATTTTCAAGCCCAAGAAAAAGAATTCTAAACATTAGTATAAAGGAATGCCTGGAAATGCTTAGATAAAAATCGAAGTGTTTAGAGAGGAAGCACTTCTCTTCTATACACATTTTACTTCAAATATATGAGAGAATCGTACAAATTTTGTTAATTGACCCAAAAAGGGTTCTGTTTTCTTAAACTTTAAATTGTTTGATGTACACATTTCTTCTAGAAAACTGTTTATATATTTACCATTCAGAATATTGACAATCGCTAGCCTTCACTACCGTCTCCCAGTTTTTGATAAAAATTGAGTTCCGTAAGGGAAAGACAATTCGCATTTCCAGGTTATGCACAAAAAGAGCAGCTTGTTCGGTATGATTATAAAAGTGGAAGTCCCCACTAGTCCAGGCAATAAGTAATTGATTGTGACTGGTGTTAATCGGATGGAGTAATGCTTGCTGGTAACAGCGGGGAAGATAGCTCACTTCAGTGTAGTGCTGCTAACTTTATCTAGGCTAGTTTTGCCTTGTCGTACTGAAAATCCATGATATCATGATTTTAAACATATTGCACTGATGTTGCATTACAACTTCATCAGATATTGTTGTTAATGATGATTCCATCGGGTTGGAACAAGCCATAATACACTACATTCACCTAACGTTTCCGTTGTGGCGATCATGGTCCATGTTAACGATTCATTTAGTCCACATTACTTGGGCTTTAAATATCGTATTACATCACCTTTCAAAATAAGCAAAAATTCTCAAAGATGGGGGGATTTTGGCTCGTGTTATTTTCAGTTCAAAATAACTTTATGATGCGGACATAGACCGACTAATGCTTCGATGGGATCTTGTTGTCTGTTTCCACCAACACACGCCGCTAAACCCATTTATTGGAAAACGACATCTACTACCTTTTTGAAAAAAATTATTTGTGGCGCGTGCTTAAGATTCGCTTAGAAGCGAATAAAGTATAAAGGCCTATTTCGAAAACGTCGCTTTATGAAAATAAATTTTTATTTTCATTAATTCCCGACAAAAATCAATGAAAAGCAGTATTTTGATGTACTAAAGGAAAGTATCAAATTTAGATGGAATGTGATTTTCGTAAATAAAATAACGTTTTAAAAGGCAAGAATGTTTTCTCTTTCTTCTTATGATGAAAAAAGGTCTAGAATAGCGTATCGATATCTCAACTGGGACACATCACCACCGAATGTGAGAAGCATGTTTCATTTTGTCACTTTGTTTGGAACTCCCAGAAGGGAACTTCGGAGACCCCACAAAGTATATATAGTCGTCAGCGTTAGAATCGATTTAAGCATGTCCGTTTGTCCGTCTGTCCTTTGGAAATTCTTTCACATATGCTGCTATTGAAAATGGTCCAAATCGATTACAGACCACGACTACAGTATAAGCTGAAAGCACGTCTGTTTTTTGAGTGTTTTCCACGATATTCTATAGTTGACTGTATTCCACGGTATACCATAAAAATAGAAAAAATCTGCTACGCCCACCTATTAAAATTTAGTTTACCCCTCTTTTTTTAAGATAACGCTGGTAAATATAAAGTAGTCGGCACAGCCGAACATAACTATTTTACTTTTTAATAGTTACTAACACGGAAAGTAGGGCATTTGTTAGTGAGAAAATTGTCTTTGCTAAATGTGAATCGCATCAGTTCATGTTGACGTTCCCCATGCGGTTCTTATGAAAAATCAACCTTTACATGGGATTTTATGCCGAAGGAAATTCAGTGATTGTAGGGTGTTTGTGTAGGATGTTCCCTAGTCGACCTTGTCCGTTTACGACTTGGTTTAACTTGGTTAATCATGTTTTTCATGTGGCCATTAAATTAATATTAAAATCGACTATGAAATGGATTTTTCAAATTTTTCATATTAAAACGAATATTAAATTATGAAATGGAACACACTTACTTACATAAAGTGAAAAGATTGAACCAGCACACGTTGCTCTCTACAACACACAACCGAAGTAATTCCGTCATAAGAAAGAGGAATAGAAAAAAAAAATTAAAAATAAAAAAACATTAAAAATATTAATCAAAATAAAATGCGCAGATTATAGGTCTAGTTTTAATGGATTTGTATTATACGTGTTTATATGCGTATGTGTGCATGATCTAGTTTTTCCGTGACTTAATAGTCATCCGTCCATGTGCATGCATATGAAAATGTTCGTGCGCATGTTACTTACTTTTTCATACATAACTTTTAACGACTTATGATGTTTAAGGAAAATGTTAAAAAAACGCAAGTTGTCCGCTACAAAATAAATTTTATTTCTTTAAATCAATCTTTTTTTTCCATTTTTTCTTTTTGTGTTTTTTTCTTTTCTGTTCACATTTAACCAAGGCACCGATATATTCACCTCATATGAAATATGATTAAATAGCCAGAATGTATTTTATTAAAGGCCGTAATGAGCGTTTTTGTGTTTTGTTTTAACGTAACACATACACATACAAACACACACATAACCATATAATGATTATTTCGCTTTCGTACAAAAACATATATCAACACTTGCTTGATACTTATTATTAAGACTCATTGCATGGTAAGGAAAAAAAAAGTAAATTGTTTTAAATTATTATTCGCAAGAAACTTGTAAATTTGTTAAACATTATTAAATTTTTAAGTAATTTTTGCAGAGAATTTCTGAAATTGAAAATAATTTCTTATAATAAACATAATGAAAAAATTCATTAACAAAATGATTGTGAACGGTAACATTAAGGCTCTGTTTACTATATAGACAAAAAATAAAATTTATGTTTAAATCCTTTATAATGTAGAACAATTTAGCTTTACCGGCCCATACAAAACAATTTTTAATTAGATTTTCGAGTTAAACAAATTTAATTGCAGGAGTTTCTATTCATATTATATATCATCATAAAGCTTATAGTTTTTCGGGGATTTTAATCTAAGTAATTTTTAAATACACATGGATTAGATAGATTGATTTTCCTTTTTTCTGCAGATCGCAGACCACAGAGCGCAGATCGCAGTCCTATTATACGGCTTGAAAGAGATCTGCTTTGTCGTCTAACTTGCCTACTCAGAAAGCTAAACCTCATGGCAGGTTTATAAAAGGAAGTTAAGTCCTTTACTTCTTCGAAAGAATTATAAAAGGAACTTAATCTACATATGATGCTCGACTTCTTAAAACATAAAGCATTGCTTTGAAGATCCTAAAAAAACATGCGTTGATAGACTTCTTTGGCAAACACACAGAAAAACTCTGCTTCGAATATTTGTCCGCTGAGACGAAAACTTATAAATGTTTCCATTATTCTAATCATCTAGGAATCTATGGCTAGAACCCTACTTGTGCTCTGAAAAATAGAGAACTGATGACAATAAATTTCCGGAGTATATTCTTTGCTTATAATTTTTATTGTAACATATTTCCATTAAGGGAGAAACAGTGAAATTGTGTCTTTGAATAATTTTGGCTTCATTATAAGGAAAACGCCTTAAAAGTCGAAATTCACACTGGCACGTGTCGAATATCGAAACGCTATTAAACACCACTTCTCTCGGCAAATGCATCTGCAAGCACCACAAAACTAAAATTGTGTCTTTGAATAGATTTGCCTTCATTATAACAAAAACGCATTAAAAGTCGACATTTACACTGGCACGTGTCAAATATCGAAACGCTATTAAACACCACTTCTCTCGGCAAATGCAACTGCATGCACCACAAAATTCCGTTTAAGACCGTTATTAAATATTAGACCTAAACCTGGGAAATATTCTTGTGATACATAGTAATAGAAACGCCTTATATCTAAGTAACTATTACAGTAGGTTCTCCTATGACCCTGAAGAGAGTTTTCAAATCCTGCTGTTTGCAGTCTTCCGTAGGAATATTGCTATAAAGAAAAAAGAATACATCTAAGTAGCAATTAACACGTCTACTTCATGGCCAACGTGTTCTAGAGAACTTATATTTAAAGCAAAGAGGAATCAAACATGGAGAGTAACGGGTATCATTTGAATAGCTACTTCCAATAAAATTGAAATTTTAAGACGTAGATTTAATGAAAAAAATACGAATTGAAAAATATCATAAAATAAGAAAACCAATACAAGATCATCCAATTCGTGGTCCGTATTTGACAATTATTATGTCATTAATACATGTAAACCAGAATTGTCGCCCTGGACATTACATGTCTAGTGTAATATTTGCCATTTCATAGTAAGTATTGTTTAACATTCGCTCAACGCTTTATAATACAATAACAACTTAATAGAAAAACATTTTTGAAATTTTTTTATTTTAAACAAACTTTTAACGATGCCTTATATATCATATTAAAAAAAATTACGAAAATTTTTAAAGAAATAAGAAATAATTTCTTATTTGTATAATTTTTTTTTTAAATTAAAATAAAAAATAACATACACTTAATTAACTCTTAAGCGTTTGTTTTGCATTGCGTGCATGAAGAATTTCATTCATTTCACATTTACATTCATATTGTAATCAGTGACAAGAATGGCAATCAATTACATTGAAAGTGTGGAAACGGAGTGAATGGGTCTACGCACCCATAACAAATGCACGCATAACCATTCATTATATTCACTCCTAAATGTCAACGCATATGTTTTTTGCGGACTGACAACGAATGAGAAGCATAAAAATGACGTCCCTAACTGGTATAACAAACAATGTATGTAAACCAATTCATGGACATTGACAAAGTTTTTTTTCACCTATTCGAAGTGTTATTGAATGTAAAAGAAGCAAGAAAGTTGAAGTCGGCTTAAAACGAATCTTGGCTAACTACCGTTTTCGTATCTATCGTATAAAATAACGTCAAAGTTTTTGATGATTTAAGATTTGCATAAAATGGAACTGTTTTTTTGTATGAAACCTTTCGCGCGAATATATCTTAAAGTTCGAATTTTCACTTAAGGCGAGTTTAATGGATCAAAAGTGTAAGCTCCTGAGATCTCGAGACTTGGGGAACGTGATATCAGTGAATACTATTTTAAAGTAATTACAGATTTTTTGCAAAAAAGGAAAAAACGGGAGAGGTAGAATTTGAAAAGAGTGATGTGCATTAAGAAACCCCACTAAAAATTCATAATAGTTTATAGAAGGAAGTCAACATTCCATGTATACTTCAGTCGATCAATGAGCTGACCATTAGGCTTCTCATACTAAATAACATTTTAATTTCAAGTTTTCTTTTGCTTTTTAATTTTTAATCACAACAGACGATGTTCGCTTTAGTTGCAAAAGTATTGAGGAACGTTTTAAGTTTTTGGTAATCGTTAGTTTGGAAAATTTGCTCATTTTTAAAACTAATTTGATAGAATAGTCTCGTATGTAAAATTCAAGACTGGTCTTTTATCTGGTCTTTTTCTTAAAAACACCAGCTTAAATAGACGCGAAGATGTAAATCAACCCAGAAGCCCTTTCGGCTTAGAAGGGCGGATAAGCGCATAACACAAGCAGAATGGAAAATCTAGTATACATCGATATAAATAAAGATCCCGAAAACATTTTTGAATTTTACGAAGGTAAACTCAAAAAAATGTCTATTGAACTGAAAAGTGAAATATGTTGATTTTTATTGCATAGTCACTATCGAGGACTAGACTAAAAATTTCAGTTTGTTTTTTGTTTTCAAAAAAAAAAAAAAAAAATATCGATCGTTCTTGGATTAAATTTTATAGATTTTCAAAATATTTTCGTAAAAGAGCGCAAACACACACATTTACGGTCAGTGTTCTTAAGGTTATGTCATGAAAATTATTCTTTCTTTTGATCGTAACATTTTATCTGAACTTATCATTTGATTGTTTTAAAATTATTCAAAGTGTTTATCGAAACTCTCTTATCTGCGACAAATTTATGCACAATAGCTCCACGAACTTCCAGTCATTATAAGTGACCTAATTACCGAATAATTGTTTAGTTTTATGAGGAAAGTTAGAACTTCGTAAGCTGTTTATATGTTCTCGAGACAAAGGGAAGTGAAGGCAATATCCTGTATGTAGAAGCAAGTCCTAACGATAATATGAATTCATGATAAGGTCTGCAGGCCTGCAGCAGGCAGAAAAGGTATGCGGTTATCTTCAATTATTGACATGTAGTCAAGAACTGAAGCTTTGCAGGTAAAATTGCTCCTAAGTATGTTCTCAATAAAGAGATTTCGAAATATTATTGTCTCACGAATGACAATAAAATCAAAAATTCCATTAACAAAATATGTAAAGATTCGTTAAACGTTACATATAAAAAAATTCTCATTTTTGTTTTCTTTTTTTGTTCATAAATTAATCTCCTCTTGAAAATGTCCATCAAAAAGGAAGTCTGGAGAGAGTTAATTTAGAAAGATATCGAGAACATCCAAAATTCTTACGATATGGCAAATGTAGCGCTCGTTTTCTAGTAACGTAACTTTAGGGTGCAAAAAGAAAAAAAAATTAAAAAAAGAAAGAAAAGCGAAATGTGTGTTTTTGTGGCCAAATCGTGATTTGAATAATTTTAGTTTATGTTAATTGTTTGAGAAGTCTACCATGTGGCTGAAAAAATTACAAAAATCGCTTAGAAACATATAATTACACATTTTTTTTTTTTGCTTTACTAAATCAATAAAAGTAGAGCCAACACAAAAAAAAGTAAACATTTATAACCGACTTATAATTTAATTTTTATTTCATTTGAAATATTTTCGCATATTTTGAGGAATTTTGGCAGCTTAAAGTTGGCAGTGATTGCAATATCCGTTGAAATGAAGGCGAGTACAGGAAGTAAAATTTACGAAAATGTCATTAATAAAAGGTTGGGTGGCCAATATATAAATTGCTTTAGTTTTTTTTTTTATAAAAAATTTGATTTAATTAATTGGTTTAATAAAGAATTCGTCACTGGTTGGAGGCGTAATAACATCTGAAATATAAATAAATTAATTAAAATAATTTACATATAATCTACACATTCCCTCTAGAAGCTAGATAATAAACTAGTAATGGGTGTCTCAATAAGAGTACAATATTTCATTGCCGCCGCTTTGCGTAAACTGCTGGTTTGAGCTCCTTAGTAAGCTGAATCTTACGCGGGTGAATATACACTGTGTAATGCTTCGTGAAACAAGATATTGTTGAGAACGATGCTGAATTGATGTTTTTGGATTTTCGTTTTCGTTTACAGCAGCAATGTTTTTCAAGAAACCGATCATTACTTTAACGCAAAGCAGACCTACTGTCTATGATCGGCCCAGTTTCTTTAAATTTTTTGACCTTTCTTCGAATCATTGACATATTGGTTGCACTTCAACGACCAAAAGTTTCGTGAAGTTTACAAGCGGCCTCAGCGTAACTTTGCCCATTTTTGTAATGAGTTTTCACAATTACAACGCGTTCTTCTTCTATGTAGCGCTTCATTTTTAAAAATCGGAACAGTCATGGATGGTAGTTGTTAAATTTCGGAGTTGCCACTCGCATGAAAAAAAGTGAAGCAAAGTTTAAATATTTCCGTATTGAGACAATCTGCACTTATGGAAAGTGCTTTGAAGACTCTTGTCGTTTGAATAGTACCGAAATTTATTTTCTCCAACAAGATTGGTCTCACTTACGATTGGTCTATTCGGAACTTAACGATTTAAAATAAAATATTTCTCTGAACCTAAGAGAGATTTGAAATACAAATTTCCTTAGGTTTATTTCTCTTTGCCTTTTCTTTTATTCCGTGTATTAAATTTTATACCTAATCGCTTTTAAATGTTTCTTATATGGAACCAGCATTGATCAAATAGTACAAAGAAAAACTTTTCTACATTTATTATGCTTTAAAGCGCTTTTTCGTCAAGCCAAACTGGTATAAAGGAAAATTATTTTAGTGGGAAGCTAGTCGCTAGAGTTAAGAGTATATAACTCTTGCTTTTCACATCATGGTAGTGTATTTTTCCACATTGCAGTTATGTCTTCAAAACTTTTTCAAATCATATCGTTCTACATATCCTGTGACCTGTGGCACACTCTGAAATACTACTTCGGCATTAAATTGCTACAATATTAGCACGATTAGGGTTTGGAGGGCGAAGTTAAAATAACATAATAATTAACGATGCTGACATTTAGATGTCATTTCTAAGAGTAAATTAAAATTAATATTAGGAGGCACCCATCCTTAAATGAAACCAAGATTTCAAAAAAGCAATTATTTTTTTCTAAGTCAATATTAATTGTCTGCTACAAAGTACGTGTTTATCTATAATTCTAAATCACTTTTTCAATAAAATATTTTAAAAACTACTGGACTTACTTATAATGGAGGCTTGTCTACAAAGTACTTGACCAAAAATAAATAAAAACGAAAAAAACACCACATGAAAACAATTTGTTTTAGAAACTTTTTATTTAAAAATCACTAGGAAATCGACTACTATAACAACAACAATTCGTAACGAAATAAAATTTATTAAAATTCCCACATAAGCCAGAAACCTAAAATGCATACAAAACTATATCGCTGTTGATCACCACCGCCACCACTACCTTTCCAGTCTAGTAATGAAATAAATTTAAAAGTTAAAAAGAAAAAATAAAAAAAAAATTCATATAAAAATAAAAATGCCTTCACAACAAATGTCTGTTTAATGATAATAAATGCAACTGCTGGTCTCAAGTACGGTTCAGTTAAATTTGATCGAAATGTTTTAATTTGCTGGCATTTCGGTATGTTAACCAACGAATTCGTTTTATTCATGTGTACATATGTACTTGAGTGCATGGACCGACCGACCGCATATAAACGGTTAATAAATGTTGGTAGTGAATTGAAAATAAGTGAGAAAAACTAGAAATCAAGCAACTGAAGGTGAAAAGCGAGTACTCTGCAAGATCTCATGTTTGTTTTTCATTCATTTACCAAACACATTGCCGGGCTCTCTGAATAAAAATTACATAATTTATACTTACTAGCTATGAAGTGTCGTTTTTTATTGAAAAAAAAAAAACTAAGCATTCAATGTGATCCTATACATGCTCTCTATCTCTGCTGACTCTCTTACAATCTTCAGAGTATTAATACATAATAGATAGACATATGGAGAAATGTTGATCATTGATCAAGTAGTTGATCACGAATATATTTCCTTTAAAGGATTTCTTCACTTCACTTTCTATTCCATGTTACAACCACAATGACAATTCTAACGTACTTCTCCTACTCGTTGGTGATTGTAAAAAAAAGAATTATTGTTTTAAAAAATTATTTAAATCTATGTAAAGTTTTAAGCTTAGTACATATGCTGAATACGTAATCAATTTCTTAGATAATGCACATAAAGCTAAAGTTATGTTATGTTCAGTGTGGGGTGCAAATTTTTTATATTTATTTAGTTTTTTTTTCTTTTTTTTCTTTCAAAACACAAACGTGCTGTTTTTTTTATTGTTATGATTTTTATATCAGATAATAATTCTTTTCTTGTATATCTTTAGTCGAATGTGACTTTAATTGAATGTAATAGCTAATCAAGCTTAGTTCTTAAATACACTTAACTTCAATATATATATATACAAAAAAAAAATAAAAAATTCTTGGGTTTGTACCGAATGCCTTGGTATCCGTTTCTCACTATTTGAAAGGATTTTAATAATTTTAGGGATTTTAAATAAAGATTTTACACATATACCTAAAATCTTATATAAAGAAATTTACAAAGATTTAAATATAGATTCAAGATCCATATTAAGGGTAACAATAAGAGGAAGATATATTCACTGGAGCAGGGAAATTATTTCACGCAAGTAAATTAATTAATAAATAATTAATAATAAATTATTCGATGAAAACTATTTTTGTGTCAGGTTGTTAAGTTTCAGTTCAACATTTTCTGCCGCTTAAAATATTTGCATAAGTTCTTGTTGTTTTCCAAGATCAAGTATAGAATAGCAAGTAAATTTCCTTTCAGCTGTAGCCCTGCATTACAATTTTGAATAATTCCAGTTTTGTACCTAAAAAGACAAATGAGGAGAGCTTAACTTAAAGGGCAGTTCTGCTCAAATCGTTATATATATATATATATATATATCTATTTCGAACATATATTTATTGAAAACGATTATTGAAATGCGATCCGTTTCTATTTGAGATGCAAGCAAAATAAAAGGAAACCAAGCAAAGTATACTATATATAAATGAACAAAGTCGTCGGTCGTTATGTGCATCGTAAAATTATTTTTATAAGCAATAAATCTATTTTTTATGTGTTATATTATGTAATTAATAGTTTTCTCTTTTCAATTTTTCACAAATTAAAAATGCCAAGAAGAGGCTGTCAAATTAGTAGATTTAGTACAAAATAGAAACCCCAGCTTATTAGAAATATTTTTTAAATGAAAGTTTCGCTTAAAACTGAGCAGAAGAAAGCATTTTTAATATGCTCTGTAAATCATGTTATAAACACTACTTTAGGTTACTCCTAAAAGTAGACAACTATTTTGAATTTTTACTAGAAATGAGTAAACCTAGCAACGAAAATTATGCAACAAAAATAATTTTAAAACGACATGAAAATTGGTTAGTTTTGGAAATGATTCGATTTTTAAATATTTTACACTTAAAAATATATCCGTCGGACGGCTAAATTAAGGAAGTTTGTTTTTCAAATCAACCATGGCTTAATTGCAATTTTGTAATATTTTTAAGATATTCTCTGGAGGATGTCACTGGAATGCAAATATTTTTGTTTAAGAGTTACGTTAAATTATTACTTTTAGATTAGAAACGATAGCCCATGTTGATGCTCAATTTTAACTTTTTTAATCTAAGAATTTATTTCATTAAACTAAAAAACTAATAACAATAATAAAAATACTTTCTGATGAGTAATTAAATAAACTTTTTAATAAATAAAATTTCTGCAAATTCTAAGTTTTCTTAAAGAAAAGTTCTTACATAAGCGGATTATATAACATCTAGACTCTAATCCATCAACACTGTACTATTTGTAGGTAAAGTTAAGTAAATCAAACTAAAGGTAATAATACTTTAATTTTTAAACTATATTTTTAGCACGATTTTTATGTCAAACAAACTAAACATTTTAGTGACAATAGCGGACATGTGTTAAACGAATAAAAAAAAACGCTCAAGAAAAACGAACAAAATTAGATTCTATAGTTTGTCATACACTAACTATACTAAGCTATACAATGCAATCTAATTGCTTATATTGTTGTTATTGTTTATGTGTGTGATAATATTTCAGTGAATGTCAGTGAAGTTTTGACAACAATATTGGACATCTAACGTACATACGTACGTACAAATATTCTCAACCATTGTTATACGTTTTGCAGTCTATTGGGCGTAGTTTTTATTGTTATAAAAGTTTATTAACTTGTAAATGGAAAGCAGTGATCGTTGGTGTTGTAAATGAATATGTTTTTTTTTCTTTTTTTTTGCTGTATTTATTAAATAGTTACGCCAGATTATTACGTGTAGTCGTTAAAAAAAAATATTTACATTTATGCACTACAAAGAAACGTTTGTTTTATGTACGGACTATAAATATTTTTTAAATAGTTTTACTTTATTTCTATTCATTATAAGTAATTAATCTATAGTCGCCAAAGGCGGCTTTTTAACGTCCATCCATGCTAAATGCTTTATATTTATTTATTTCTATCCATAAATTTAGATGAATATACAAAGTATTCTCTTTGAATGTTTACTTATCTTGCTCAGCAAGATATTTTCTTTTATTACCGTATTTACCATATAAATCCTCCATGAATTAGGCTGCGGCCTGTGATGAAATAAGTCGTAAATTGTTATTACAGAAACTTGATTTACTGTAATTTCCATTGTACTTGGTTGGTTAAATGGATGAAATCGTACTTAAGAAATAAAGTATGAAAAGTTCTTCTCAAATCTTAGAGTTCGCTTAAGGTAACCCTTTTAAGTCCGGTTTTAATTGTATTATATCTTAACAGCCTTTCTATGGCTATTCAGTATTCTAAAATTGTAATGTACGCAGGCAAGATTAAATTGTGCTTATCTCTTAACTCCTTGGAAAGCTCAAATTTACTGTAGGCTAATATAGATCCCATGATCTTATGGTGTAAGGTAAACGCGTGCTCAAACATGAATAAATGCAAAAAACTAATCTTCTCTAGAAGAGCTCCTATCTCTACATCTTATTATTGCAATAACCTTCTATTGGAAAAACTCTCTTAATTTTGTCTATTCTATAATTCGATCTATGTGTCACTTTTGATAGTAACCTTCTTTTCAATTTACATGTAGAACCTATATAGTTAGGTGAAAAGTCCGCTAGTGAAAAAATTCGTCAAGCCTTATGTAACAAAGACTATTTATGAGTTCGGCCAGATCTGTTCTCGAATACGAATACGAATAATTAACTAAGTAGAATAGTAGTAGTTGGGATACTATTCGGTCTTTGCCACATTAAGAATAGAAGCTTAAACTAATTGATTTAGCCTCCCTAGAAAATCGCAGGTCTGCTTTAGGTTTAACATTTATGTGTAAACTGCTCAAGGATTTGTTTAAAAAATAATTAAACTTAGACAAGGTATATTGGCCTAAATTATAAACTATTCAACGTTTATCGCGTTCCTTGCCTAAGAGTGGGTGGAGAATAAATATGCAAATCTCTATTCCTATCCTCAATCTTTCCGTCTATAGACAAGACAATACTATTTTCAAACCCAAGACGCAAGAGTAAATATAAATTTATTTTATGGGATTTCTGTTATGAAATGAATCAAAAAACTTGTATACTTCCTTCGTCTGCCTACTAGCGGATATAAAATCTAATATTGGAACTTGTTGTAAACGTTTATCTTTCTATATATATATATGAATTCACTTATTTTTAATTGAGATTATTTGTATTTTTATTTATCTTATTGTAAAAATCTTTCACCAACACTTTGTGCTTGAATTTAGTTAGTGTCACTGTTTTTTTTTTTTTCTTTTTTGTTTTTGTTTTAATAAAGCTTTGCTGGTTCCTTTTTAAATCGTGAGTTTACAATATTAGGGCACAAGCAGTTGTACTGATTGTCTTAGGTTATGAACATTTGTATGTTCATATATATGTTTTTGCTATCGGTTCTCATTAATGAAACATGTTTTCTACAACACACATACGTTGAGACCGGGGTTTTTTTGTTTTTTTTTTTGTTACGTGTCATTTGAGTGTCAGAGAGCAAATAAAAAAAATTAAAAATAAATTGCTTGTGAGTATTGCTGACAAAATGATAGCGTCCGCTTTACTTTTAGCGCATGTACCCACATACGTACACGCAAACAACACAAGTGCAAAATCGAACTAGGNTGAATTAGGCTGCGGCCTGTGATGAAATAAGTCGTAAATTGTTATTACAGAAACTTGATTTACTGTAATTTCCATTGTACTTGGTTGGTTAAATGGATGAAATCGTACTTAAGAAATAAAGTATGAAAAGTTTTTCTCAAATCTTAGAGTTCGCTTAAGGTAACCCTTTTAAGTCCGGTTTTAATTGTATTATATCTTAACGGCCTTTCTATCGCTATTCAGTAAATCTTCTCACTGTTTATGGTAAGGATGCGACTCGCTACTCGTTTTATTTTTTTGAATCCGTTTGCGTTCGGTGGCTCTCTTTATCAGTCGGTGCATTTATAGATTCGACTTTTGGATAGTTCATTTGTTAACTAGGAAGCCCTAAAAAAAAGAGAGGGTTTATGCATGGGCTGCATAAAATTTTCAATCAGGTCAATCTACACACATTATTTTGTTTATTAAGGGTAATCTAAAAATTCCACTGCAATTGCACTGTCTTTTACGACATACGTATAGAAAAATTACTATATACTTTAGTTTGAATGAGTTGAAATTACCGTTCTGATCAAGGAATGTAATTAAAGTGAAGCGAACTCGGTGTTACTGTAGAGTTTTCAATGAAAATTAATTTCATCACCTTCACGGGACTTTTTGAGGACATGAAATTGGTTCAATGAGTTGAAAATACCGTTTCGATTAAAAATGAAAATATTTCGTAAAATCATCTCGTTGTTACTGTACAGTTTTTCATCATCGCTTTACTTTTCCTTAATGGGTCATTTTGGGTACGTTAATTAATGCTTTAATTCAGATAAAAGAAGCTTTAAACTGGTCGCTAAGATCATGCCTTCTACAGCGCATCGGCGCCTCATGTTCTTATTACTCTTATTGAAGCTTTTCACAAGACTACTATAGCACTATATAGGAACTATAGTAAGTAGGGTCGTCGACTTTTGACAAAAAAAATTGAATGATTTGCAGACATTTTTGGATAAATAAATTTAGCATTAAATCTCGATTGCTTGGAACGTTAAAAGAAATGACGTCATGATCTTAAAACAAGCAAAGTAAAACGAGTCCTTCCTACGTAAGATTAATTTTTTTAAATTTAATTTTAATTCAAATAAACAAATTGATTAAATTAAAGAACATTAATATTTAATATTAAATTAGGAATTTAAATTTAAAGTTATATTAAATTAATATTAAATCTATTAACGCGAAACTGATGAATAATTTATGAGATACAATTAAAATATACTAGCATAAGTCGATTTATTTAATTAATTAATCGATTAATTTAACTAATTAAGTAATTAATTAACTAAATCAATTAATTAGACGTAACTATTTCAATTAATTAATTTTAGTTTTATTTAATCTATTAAATGCGTAATAAAAATTTCAATTTAGTCTATTATTATCTAAATATTTATTAAAATAAAATTTAATTTATCTACTTGTTTTAAAATTTAATAGCATAAAAAAAAAACAAAAATGAGAAAAATTACAAAAATTATTTTATTAATAAGACAAATCATGACATGAAATAGCAAAAGTTTTAAAAACTGTACACAGACTGTAAAAGTCATGTTCGTATGATACGTTGCAGAAATACCTGGTGGTCAACATGCGATCGATCACATCTATAACAACTTAAAATTCTATACGCCGCACTGCAGAATTTTGTAAATAATCTATCGAATCCTTCTGGTCATTAGCATAAACGGCAAATACTGATATATTCGCTAAAGCAATCGCAATCGACTGTTCTTTTTGCTGTTTTATAGTTCAACTAAATGGTGACCTTCGGACAATTCGTGGTTTTCTTATCATTGGATGGCGATCAATTCTAGAAAAATACAGAAAAGAATAAATAAATTAAAAAACGAAACATTATTTTATGGCATAATTACAAAGCACGATTTTCTTTTAGGTTCATTATTGTAATCTGTTATTAATAAAATACGATATAAAATAAAAATTAAAAACAAAAATTTATAATAAATGATTTAATTATTTATTATTAATTTCTCATGCCATCAAAAAAAAGGCAGGCTATAGCAAAAAAAAAAAGAAAAAAAAACAAAAGTAAAAAATGGTAAATTAATTATTTGCTTTAATGCAACTGCTTTTAATCATAAAATCATAAGTAAACAGTAAGCAAAAAAAAAGAAAAAGAAAAATAATAAACAAAAAAACCCGAACGCGACAAATAGGAGTTAATGCAAACTAATAAATAGAAACGAACAGATTTTTTTCTTTTTTTACTTAAGCTTAAACGTTTGTTCCGTTTGCATAAACAAATGAGTTTTTTTTTTCTTTTAAACAATGCAACCCTCACGACTATTATTTAAACTTTAGTGATACGTTGTGGTTGCACCGCGCTTGTATCGATAGACAGAAGTATTACAGAAAAGAACTTTAAAAAATATACTGCAGGCCATAAAATAATGCATGATTTTAACTGACCTACCATATACGTATAGGGTATATGAGTAGATACAGACAGACAGACTATAAGTTAAGCCAGGTGTTTAGCCCCACATATACACCAAATATTGTATGTATTCAAATTTTAGTTTTATAATGTTTTAGATGGAAATTGCAAACAGTAACAACGGCACCACCATCATTATTTTATTACCTTTACTACCAAATAACTGGCATAGTCTGTTAATTTGAAGCCTGATTTAACCTTAAATTAAAGCGTGAATTTCAACATGATATCAGTTAAAGTTTAAACCAAATATCTATATGACGAATTGAATTGAATTCATTCGCAATAATTATTTCCTTTAACTTTACTCTCGTATTTATTTTTATTTAAATATATTTTTTTTTTGTTTTTCTATTTTTTACCTTAGTTTCCGTTGTACTTTCAATTAATGCAAATTTGGGTCGTCGATCAAGGTCGTTTCAGTCACACACAATATTCTCCGCATATATAAAAATCTTGTTAAAATAATATAATTAAAATAGCAAGAAATCTTTACATTATTGTTAAGCATTTAAAAAAAATCTCGATAAAACGTTAATAATATTGAAATCAAACAAAATCAATTTTTTTGCAGAGATCAACAATAAGGTTTTTCACACTACCTAGCATGTTGTTCATTAATACCGGCAGTATCTGGAAGGAAGTATCTCCTCATTTTTTACGTGCAAGATAAGGTGTTACCTGTAGCAGGTAAGTCTAGTTCCTAGCTCATTGTAACCTTAAATGTTATCTAGTATCTTTGGAATGATAGCCATCATCTACTTCTTGTTGTTCTGCTTTATTTGCTTTATTCGTTTCATAGAGATCTTACAGAAGATCCCAAGTTTCCTCTAAGCATGAAAAATTTCAGGTCTATGCGCACGGGATGAAAATTGTACAAAAAGTAAGAGAAAGAAGAGCGAAAAGTACATCCAAGAAATAAGCGCTAGAGACTTAAATTTTGAGGCGTATAGATTTGCGAAATAGTTGAATTAGAAAGAATTTGCTCAGTCTTGTTTGAATACTCACCGTACTACTTAAACGTTACAATATAGCCTTATTACCTAGACGTACTACCTAAAGATGGAAAGTTTTTATTACTAAAGATTGATTTCTCGCTTTATATGCAAGATTGGCTCTTTTGCTGGTAAATCGAATCCTTACACTCATTAAGCAGGATTTGGCACCTTTTCTCTGCGATAAAAGATATTAATTCTAATGACTTAGTCACGTTTTGTGAAAACTACAATATTTACAACACTACTGTTGCCTTCATTCCTCATATTTTCACTATATGCTTCAAATTCCAACCCACCATCACAACTCTAATTATCTTATCATTCATCATTCTATTTTTTACTTAGAAAAGTTTTTCTCATTTTTCAAAACTTGGAACAATTTTTCTCTTGTTCAAATAAATTTATCTCGTTCGCGCGGACTTGTGAAGGATATCGTTTAATGGATTACTATTGCCTATCTTTACTATAGACTACAGAATTTCTATTTTGTCATCTACACTATAGACTATAATAAATAGTAACTATAGTATAGTATAGATGATGTTGTGTAGTCTATACTACATATAGAGTCTACTTTACTATAGTTTATAGTAAAGATAGACGGCAGTATAGATGATAATATAGATGATACTATAATCTATACTATAGTCTATGGTGTAGATGATACTGTAGTCAATAATATAGATGATAGTGTACCATCATATTAACACTTTTTGACAAAAAAGATAATCGAAGTTGATTGTTCTATAACCCTCGAAGTCAGCATTGCTATGCGGTTGCATGTATTTTTCAAAGTGTTTTCCGATTATTTGCTTTCAAATATTATCATTGAGAGCAACTTTTATCGACTCCGACTCTGTGGCGAAGGAAGCTTCTATTAAGTAGTCTTTTTTTATGCGTCCACAGACATAGATTCGATATTCATCGACTGTTTCTTCTGATAAACGCAATTGATTTTCCACAAATTAATGTAGTTTTTATAAAACGCTCTTTAATTTACGTCGAACCTTTCGCGCACATAGTTTCTCGATGTGTGTATAGATTGAATTACTGAAGTAATCTTGAAGTAATATTGAAGTAATGCTATTCAAAACAAATCTTAAAAGTGACGATCAGACACCTGACGGCAATGCTGCCAGTGCATGTGCCGACATAACAACTCATTTTGAGAATCTTTGATTTCATACAAACGGCAGGAAATAACGATTAAATCCATTAAACGAACGACATAAAATAATTCTTGCTGTCAAGCGATGAATTTTTGTTGGATTTCTGCTGTATGTTTTAAAAAAATGATCGAATGGAAATTTTTCTGCAGATCACTGTATTTTTTTGCTGACAAAGATTTTTTGGCTCAATATGTATACATATATATATACCTAGAAGAAATGACACCTCCTTGATTAAAAGTTTGGATCATGTATACTGTAGAAACGTTGTATTTTTCGATAAATATGTTAACCAGCAGTTCTAACCACTAGGTTAAGATTACCATAAGATTCGCCATTGAGTTGTTATATATTTCAACAGTTAGCGATCAATAATAAAGTTTGCTTAGTTTTAATATATTTTTATTAAAAAAGATTATATTTATTAATCTGTAACTGCGGCTACTTAAGCCTACGCAATTCGGCAATTTTTGACTCAAACGTAACACATTATAAAGGAATCTTAAGCCCAACCTATTTTTCTTGTTTTCTTTCTTATTTCTTTATGTAAATTCAAGATTGCAATATAAAGTATTGTTGTTGATAATAATTGTTTATCTTATAAAGAAATATGTTCCGTGATACAAAAGCATCATACAATTCCCATGGAGACCAGTTCCATTTATATGAGATGTCAAAGCCGATGGACAGTTTTCAATTGATCTTTATATAGGTCAGTTTAAGTCGATTCAAGTGTTGATTAAGTAGTTTTCATGTTTGCAAAACATTCAATTACTACTTAAACGATTCACGAAACGTAAGGCAACGTAAGGCAACGTAGAAAAAACTTTAAATCTTTTATGACATTAATTAAAAAATAAATAAATTCAAGACTCTATTGACCGAAATGTAAGTGCAAATGTACTGCAGCTGAAAACAAAACAACGAAACTTAACAACAACTATTTTGAATAATAAAAAGAAGAAAAAAAATTGTGATTATTTGCTTACAACCACATTATATAACCGCAAAGAAAAAAAAAAGGAAAAAAAAGGTGCAGACACTACACTATATAATGGAGTAACTTGGTCAAAGCAAGTGTGTGTGAGTCCTATTCCAATGAAACTCTTAAAAGCAATGTTCATGAAGGCTGTTGCTTGGCATGGGGTACAGGCAAATATTCGTTTTCGCGTATTAAGCATAAGCATAAGCATCGCATCAGACATCTCTCAGACAAAGCGAAACAAACGAATGGTCATTTACTGAGTGTTGTTGCCGTTAAGGTCTTAGTTGTGAATGTGCCAAGAAAATGAATTTTGTGAAAATACAAAAGGAGAAGAAAAAACATTTCCAATAACCATTCAATTCATGCTGGGCTGCGAAAGAGCCATAAAATCTCAAAAGTTAAAAAATGACTTGAAAAAAAACGGTCTTAAAAGAAAGAGGATTTTTTTCCAAAGGTATGTGACGGGTGAAATGTTTTTGGTCAGTTTTTTATGGCTAAACGCGTTCATCTACATCTTAGATGCGTTACCGGGGCACACATTTAGGTATGCGCGGTAGTCGTTTAAGGTAGCCAGACACACTTGCTCGTTAATGATGGGTTGATGTTGGAGTTAACCTCACGATTGTTACGACAATTATAGAGCGGTGCAATAGTGCTAAGATTATCTGCTCATATTTCGTTGAAGAAAGATTATAAAAATAATTATATGGAATATGGGCTGTTGTTCGGGGTGGATAATATTTTAACCTCCAACGTTAGTGATTACCACCCATTATGAAAATTGGAAATTATTACGTACTCGTATATTATTGGACCGAAATTTCAAGCCTGCGCCTTAAAAATGATTGACTGATGTGAATACAATATTCATTGTATTCGCTGCAGTCATTTATTTCTTATGTCACCGAATAACCCATTAGTACTTTGCCTCGAAGCAAAGCAAGGCATATGCTCGGGCGGGCTACAGCACTTTACCAGCTAATATGCATTATAAGCCTTAGGAAAATTGTTATTTTATTTTTCTATCTTATTATTGTCGTTGTTGTTTTTGTTGTTGTTGTCGTTTTCTTTTCTTAATAATTATTATTTAAGATTTTCAACACCTGACTACTTTTGGTCCACATGCTTCTTGTATGTATGCCTCTCTCCTTTCAGTACAAAAAAGATTTTCACGTTTGATGATCTCGATTTCGTGTAAATTTGTCCATTGCGCATTCAACTTCATACTGTAGGCAATAAACTTTTGTCTTTTCTTTTTTCTTTTTTTTTGCTTAACACAACAACTACGACACCAGCAACTACAATACAATACAATTGGTTGCTCTGCTCTAGTCACCCAATTCAAGTTAGCTGATTAGTTGGTTACTTATTCACGAGTGGCTTTTTCACCTAATTTTTTATTTTTTGTTTGGTTTCTTGGTTTAGCATTTTATTCATCATTACGAGCATTTATATGATATTTCTTTGTTGGTTGTTGCTTATATGTGCAATATTGTGAAGAGTGTTTAGGCGTAAAGTATCATTTGGTAACATAACATAAAGCTTTTTCGGTTTAAGATGTCAATCCGCCGACCGTTTAACTACAACAAAAATTGCTCTGAAAGCTGAATTAATTATATAGTATAGTATGGAAATACCGTTGAACGGATTCATGAAGAAAAAAACAACAAAAATTGTATTTTAAAATTATTTTGAAATTTCTGTAATACTTGTACAGCTAAATTGTTAAGTTATTAGGCTACTGGCTTAATGTTTCACAAGTCAGCCAATAAGTCTTTGTTATGTCGTCACTTGGAAATTTCTCATAAGCTTAAGAATTAGTTAAAGCTGTTAGTCTTTGTTGTACCTTAGCAAGCATATTGTTTTGATTTCATATTCAGGTGCACAAACGAAGAAGGTCTTTGTACTATGTTGAATGCATCAACCAACTTAGGGAATGCCTTGTTGCCTGAACGCGGGTGTGGATCTTCAGGGAGTATCGAGGTGGCTGTTGGGAATTATTTATTTTGAAACCTCAAGGATTGCGGAGGCCCATTGGGGTTATTTCAAAGCCAGACGGACGGAAACTATCGTTTACTGAAATAGTCCTGTACTTAGGTGCACTGTGGGGTTACGCCATCTATAGGTAGGTATTCACATTAAACCAATTATAAGAATGGTAGCAATTTACCTACAGCAGAAAATGAGATAAGGGTTTTTTCCTGTTTCTGACGACTCTTTCGATACTTAAATACTTATAACGTAATATACTGCATTCGTGATACAGCAAAATACTCGGTTGCTTCAAATGAGTCGACGTTTATGTACTGCAAGCAATCAAACAATTTATGCGTACAAAAGTTAAAAATCGATTAAAAAAGTAATGTATCTCAGATTATTAAATGGTGAGTTCAAGACACACCTCGACACACAAGCTACTCTAAATAAAGACTAATAGGAGCGGCAAGTTTTATATGTATTCAAGCAGAAGTTTGTAAAGAAATTAGAGCAAGTGCGGACAAAAGTCAACTTTTGTTTTGAATCGTTCTCCTAGCTATGCTAAGACATAGATTTAGTAAAAGCACTTTCTTTCTTAGTTTCATTTTCCATTTCTATTAGAAAGCCGTTTTACGTTTTCGTTGTTTGACGTCATTGGAAGATAAATTAATAACAATTTTGCACGATCCGCACATCATAAGCCGATTATTGATTACCTTCGTCTATATTATTTACGTTTGTTTTTATCGGTCTAATTACTCTTGAAATGTTTTACGGCTGTAATAAAGGTGCCAACTAACAGTCCATTAACAAATGTTTGCAAACAGAAACGGACAGCATGTGTATAAAATGTTTACTATGGTCGCACTTAACCAAACACATACTATGTGCGTACACATAAGAACCACTAAAATGCGTGAAATAACAGACGCAACTTTTTATGTCTGACTGTTGTTGCTAAGTAGGACACATTCGTATTAAAAAAAAGTGGTTTTTATTAGCCGCTACTTTTTTGCTTCGTTTAAATCATAAAATCGAAAAAAAGGAAGAAAAAAATTGTTTGATTTAATGAATGCGGTGAACGCACATGACATTCGTTGCCGTTTTGTGTGTTTTAGGAAAACCATTTCTTATGCATATCAGAGTACGTATGAATTTGAAAAAAAAATATGTTTACATTCGTACAAATGTAAATTTTTATGCGTTATTCGCCAGCAATGTCTTGATTAGAGCCCATTGCCTGTCTGCCAGGTTGCCTGCTTGGCTTGTTTCGAATAGTAGCTGTGCAGACTGCCTAACGCCTTTGTTTCGTGTCTCATTTTTATCACTGAGTAATCAACCGGTCTTTAAATATCTCAATACTCTACAACAAGTTACAAACAGTTTGTTTAATCTGTCTCGGCTGTGGTAGACAAATCATCTCAATAACTTGCGAATTTGTATTAAAGTTATGACTACAAAATTACGTTGATTTTTTTCCTTCAATCAGCGTATTCGCTCGAATACTCTGTACAGTACAATACGTATAAAATTCAAATACTTATTACTTCCGCGTGTGGATGATGGATTTTTTGTACAACTATTTTTGAAATTTTCTAGTAATCATTACCTTAGGTTGGGCATTATTGCGCAGTTCTTTAATGGCGAGATGTTGAAAGTATTAATGGCTATCATTCATCATGCAAGTATTTATATATGTATTTATCATACGTCTACATATATACATATATATTTATATATTCATATGTCATTACTATTATATAACAAGTGAATCGTAATTTAGGAAAACCTGTAACTAGCTTTGATTCGAATTAATTTTTTAGTGTAAAGAAAGTCGATCGACACTCTGCTGCTTATCCATTTTTTACGAAAATTTTCTACACAAGAAAAATTACATTTCGCTTAAGGCCAATGCATCATTTAATTATTCATAAGCTTGGAATTAAATACTGAACATCTGCTAGAACACAACAGCTTCAGAACATTACATTCATTTGTTGTTAGCATTATGTTCTCTAATCAGCTTAACCCTGTCCTTTCGGCTGTCTGATCTTTAATCTGTCTCTTTTCCTGTCCTTATATCTATTCTATCTTTTTTCCTACTAGCCGTCTGGCTCTCCGTCTGTCTTTACTACTTTTGGTCCTTCTGATTATCCTTTGGTCTATATCTCTGCTGCCTCTCCACCTGCCTCACTGTCGACTTTTCCGTTTTTCTCTACCTCTTCCATTACTACTGACTTTCGGTCTGCTCTCCGGTTTTTCTTTCTCTCTATCAGTACTACTGGTTACGCTCTGGTCTTTTTCTCTGCTGCCTCTACGTTTGCCACTCCATCTGCCTTTACGTTCTTCTTTTCCCTTCCGTATGTTATTGTCACAGTCTATCAATCCCTCTGTCCCTCTGCCATTCCATCGACGCCTTCGGCTGGCACGGCCTTTTCTTTTCAGTCTGTTCTTTTATACTACTACTTCGATGAAAAGTTTAATTCGAGTACCATAATGTCATGCATTACGAATTTCCTTAATCGAATCAAATTCTTAGGAAGAAATATGGTTTCAAATTAGCTCCTTCTGACTTCTGACTATTCTCGAAAGTAGATCGAATATATAATTTGAATTCGATTTAAAATATAAAATGAAATCGAAAATTGCAATTTTTAGATGATATCAAACAAATACGTGCTGAAAAATTGATGCAAAATTTAACATGTGGTAGCTAGAAGGCTTAGAAGAGAAACCATTTGCATGCACAATTTAAACAGGAAAAGCCTCACTACCTTGGAACATGATATCATATTCTCGTTGTTAGCATAAAATTCTGAGTCATTAGATCCATACCTGTTTGACTACGCATCGCTCTCTCTATTCATTTATCCGTATCTCCGTCTGTTCTTCTGTGCGCTCCGGCTGTATCTCCTTCCTTTGGCTTATCAAGCGTCCATGCCTGCCTCTGTCTACTTCTCCAGTCTGCTCTCTGTTTGTCTTCCCATCTTGCCCTTCGTCTATCTTCCCATTTCTCCACCTACCTTTTCGACTATCGATTTATTATTTAGTATATCTAATCATCGGTCTTCCGTCAATTTGATCCAACTTTTTCTCTTGATGATTGAATTGAAATTCAAATTCTGACGCGTACAAACTTGACACATACTATTTCTTCTTTAAATGATTGATGGGCTTCTTTCGACTAAATATTATTTAAAAAAACGTTATTAAAGAAAGTATATATTTTGTAATACGCGTACGCGTAAAAGGCTAACCTTTCATTATCATGAGCAATCTCCTTTCGTTTACATGTTTTTTAAATCTTCTAAGGCAATTCGCATAATTACTTAATTGGATTGAATAAAACGTGCTTATAAAATACACAATATTTATGTTATTTAACAGCCAACAGTGGTTTGTACTCAACTGGTTAGTCAAAATAAGCCTCACAGGCTCACAAATTAATTAATTAATTACAAGTATGGACTCATAGCCACATTTGACTTGAATTTTATAGAAGTTGAGAGGTTTTAACCTAAACTAAATGCTAGTCTTGACTTATTATCTGATTAATATAATTTTATAAATAAATTTAAGCTCTCAACATATTAAATGAGAAGAGAAAATGAAGCAAGAAAGTTATATTCGGCTAAGGCCGAATCTTCTACACTCACCACCATTCGTTTTGTCATCATATCAATACCTCATGAGTAGATGGTGTACGGAGTAATTTTCTACATTTTGTCTTATTTACCTTGTAAATAATAAGTAGAAAATGTCATGCGAAATGCGAAAGAAAATTTCATGACTTATAACTTTGTGTGGGCGTGGCCGATTTTTCATTTCTTGAACACGCTTAAGTATGGTTCTCCATAAAATAAATTTAAACAATTTCGGCTATCTATCTTTCATAATTTATGAGTAATTAGCGAGAACCCACCAAAAGTTTCAATGTACGCTTTACTGTGGACTTGTCCTTTGGACCATTTTCAATACCTACCTGCATGCAAGATCTTCTAATATTTCTATCAAATTTAAAGTTAATTTTGATGACCAGGAGAGCATCAACACCGCACATTCGCGCATTTATATATAAGGACAAACAGACAGACGTGGCTACATCGCTTCAGAATTTAACGCTGACCAAGAATGTACAAATTCTATACGGTCTCCGAATGTACCTTTTGGTTGTTGCAAACATTATAACAAAATGAGTACATCCTTCGGTGATGGGTATTAAAATATTTAAAGAAAAATCAAATTAAAAAGAAGTTATTCGAGTAAAATGAAAATCTTCCAAATTTACTTTCTTGGAATTAGCAACTTTCCCTCAAGAGCCGCAAAAAAATTTAATATTCAAATCTATTTTTATATTTCTGTATTTCTTCACTTAATGCATTTAATGGTCATGATTTTAATCCTAGGTATTATTATACTTATTTTCAATTTTTTTTTAATTTTTTCGTACTTATTATTTGGGAAGTATATTGAATTGATCAGATCTTTATATATCATTGAATCCAAAAAGCATAATATTAAATCTTTTTAAAATGTTGAGGATGAAATAAAAAATCCATCTTATATTGGAAATTATTATCTTGGGCAGATTAAGTTCTACAAACAAATCGAACTAGCTGCTCCCCGAGGAGTTCACACAATGTAAAAAAAAGGTTTGAGTAAATTTATTTTATCTTAAAGAGATCATGTTCCTAAATTTGTTTAATTAACTTCGCGAAGAAAACCATAAAAATGTACAAAACCCTGATGATGTCATTCTTAATAAAATTCCATAAGTTATATAATAAAAGAAATTAAATTGGTTTTGAAAAATCTCTCTTTGTATCTACAGAATTACTAAAGTGAACATATCTTCGGTGATGATGCTCTGAAGCGTATTAAATTGTGGTGGCGAATAAATTTAGTTAACACTTCGCCCAAATAGCTTCTGATATAAAGAGAAGTAATGGATCGTGAAACTCGATCACGAGTTACGTTAACACGAGATCATAGGTGATATCTTCCAAAAAAGTGATAAATTTCAATATGAAACCCTTAACCATAATTCATACGTTACCCAGATACCAGATCGATCATATGTTCAAAGTAATGAAAACGAGCTAAGAGTTGCTCTCTCAGAACCGAAAAAAAAGAATGGAATTGTTTTATAAATCGATAATATTTCAGACGATTTGAAGTTAATCTAACAACATTTAACCTTCGGAACCTAAGATTAAATAAAGTGGAAAAATCTCTCTTCATTACAATCAAGATTTTATCAAAGAAAATTCACGATAATAAGTAAATCTCTGTTAAATCAAGTTATTTATCACTTTTTCTCTACTTTTCTATGCTTGACAGAGTTCATGTATTCATGTATTTCTTAAATGAGCGAAGACTATTATTTTCAAGCTAAATAAAAAATTTCTTTCTTATTTACATAAAAGGAAATCCAGGGCTAGCGTAAAATAATTTGTTTCGTTTTTTAGGGTACTTTTTGTGTTGTTTATTTAGTTTATATCTTTCTCGTTACCTTTCTCTGCTTTTAAAATATAGCCGTAATAATGAACGTGTTTGTTGACCTTAAGATATATTGTTGTGTATCAAATTGTTACCAAAAGTGTATATTTAGTTGTATAAGTTTGTTTAGTTGAGATTCGTTAAATAATAAAATAGTATTCGTTTTAGGACGAATCTTGAGTACCGAATAATATCGTAAAAAGATGAACTAAATGATTGCACATTGTTTTGACACGGACATTAGCGAAGGATCTGAAAAATATTGGCATTAATTGGAAATATTTAGTTTTTAGGTTTAGGTTTTCTCTCAGTTTTTACTGTAATTATTGCTTTGAGGCGGGATTTTTAAGAGAAAACGGTTTGGCCGCCTTCGAGTTCTTCAAGAAAAAAGCATAAAGGTAGCTGGATGGACCTGTGGGACGTATACTTAATGGACTCTAAATGTGCCTTTGATGGATCATACATCCCTACCACTCTATGGGGTACCTCTTGACTGTTACAAACGAAACGATAAAACCGACGTGTACGTATATTTGCCTGACGAGTATTAAAATATTTTCAAATCCATATGTTTTGCTCTTTTTTTTCTTTTTTGCAAAACCCCAATATTTTAGTGACAAACAAATTATACACTTGAACATTAATTGATAGAAAAAATGTAAAAGAAATACACAAAACGTCCAATTTATGGCTAATTTATTAATACCAAGTTACTTAATGTTGCAATACTGGGCCCTGGTATACCATTACGTTAGTGATTTATTTATTGTTTATTAATAATCTTTACTCAACTTTGCTTCTAAATGCTTCACGAGTGCGGCAGCCAACTTTAATAAAATGAACACAGACATAAATAAATTTGAGAATATAAGCAATAAAAAGTTGACCAGTGCTGTTCTATTATCAATCGATTTTATAAAAACACAATATTATATATTATAATATATAATATTATATATTGTTATATATTATTTGAGTAATAATTTTTTTATCTCCATTATTTGAAGCCGTAAAAATAGTCGAAATGTTCGCAAAAAAAAGTTTACAAGTTCTGAACTTAAGACAGACCTAGGGAATAGCATTACAAGTTGCATGTCTCAGCAAAGAAGAACTACAGAGGGCGTCAGTCAGTTATAAGACGCTTTTCAATTACAACCAATTGCAGCCCATAGTTAGAATAAACCTGATTACTAGAACAAGTATAGCAAATAGAATGCAAAAGTGTTGCGAAATGTTAAAATGATATGACATATTAACCCCTTCAGGTACGATGCTTATTTTTTTCATCCTTTTAACTCTCCATGTAGTCAAACTATAAAATTCATATTTTTCTTGTTGAGAGAGTCTGTAGTGAATAATTTATTCAAACTTTACTCAGGTTCTTAGTTTTTCTTTTCCAATGATAGAGATTGTAATTATAAAAAAGTAAATGTCCACATATGTGGCCAAAAGCGTCAAGGGATTAAGGTAAAATTACTTTGTTGACATAAACGTTTATGGTATATTATGGTATTAAACTGAAACTCTACTTTATTTATAATGATTTAGAAGTGATGTAAACTTTTATATGCCTGTTACAGAGATCACCATATATGCCCTTAAAAAATACTCCTTCTAAGAGAGACTGGTTTACACATAGTCTTTTATAAACTACGATGGACAAAAAGTAATGAGACTATATTTTTTTTAAACGCAAATTTGACTCGTATTGAACGGTTCTGTTATAAAAAATAACCTTTTAATTGAGCTTGAGTTAGAAGCAATTTCTATGAGATGTCTTTTTGAGGCAACGACGTCTAATTCTTAGTAATTTGAAGGGGAAAAATATTGATGAAGTGTACTTAACGGTCGGCCTAATAAGTCAACGTATCAGCTCCTTCAGTAAGCTTCTTTTAATCGAAATTTTCAATATTATTAAAATAGAGTCTTATCTATCGTATGACAGTAAACACACACCCTTCTATTAAAATAGCTTTCATGAAAAAAAGAAAAATTATATAAACTATCGTATGACAGTAAACACACACCCTTCTATTAAAATAGCTTTCATGAAAAAAAGAAAAATTATATAAAAATAAAAGAAAAATTATATAAAAATAATTTTTTTTTTTTTAGTTATGAAAATCATAATTTAAAAAAATTTCTTTATCTTACATATTCGTATTATCACTAAAAATGCTATTTGTTGTTGACTAATAAGTTTCGCAAAATATGAATTTGTTTACTAATCAAGGCTTACATAGTTTTCTTGTTTTTTTCTTTTTTTTTTTTTGGATCATTGCAGGCACCTGCCTACTAAGCGATTGTATATTTAATGATAATACAATAAATAGCTTAAAATTGCTTAAAATTCCCCTCTGTTTGTAATCATAATAAAATTGTTATTACCATATATACACGAAACCATATGTAGAGTATCAAGCCATTTGAAACATTCTTCTCTTAGTATACTATCATGTCTATAAGACTGCATGCAGTCTGTGTAAAGTGAGTTTATTATTAAATTTTCGAAAATTTTTAGAACACTTAATAGACGCCCGATATACGTATGTACATAATTGCTTGTACGTACGTATGTCCATATGGAAAATGTGTGCCATACAGCGCAGGTTACACCGACGATAAATAATAATAATAAAAAAAAGGAAACAACACAAACATACATTAATATACATAAATAAATAAATATTCAATAACACATGAAATCAATTCAAAATTGTGTGATCAGAGTAATGTACGAAAGTGTATATTTCTCGTGCAGAAATATTGTGTTGTATACACGTTTGGGTCGTTGTAATGCGTTAACATGGTCACATGTGTCTGTAGAATAGTTAGTTACATGTTGTATGAGTATGCATTTATCGTTGGCTCATTTGCTATATTAATTTTAATAATTTTAATAGAATACTTTATCGTTTCTGAATAAAGATCAATTAACACTCAAAACAAACACACACACTTCTCAAGGTCAAACAAATAAAGTAAAGTAACATAAGTAAACAAATTGTCTAAAACTACACATGATTGGAATTAAAAAACTTTTTCAAAACAACAAACAAACAATTCATTGACTAAAACAATAAGAATATGAACTAAATTAGAATAATCTGTTTCAGTGTTTGGTGTTGAAATTAACGAACACGCCCGCAAATACCATTAAAATAACAACAACAAAATTCAAAGAAATAGAATAATTCTTTTTAATTAACTTTTTATACTTATTGGATATTCAAGATCTAGAGAGAGGAGATAAGAAGAATAGAATAGGTTTCAGTCAGGTCAGTCTCGATTGTTGATTGATATGAGTGAAAAACTAAAATTCGTTAAAATTGATTGTCTCAAGAACAAATTTGAGGTAATAATCGCTTCGACTTTGTTTAGCAACGCGCACGAGCGTACGTACGCGCTGCCCACCAATTGTTGTATCAATTTTTAAATTCGATTGTTGCTATGAGGATCAGCAGAGTCATTCATTCGTTTTAATCAAACTTTCTAATAAGATTTCTGTACGAATATGTATGCGGTAGTCTGGTAATAATTATAAGGTTTTTAAAAAAAATCAACGCCTCCCCATTTGTCGCAAAAGTTAAAAGCAAAAAGTGAACTCCAGGAACATACCGATGAGCTAATCTCCAGAATTGGGTTGCTTACCAAATCTCTTCTTGCAAGTAATGCAAGAAGATTTTTTCCCCTACGGAAAAAGATGTTCGTAGTCTTAGTCCGGAATAAGCCTCGTCGACATATGTCGATAGAAAAGGTCTATTTAAACTTACTTTATGAAGAGCTAACGAGAACGAACATAAATTGTATTTAATTTTGGAAGATAATTCCTTCGTATTCTATGTTAAAAGTATTCACGACATTGTACGAACTTATGGTAACGAATGAATGGAATGAAAGCTTTCGAAATTTAAATATATTAACGGCATAATGCATGCAGTATAGTAACTATGACAGAAGAGAGAACGCATTTGCATTTGCTGTGAAGAAGGTTAAGAATAATGTTCTCTAAGGAGTAAGCCTCTTATTCTCTTGTTAAAACTCCATATAAGATATATATGACTTCTCAGTTAATTTAACCTTATCCCTCTTCCTGATTATGATCGTAAAGGTTGAGATAGAAAATAAAAAAATAACCATAAATGCACTCATTTAGAACTAGCAAGGCCTGCGAAAGGATTTATAGAATTGAAGGAAACTTTCCCTTTTTGTTTTATTCTTCAAGACATTTTTCGTCACACTTGGAATTGCTACTACTGGTGTTGGGTATCTAAGGTGCGGTTTAGCTAGTTTAGCTAATAAATAATTGATTCATTTGTACCGTCTGATTAATCTTAAGCTATTTATCACATTTATGTTGGAGGAGGACCTGAAAGCAGTAGCCAAAGTCGGTTGCTATGATTAAACGTTTTGCTATTTAAGTGTTAAGAGTTCATAGATTGTTTGGTATATGAAAGCTTGCAAACTGAATTCCGATTACTTCATAATAAATATTTTGAAATTTTCAAATAAAATTCATAGCAATAAAATGCAAAGAAAAAAATTTTAAGAAAAAAAAATCTTGATTGACTAGTGTCAAGACATAAGTTTACAATTCTGGAGCATATAAAATAAAAAAAAGAGAGATAATTGTTAGAAAAATGTGGACACGGTGTGACGAATCTTGGATACTTAACATTTGCGATGTGTAGCTTAAACAACATCAAGACTATTAAGTGGCTTGAAAGAAGAAAATTTTTACCTCTTAAAAGCTAAATACTTTTCATAGGTAAATGATATGAATTACCAATGGATTATCGTTTATTTCATTACTAAAGCGGGATAAATTAATTAATTGTTCCATTAATTTTGCATAATATTATGGCGTAACATTGTTTCGTACTCCCTATGATTTTTACGATCTCCATAGAACTAATTTAGAATTTTTTCTTTTATTTCGGGAGGTAGACAATACTTTTCGAATTTTGGGCATAGTACTCCCATCCATGAAATGCACCAAGATGGATTAAGCAAAGTATATGGGCCAAGAGGTAATTTGCTATCAACTCTAAGATAGACCGCGGCAACATTTTCCAATAGAATAGCGAAACCATATCCACATGCTTCGCTGTTAGGCTTAAAACAACAAGCCCGGCAGGTCTCCTTCAATGCATTAATACCTCCGGCCCCCTGAGTGTGTCCATCACAAAAGCATAAAATCGTTGTGGATTTGTTTTATATTATATTGGCATGTATGTATCTGTTTCTTCATAGAAGGGTAAGTGTTTAATATTATGAGTCTGTTTAGCCCAGTCCGCCGGTCCAGTCCGCCAGTCCAATCCGCCGGTCCAGTCCGCCAGTCCAGTCCGCCAGTCTATTCCGCCAGTCCAGTCCGCCAGTCTATTCCGCCAGTTCGTTACTCCAGTCCGCCAGTTCAGTTCGCCAGTGCAGTCCACCAGTTCAGTCTGTCAGTCCATTCCGCCAGTCCGGTCCTCCTTCCGCTGTTTGCGGAACTTTCACCAAATCGTAGATAGAAAACTGATATCCAACAGATACGTTATTAAGGGAAGAACTCTGCAGTAGCAGTTAAAAAGGCTCAAAACAAATTCAATGAGATAACAGCACAATTAAAAATTTAGTACATTGTTACAACACAACTATGCTGCACAACACAACTATCACTCGCCTACTGACTGCAGTTGGCGAAATGGCTCAGAGCGTTTATAAGGTGAGATGATTGCAACTGTGTTCTATGTGTTAAGCAAACAGAATAAAGAAATTAATACACCTCCCTGTTCCGACGTTGGGTGTAAACCGCAAGAAACAAGCACAACAACAAATTGTAAACATGTATTAACTGCTTTTTTTTCTTTTTCTAAACAGTCTTCTTATGCAAATATCGCAAAGCTAAATAGTTTTTGTAAAGCATTCACAAAAAACAAGTGAGAGTTTTAAACTTAAGCAATAAAATTAAATAAAAGAAAAAAATGTACTCTAGACACACACACAGTCATATACTCACACACTTAATTTACAACACATGTCATTTAATTGCATGTTGCTGGTTTAACGCCCGTTACATTGTTCGTTGTTAGTCACACATAATAACTGGCAGGCGCAGCTAGAAAAAACTTGGAAAAAGAAAGCCAGCAGCAGTCTTGCAGTTGCTTGCAGAGGCTTTTAACCCAACATCTCTGTAATTTGGCTTTGGAGTAAAAACTAACCCGGTAAAATGTTGTTATGATCGTTTTTTTATTTTGTTAGCTTAACGAAAACTGTGGGCTTATCAATAAAATGCCGGCAGGTCTTACTTATATTTAGCTTAGCAAATAGTTAACTCATGCTACATATACAGCACATACAACGTATACATCATACACAGTACATATATCTACAGCATATAGTCGTAGGGAAAATGGTTTCCAGTTATTGTCGTTGTGTTGTAGACGTTTCTTTCATGCAAGCAATGTCGCTTCTTTATTATTATCATTATTATGCAAAAATTTTCTGTTATTGTTATTATGAAAATAAATTAAAAAAACAATACTAAAAAACAAGAAAAAAATCGCGAATTTCCATATGTATGCTACGATGTACACGATTTTCACACTTGAATATTGCAAACATTTCACGAGGTTGCGGTGTCGCAAAAAGCGATTACTTCTTAACACAAAGGACTTATGTAAATACATCATGCAGATGCATGCTTCTTTTGAATAGCTAATTGTTGTTGCTTTTGTTGTCTATGAACACTTAAAGAGTCATTGTTTTATAATCAACTATAAGTCAATCTCTGGCATTCATAAATCAGTCAACTGAGAAGCAAATCTTTTTATAAAAAGAATTATTGGAATTATAATTAAGTTTCGAGTTATTTTTGTAGCAAAATCGAATATTATTTAACACTAACCATACCGTAAGAGACTAAATAGTCCCTTTTTCAAGTTTTAAACAGAAATTTTCTTTTTCTTATGTTTTTTATTTTAAAATATATTAAATAATAGGAGATACAAAAAAGTTTTCGCCGTTTTGTATTACAAAAGTTACGAATTTATTGTGAAAGAATTGTACATTACCTTTCATTCAAAGTATTGTCCTTCACTACCTGGTGCTTTTCTCATCGTTTAGACAAAAAGGAACGGTAACTTGCGGTTCAGGGAGCTGAGCACAAAAAAGTCATTTAGTCTGTATCGTTTTCAGAAAGAAAGACTTCACTCGATCAGACAATCAATAATCAGTTGTGACCGGTACTAATCAGAGGAAGTAATATTCATTAATAGCAGCGAGGAAGGTAGCGCCCTCCCACTTATTTTCTTTCATTACTTACTTAAGTTTCCTAGTCGAGTTGAGCCAAATGTTGTCGCGCTCAAAACTCCCGATATCGTGACTCTTGACATGTTGCGTCGGCTTTTCGTATCAATTTCATTAGTCATTGTTGTTAGCGTTCCGTAATGATGGTTGAATTCACATGTTAACCATCAATAATATATGCATCGTCTTATCTACTTGACCGCCCAAAATGGAATTGCGATACGTGTTCATCTTTATCGTCCATGTTAATAATTCGTCTAGTCTGCATTATGGTTATTTGCGCTGTGGATATCCTAATAGAAACACTGTTTATCGCTCGTACGGCTTTAGCGGCGTTATCTTTAAAGTTAAACGGAAAAAATGATTTTTCCCGCAAATGACGTTTATTCGGCACAAAACCTGACTTTTTCTTACGAAAGAAATGATCTTATACTGATTAGCAGTCACTAATGCTTTAAGGTAATGTTGTTACCAAACTTACGATATTACGTTTCACATTTGACAATATTAACATAACTTTTTGGTGTGGTCGTCCTTTGTCAAGCGGCGGAAACTTAATTATACTCCTAATATATTTTCCAATATTTATTTCCTTCGCTTTTATTTAGTGATATCCTTTACTTGTAGAGAACAGAGTATATTAGTTTTGTACAGATGCATTTTAATATTATATATATTTTGTCATGTATTTTAACATATTGTGACCTTCAACGAAAGCTTCAAGTATATCAGTTGCAGTTGCAAGCTTTCATGAAAGTTTTTTTTGAGTTGAAGGAACTCGTAACTTGATGAATGGCTATGAATGACTTTAGCATCGATTTCAATAATTCGACCGGCTTAGATCATGACTTTTTTGTTCCTCCGATTATCCTTTAGCGTACATATTTTTTAATTAAACCGTCACAATAAAATGCAAAAATTCGTTTCAATTTGAAAAATCAATTCCAAAACTCTTTTCTTCTTTTCTAATCACTTTTCAATCTCCTTAGTGAAGCCTGCTATTGAAAATATGTCTAATTGTGGCAGATGATACAAAATCTACGCAGAAAAATTTCTCTTGTTTAGTCTGTGATTATTAAGGATAGACTTTGAATCAAATGCTTCCTATGGGAACAGGGAAAGTTTTCTCTTTATTAAAAAACCCATCATCCTTAAGGTTGGCTTTTGATGTGAACCCTTTGGACTTATAAATGATGATATTGCCGCGTCTTTCGGGCCAAATGGACCAGACTTAAGTATTACATGTAAGGTTCTTAGAATTTTCTTTGTCCGTGTTAGTCTCAATGTGGAGTTAACTCTCAACTTGTTTTCCTTTTGCGAAGTTTTTGAAAGAATCTTAATGATAATTACCATCTATTTGGCTGGCTCTGACTGACAAAAGTGTATAAGAAAAACGATATTTATTTAGTCTCCAATATTTTGTTTGCTGCGCTTCCTTGTAGTTGTCAGCTAATGCTTTGTTGTGTTTGCTGTTACTGTCTTATTCGAAATATCCTTAAAATAATAAAATAGTTATGACGATTTACCACAACATTGTTTATTTATTATTATTCACTAGATTTATTTCTTTTCCGCTTTTATAAATCAATCAATGCGTCCTTATTCACTCATACTACTGATGGAATCATAATTTACTTTAAAGAAACAAGAGAAGTTTTTTGTTGTCAAATTTCTGACAAATTACAACAAAGAAACCCATAAAGTTTGAATATTATTATGTAAGTAAGCATTCCATGATCTATTGCAAATTGAAATTGACAAGTTTTTCAACTTCTGCATCTTACGTGAACATGACAGTGAACTCGTGTTGGCTGCAGGCTTTTTTTTCTATTGATATCATCTCCCTTTCCCTGCCTATTCGTCTTGAGTATCGCACAGCAAACTAAAGTTAATCAACTGTGATTATCTAAATTCAGAGATTAAAAAGAATGCATGCATTCATTCCTATATACATATTGGATATGGAATGGATTCGAAAATATTACTGAACTAAAGACTAGAATGACAAAAGGCTTCATATTTAAATTTTGATGTAATAATTTTTTTTTTCATTTTAAAATATAATTACTTTTATTAATTAACATTTTAATTAAGTCGAATATTGTCTGAAACATAATATTTAACTTAAGAAAAAATAATTACTAGCCGAACTAGATCTGAACTATGATTCCTATTAAACGTTAGTGGTTGACGCTTGGAACTTCTTTTTTTTATTTTCAATAGTGATTTAATAAGGAAGCGTTATATAGTAGGAACAGCAGGTGCTGATGGTAATATTTTAAGAAGTAGGCTTTCCTTCTCCTACATACAAAACTATTGTATGTCGTTTATGTAATATATCTCTAAAAAGTTTTCAATTAGGAAAAAAAAGCAGGAAGAATTTAAAGGAGCTTCCGTAATAAAAAATTTTTTATAAGACATTTCGAATCTGAGACTTCATTTGTGATGGCTCCTTTTTGATGTTGTTCGTTTCAATTCTTTACATCTTTTAAATTAAGATGATGTTTTATTTGCAAGATACAACAACAGTTAGACAAAACAACGTGAGCACTTGATGTTATAAAGAGTTTCACAGCGTCACATTCATTTAACGAATGCTAGCCTGGTGAAGTTCTTGCCATACAATTTTTGTCAAAACATGCTCAACATTCAGATAAGTATTAAATTCTGGTGTCACTTTCGCCGCGTTAGCTTTATAATGTTCGGTCAGAATTCTGTCACTATATTGGATAGCGTTCGTATTATTTTGTCTACCCTTTGTATTATCGATCTAAAGGAAAGTAATTGCTAGCGACTCTTGCTTGCTTGCTTACTTACGTACTGGCGTGAATTTTTTTATTTATCTAAGTTTACAATGAATCTTTCTACGATCGCTACGAAATTGTTGCTTTCAAATACCTTTCCTACCAAATAAGTTTTATTAAATATATCAAATTAAATTCTAACTTGTTTCTGTATCCATTTGCCATTTTCTTCTTCTTCTTCTCTTTTCTTTTGTTAATACGAAATTAGATAAGACCCCAGAAAGAAAGAGTGAATCCCAGATATCTTACAATTGTTAAGTGGTGAAAATACATGGAAGCTCGTACTGAATAGAAAGAGAGGAGAAAGAGTTTACGTAGTAATGGCATTTTATACTGAAATAGGTTGACGTGGTTTACAATCATGTTATTACGACATCTGAAAAAATTTTAATTTAAAGGAAAGAAATAACGTTGCCTAACATTCCTTCAAATTCTTCTATAAAACTAGGGATGGGTTTTACATCAGTCAGTAGTTTTCAAGCTTCATGTTTTCAGCGAAATTACTGAAATCACCCTTAGTGTAAATACCGTATGTTATGGTAAAGTTAATTTAAAGAAAACATTCCTTTAAATTTCTGTTTTTACTTAAAAGCGATCGTATGCATTACATTATAAGAGCCAATGCTGTTGTTGTTGTCGTTGTTAATGCTGGCATAGCACTTAGAAAATATTTTAAAATCAGAATCATGCCCACTAGCAAAGCATGAACAAATTTAGGCACTTAAATAGTACATCAAGATGCTGTAATGATGGCAAAATGCATAACATAGCATAGCATAGCATTGTATTATATTGTATCGCATTGTACTGCACATTGTATTGCATTCAGGCATAGGAGCCCCAGCAAATATTTGCAATTTGAATATTATAGGTTAAGGAGTAATAGTATGAAAATGACCAAATTATTAACGATATTAAAACAAATAATAACTGTAGAAATAACCACAACAATAATAATAATAACAACAAGAACAACCGTAAAATTATGCTAAACAGCAGAGTTTAAAAAAAGCAAAGGGCTAGTGGTGGTAGCCTTAACTACTACAGCTAAGTGGAGGAGTCTGCTGCAACTGTTGCGAGTGGCTTGACAAATTCTGTTTGTGTTCGTGTTGGTCGGCTGCTTATGACGTTAGCCCATGTTTGTTTGCCCACATGGGAAACACTAAAGAATATCGCAGACAAAATATCTTTAAGTTTAAGTTTTTCTTTTCCTTTTCGATTTTTGGTTTTTTCTTTTTAGTTTCGCAGCAGTATTTAGCATAAAATCGTGATTAGTTTGAGTTGTTTTGGGTGTTCCGCTAACACGTTTTTCTCAGCGTTTTTTTTTTTGTTTCTCTTTACTCTAATTTTGTAAACTTCAAACCAAACTGAAACTTTTTGATTTTTGTTGCTGTTAAATATCCACAAAAACTAACGAAAACCAAATGCCAGCGTTTTTGTGAAAAAAAGAAAAACCAAAAAAAAAAAACAAATAATTATCTAAGCTCTGAAAAACAAAAGCATTTTTTTTTTAAATTTTATTTTTTAATTTAATTTTCCATTTTAACTTATTGTTCTGTGTGGGGCGTGGGTGTTAGTTCAATGATTCCTTCCTCTACATATAATAGGTTTTGTTCGATTTGTTGATTGTGTTTTCATATTTGTTGAAACTGTTTGAAAACCGTTTTGAATCCGTTAATATGCCAACATTATCATTTCGCGAAACATTAAGTGGTTTTGTTTCATTTTCACAAAAACCTGAAAAAACAAAAATCTTTCTATAATTTACCTGAAACTCTGCTTTGGTGTGAAGTGAAGGTGTTTGTTTAGTGTTTATCTTAACTCGTTTTTGAAAGCAATACGTGCCGATGCATATTTTCCATAAGTTATTATCTGATAAAAATTAATTGCTCTTTTATGTTGCCTTGAATTGTGCTGAAAGTAATTTCAAATAGAGTAGATATACGAAGATAGCAAATCCAAAAAAAGATATAAAAATCTACACATGCCCATCAATACCGAGGTTTATAGTGCAATAATCGTATTGCCGCTGGCATTTTTCTTGTCTTGGTCAAGGTTTTACCGACGGATTGTTCCTGCGTCATAGCATACTCCAAGGGAGTAGTCCCTAAATTTTTACAATTCCGTTCCGCATGCTTCTTTTACAGGATTACCTTTTCGGTGCTTTTCTTAGGCAAAAGAATTCTGTTTCCAGAAAGAAGAATGTTACTACGCGTACCGTGTTCGGAAACACAAAGAAATGTGCACCATGTACACAATTAGAGCAAGATTCTGATTTGATGTAGGGGGAGCGTTTCGTGTAGCCTTTCAAAAGTCTGCTCGTCGCCTGTTGTTAAAATTTTCCGACAATTGATGCAGATAAACAACTGCAATGTTAATAACTACGTGCTTATAACTTTCATTAAGGAATAGAGTTGCCCTGGATTTTCCCTTGTGCTAGCAAGACACAAATATATCAATCAAAAATCACAAATTGTATAAGACTGTGATGAAGAGGTGGTATAAAATTTTTCATTTAAACACGGACATTCGGTCAGAATTACCTGCTTGGCAGCTTTTGTGTGCACACGTTCGCTGCACGTCTGTCTCTCCGCCCTTTGCTTAAGAGCTAACTACGTCTGCAAATTTTCGATGAAATAAACTTCATATTTTACTAGATTCGACTGAGGTGGAAATCTTCAAGACATGACCTTCCGCCATTGTATTTGGCCATCATTTGCTCATTTGTGTCTTCATTCTATCTGTCCGTGTATTGGTCTGCCCTCCCATAACTGATCAACGTCTCCACTTATCCGTTTGTACCGTAATTTATTAATCTGTCACATCGCCTATCGGACTATCCATCTGTATGCCAGTCTGTCTCTATGACTGTCGGTCTGTTTATCGGTCTATCGATCTGTCTGTTAGTCTGTCCTTCAGGCCATCGGCCTGTCTCTTCGCCTATCACCTATCGGTCTGTCCTCTCATATATCGGTCTATACCTCTATATATCGGTCTGCCCTACGTATATCGGTCCGTCTCTCCGACTAACGGTTTCCTCGATCTATCTATTAATCTCTCCCTCCGTCCACCGACTTGTTTCCCCATCTGTGGGTCTGTCTTTCGATCAGTCCATCGGTCTGTCTCTTTCTCTATCGGTCTGCCCGTATATCGGTCTGTCCGCCCATACATCGGTCTGTCTCTCCAATTAACGGTCTGTTCCTCGATCTACCTATTGATCTCTTCCTCCGTCTAACGACGTGTTCCCTCATGTGTCAGTCGGTCCTTCTGTCTTTCGATCTGTCCGTCCTTCCGTTCATAGCTTATTTATTATTTAAACGCTCTCGATTGCAAGAAAAAAAAAGGAAAATTATATATTTAGGTAAACTGTACTGTTCATGTCTAAAAATGAACGTCATCTCCCTGATGTAATTTAATATATTTTTAATTACAAAAAGGCATCATAAACAACCTGCAACAATAAGTAAGCAAGATTCACTTCCACAAGCGGGTAAGCTTTTTCTCAAACTTCGAGCAACAAGCAACAACGAAGAATCAGTAGATTCTGTGTTGACTAATATTAAATTATTTCAGCTCTGTCATGGTATAAAAAACAAAAATATTTTGCTTACTAATTATATGATTAAGATCTTAACATTCTTTGGCATCGCTGCAAAGAAACGCGAAATTTATTTTCTCACGTTCCCTTACACACTTAGATATAATTCTGAATTAAATAAAATTAATTCTCATATTTTTTTAATAATTTTCTATCATAAACTAATAGTTTATAATTAAATTCAATAATTCTATATAACAGACGTACTTACCTACTTACTTAGTTACTTATTTACTAATAGCACCTAATACACATACATGCATACATACATGCACACAAATTGTGTATTTGTTTAACTGTTGTTTATTATTATTGATGGGTGTGTGATAAATAAGTGTGGGTTGTATGTGTAGCTTTTTTTCTTCAGTTTTGTGTTTGTTTGTTTGTTCCTCTATGTCCATTGTTTACAAACCGACACACGTAATTATCGATTAAATATATGTAAAAAAAAAAAGTTGAAAATAAAACTAAAACAAATTATTTCAGCATTTTCTTTAAAAGCCAGTCAACAATTGAAATGTTATGACAAATTGTGTGATTGTGTTAACAGTGCACAACAAACATTTCATTCCACCCCCTTTATATATATTTGTGTATGTATGTATGTATGTATGTATGTATAAACGTCCATATACATATCTACAAATGTGTATACATTTACGGTAAGTTTTTGGTTAACGTTAATTATGCGCTATCGCAACAAAATCACAGAACACAACAACGACTAATGCACAGCAGCAACAAAGAGTTATTTATTTCACAGCTAATAACAAAATGACCCTCGTGCTTACATGCACACGCACTCATATAGCTAAAGCATTTCATAGATTAAAGAAAAAATATTAATAAATTTATTATATTACATTAATATGTTGAGTTGTGTTTCATACAATCATACAGTCATACAGTGGTTAGTTTTCGAGTCGAGTTATTGGTCGCGATATTGGCTCGTGGCTTTCAATTGCCGCCTAACTTGACACCTGATGCGTTGTGTGCCGGTTTCTAAATGTATTTACTTTACTTTACTTTTATTTACATTTTTCTTCTCGCATTTGCATTTCAATTGATACACATTTCAAGAATTACAAAAATTAAATAAACTTTACATAGTCTTACACATGTTGATATGTAAAGAATTTGCATACTACGCACTAGCATTATTCAATTTAGGTCAATTTAACAACAACACCAAAACGACACTAAACGACATTTTAATTACTCCGAATTTATAGTCGACATACGCTTATAATTTAGGCAGTTAATGTTGTTAATGTTAGTTTAAGTGGTTAAGGTCGTCGTCTTCGCAATATAAACAAGAGAGAAAGTTTATATGCGGTTTGAACTGAAACATTAATACCCAACATTTGGAAAAAATATTGGATTCATTTTGCTTAACAAAATATTGTTTCATAAAATCGAAGAAATAGAATTTCTTTTGCGAAAAAACAATTTGCCAAACTATTAAAGGTATTTCCTGTAATGTACTATCAAGTGGGGAAATTGAGAAAAATATAGGTAAAGGCTCTTACTGTAACGCCAACGATCCACAGACATCATGTACATGCACCGTTAAAGGCAACGGCTAATAAAAATAGTTGCTTCATTGAATAAGAAATAAACCGCTCTGGTTAACTACGCCTGTTATTACACAAGCTTTCACTCATTCATAGAAACTCTGAAAGTTGCTCTCTTTAAACTATTGCAAAACTTCTGTTGACTGGCCCCTAAAACATTGACAACTTATTCCACGGTTAGATGTAAAAAGAACCAGCAGCAGTCACGCCTTAAATGGTCTTTAAAATAATGAGAAGATGAAGTACAAGGTAACAATTTGAGACATTCTAGTTTTCTCTTCATTTTCTGGAATGGACTCTGACATGATTTTTTCAATTTTTTGTAGTAGAAACAAGTGTTTTCTAGAAACTTTCTTTATTCCTTATAGGAAATTCTACTTCGAAATCAAGCGTATATTGAAATCTACTGCCACGTGTTTGCCTTCGTGTTTATGACAGTTGACGGCATTATAACCCAATCGTCTTAAAGTAGCACCCGATCATCTCAAAGTAACAGGAGTGTGGGATTCTCCCGTCCCGTGTACAAAAATTTCTTTACTGAATCTTCTAATGGATGGGCCAGCTCGTATTCTTGTCGTAACTTTAATATGGGCAGTGAATTTTACAAGAACTTAGGGTCTTTTCAAAATACGTACTTATGGAAAGGATAAAAGCAGGCTTAAGACTAAATGAACTCATGTGTGGCATACACCACGTGTGTAAATAACTTTTTCTTCGAAACAAAAACGTTTATGTCAAGAGAATGATAAAAATTTTTTTATCGAAAGTGTCGTCCTTTATTTGCCGTACATGTTTTCCCTCCTTCTGTTTGATTACGTAAACTCATGGAAAACTGATAGAAAGGAGCTTCATTTAATTTGCGTCTTCGGAAAAGATCTGTTCACGAAGACTCATCGAAAGAAGATGAACAAAGAGTACGTTTTGCAAACAATTGATTTCGTTTGCGGTTCCCGAATTCTTCTTGATAGAACTCCTGGCGTAAAAATGTATTCTACAGAGGAAAAGTGAAGGTTTTAAGTTTGTAAAGAACAAAATTGCAAAGTGAGCTTTCAGCGGTTCCATGCTAAATCGATTTCAAAATTCATTTCCATTCATATAACGTGTCCTAGTTATTTATTTCTTATTCTTCTGCTTCCGATATCTGGTCCACGGATAATTAGATGGTATCGATCCCAATGATGATGGATATATTACATAAAGCTAGTGATCCGCTGCTCGATTAAGGCAGCGATCAGCACAAGGAGAAAGAAATAACCGAGTGTCTTAAGTCCGCCTTACTTTTATCCTCTCATGTGAGGTTGAAATAATTACGTCCGAATAAGAGGTGTAATTAAGTTTGGATATAAAATAGTGTAACCCTAGGTGTGGGATCAAACTGAGGGTCGATGTTGATCGTCACAAGTTCCTAGATTTTCCGGACATATCTGACAACATAGTATACTAGATAGGGTAGCTTCGCACTTTATGCCATTTATTTCATTTCGTATTCACCGAGTTTATTATTGTAGTTAGTTTTGAAAGACGTTGTTCGAGCTTGATAACGCATGCCCATGGATGTCGATTTCTTTAGTCTAAATCTGACTTTAACTCTAGTTCAACGTATGCGTTACAAGCAACACCACGAAGTTAGCATATCTTGAAGTTGTTTTTGAAAAACAAGTAATAGAGTGTTAAAAATTAAAAGTAAATAAATTACATAAATCCACGTAGGTTTAACCTGAAAATAAACATTTTAGATTGTTACGAATCTAGCCACCACTTTATTAATAATTAAATATAACTTTCAACTTAGATAGACACTTAGCAACATGTGCTCCCTACTGCAATCCACCGCATTCACTGTTTTTTTTAACAATAAAATGGGTCAGTTCCTTCATTGCCATTAATCACAACATTAGCTTTAATTTTTATTTATTTTCAAGCGGTAAAAATTGATGTGAACTATTGAGGATTCTTTGTGTTCAATTTTTTCATAAGCATTGTTTAGCTATTAAATCTATGGAAACTGAGCTATTTGTCGCTGACTTTCTTATTGACTTCATTTTATAATTGAGTTTGAACTGCATGAAAGTGAATGTCTGCTTAAAGCCTCTATTTTGATTTTTAAATACTTTGAAGCATCTGCTTTATAGACGGGTTGACAAGAATAAATTTTATACGTAGAACAGATATATTTTTTTAAAATATGACTAATCACTCAGAGGGTATAACATGGTGATGATAAGAAAGAAGTGGAGAATGAGGAGAGAGAGAGAGTGGTCACACTTTGACATATGTATGTCCGATCGATGAATGTTACACTTCTACCGGCCGAATACTCACTGCGGCTACGGTATCATTCCAAACGCAATGAAAATATGGTCTACCACACTGAAAATGCCTGCATATGCCGACTTGACAGCAGCGATTCTTAACTATTTAACACTTTAGGTAGTTGGAGACCGACTTCTTTGGGGGTGATATATATCGATAATCAAACGAATGATTATGGGTATCTGCGAGTCGATCTAAAGCATATACAACTTTCGGTTTTTTTGATTAATGAAAAAGTGTTTTTAAAATTCCTTCACTCTGATGATTGACAAGTTTAAACCATTTCCAATAATCGTAATAACAGAAAACTTAACCACTAAATATTAATTTCATCAACAATCACTTTTTGGTGTTGCTTTTATCCATATTTGGTATTCGCTGGTAATTATTTTCTGTTATTTTCAGCTGAATATTGTTTTTCTTTTCGCATATTTTTGTTTCTTTTAATTAATTACCTATGTTGCTTTGTCTTACCCAAGTCTACTGGTAATTAAGTGTTTTTTAAATATTTGCTAAAATCAAGAAATTTTTCTCTGTTCTACAAGGAATTATGATAGTGTGCGTAAATATCATAAAATTCTTAAAAACACACAATGCGACAAATTATTATCACATGCTTATGACAAAGAATTCCTCTTATTTTAAAGACACACAACAAAACTGCTTTAGAAATCATTAATAAAGAATTTCGAAATTTTGTTAAGCATTCTTTGCATTGAATAGAGCCAAAATAATAAAAAGATTAAAGTTGTTTTTACCATTATCGATTGTGCAACATATCACTTTTAGTGTATCAGAGCTTACAAGCGCCTATGCTAGGTAATGGTGGAAGTAGTATAGCTTTAACCATCCGAAAAGGAAAAAGAAGGTGATTGAGAGTATTTTTTACGAACTATGAGAAATGGAGAGTATTTTCAACGATCCATCAGATATGAAGAGAGAAGATGACTGAGAGTATTTTGAACAATCCATCAGAGATGGAGAGATAGAAAACGTGATTGAGAGTATTTTTAACGATCCATCAGAAATGAAGAGAGAAGATGACTGAGAGTATTTTGAACAAACCATGAGAAATAGAGAGAGAAGGGGACTGAGAGAGAACGCGACTGAGAGAAAAAATGATTGAGAGCACTTTTAACGATCCACCAGAAATGGATAAAGTACATGACGAAGAACGTTTAAAGGGTGATGGGACGGCCAGCTCAGGTTACAGCGGAAAAAGCAATGGGTTCCAATTTATTGACCGCAAACAAGAACTGATCGTATTGCCAAAAGAGTTTTATTAAGGAATAACATATGCTCTATCTGATGCATAATTTCGCAGTCTTCTACTATTTTATCTTCCTACACTTTTAGACACGACTTTTTTGTTGTTCATAATTGTCTCCTTTTCATTCATTTATTTTTATAATTTTTTGTCTTGTTTTTACATGAAGCTTTGTACAGTGGTTTGAGTTAAATTAAAGAATAAAGAAAAATTTAGAATAAAATCAAGAAAAAAATACTAAACTCTGCCAATTAGTCTTTGTTAAATAATACAACAAAAGTAATAAACATGTCTTCTTTGATTCGATAGCACTTTTCGGCATAACTCTTTGAAATCGTATCAATTAACCTGAAAAGTTTATTTAAATCAATCAATTAATCAATCAAAAGTGGCGAACTTTAATTACCTGTCATCACTTGCACGAATTCTAATACAAGAAATTTTTCAAGAAAGAAGAAAATTAATTCAATTAATTCTAGTAGAAGAAATAATTTTATTCATTCATGCTGCACTTACCATCGAAATCTACGGTGCCGGAACCATCGGCATCAATCTCATCAATAATCATGTCCAAGTCTTGATTGCTTAATTTATCGTCCAATTCCTTGAGAATGCTACGCAATGTTTGTACCGTCAAATAGCCTTTACCCTCTCTATCGTAGACACGGAAAGCTTCCTTTAATTCGCCCATTAGTACAGGTCCATCTTCTTCAACTTCCACAAAACGGGCTGCCAACTTACAGAATTTAGCGAAATCCAATTTTCCAGTGTTGCCTTTGTCCACTTCTTTGATTAAGGCTTTCACTTGTTTATCATCGAGTTTCTGGCCTAAAATTACCAAAATCTGATGAACATCAGCGTGTTCAATGAAGCCCTTATCTTCATGATCGAAAGCTTTAAAGGCGTTGCGTAAAACTAAGGAAAGACAATACGATTAACTTTTATGTAAAGAGGAATTTTTGCGCAAAACTCTTGTTTATTATCTCACTTCTTAGTTGTTCTTTATCGTATTCTTGTTCAGCCTGTAAAGAGCATAATAAGAAAGAAAAAACGAGTAATTACAAATTTTTTATTCTTAGCATAGACTTGAAGATCAATGATGAGATTTATTCGAAACAATTTGAAATTAATTTAGATTTGTAAACACTTAAAGGTTCTTACTTTTGCGTTATGCTGGACGTCGCAAAACATTAATCGAAAACATAAACTACTAAATGAGCTGTTTATCTCATTATAGCAGAAGGCGTATATTGTTCTTCCGGCTTCTTTTGCCAAATTTAGACTTTAATGCTTTGTATGTATCCTACAAAAAAATAGTATCCATTTCATGGTCCGGACTTGTTTCGATAGCATATTTAAAGCAGAACTGTCATTCCAGGCTATATACACTTAGTATAACGTTTGCCATTTTTCAATAGATATTGCTTAATGACAGCTAAATGTTTTAAGAATAATTTAATAAGAATTTGCTACAAAAATGCTGATTATGTACGGAATATGGTTCGTGTGTTATAAGCGGATTATGGCCGACAGAATCATACATTTGAGTTCACTGTAGGCCAAACTGTGAAGAAATTTGAGCTGGATTTGTAACAGATTTGTTAAGACCACATATCATCGAAAGACACGCTCGATTGAAAATATTGATACTGTTAATGAAAATGTCGAATAAGATTCAAATTTAACATTTGGGCCCAATTTACGGCGCATTATAACATATTTTGCATTTGGATTTGCATCTTATTCCGTATAAAAATTAGTTAACATAAGAATTGAAGCTGACCTATTGAAAGGCGTAGAAGATACGCTAATTGGGTGCTCGAACAACAGTCTTTCGATGATGATTTTTCGCATCATCTTTTATAGATGAGGATCAAGTTTCGCTTGGTGGATATGTCAACCAGCACAATTGTCGCATCGAGGATAGCTAAAATCGACTTTTTAAAACTGGCGGGGCTGTCATATGATTACCACAAAATAAAATTTTTCTCACCGCTGGCCTTTTTTATGTGGGGCTAAGCAAAGAATCGAGTTTCGGATTCAAACTATTAAAATAAATGAACTTTTAGTCATTGAATATTAAGTCAATTAAAATATTTTTCTTTTTTAAAATAATATCTGTTGTGGGTCGAAAAAGATGCCACATCGCATAATATTATCTATATTTTCTCAAGAACTTAGATGATAATTAATTTATTGTTTCAAAATTTGTGTAACAAATTATACCCCTCTCGAACAGTTGCTTACATTTAAAAAAACAAAATCCATTGGTCGAAAACTTGCGCTTATATGGGCTCATGAGGTCTAAATATTATAAATTTTAAATAAAAACCAGTTGGCCCAAGACACGAATGTGTTTTTCTTTTATTTTGTATATGAACTCATGACATCTTTATATAAATTTTTTTTTTAAATAAGAGCTTCCAGGTTTCTTTAAAATTAAGTCTATTTTTTTAAATGAATGCTTCTAGTTTTATTTAAAAATTCGAGTTTGAAAGACGCTTTCCTTTTGTTTTTTTTTTTTTTTTTTTTTATATATATCAAGTTTAAAAAATGCATACGACCTGTGTTGAGCTATTAAATAACGAGACCGATGTTTCCGGAGAAGAAGTACACAAGTGGCAAACGTGAACGATCGATCGACAGCTGTGTAGCGTGAAACGGCGCTTATCGAATATGGCGCCTCCCTGATCTGTAAATAACCTTAACTTATTAACCCTTTGTATTGCAGATTTGTCCTCGAAATCCAGTATTGAAAATATTCTGACCAACTGAAATGATTTCTATCATGCATTTGCCCTAAAGCCAAAATAACTTTTTTTTACTTATTTAATGAAACCAAAAAGTTTATTAATAGGTGGATCTGGAAAGCTTCTCTTAGGCAGGAAATTATCAATTAAATTTTAAATTCAGGTTTACACCAAACGCTCTAATGGTAAATGAAAATAGCAAAACACTTTGAAATTTAGAAAAAATATTTAATCTATTCGTCACAAATTTTCAAGAGACTTTTTTTTTAACGAAATGTTTATTATTAAAATTGTGTGCATTTGTCCTCTAAATGTATGCAGGAACGAAAGAAAAAGAAAGAAATGCAGAACAAACCTACGAATTACAATAAAATTGATTAATGTATTTTAGTTCGATAATCAAGGTCGGTTGCGCACTTGCTAATGAAATCAGGTGTTCGCCTTAAAGAACGAAAGCACGAACGAAATTCGTTAAAGGTTAATGCGGTTTGTTTTTAGAGAAAAAAAGACAACGAAAAAAAGGAAAAAAAGAAAGGAATGAAAATATGGGGTTGATTTGACCCAGATCTTCTGATACCTAAGCAATCACAAGGATCTTTAAAATTTTCCGCATCTTTACAACACACATAATATATGCGTAACTAACTTATTTTATAAATTAAACAAAACATGTAAAGCAAACAACAAATGTCGCTATAATGCATAAGCAACTGCTACCCTTCATGCGCCATATTCAAACCATAACATAGTAAGAAACTCCAGCACACTTGGACATAGTAAACCATTAAGCGATAAATAATATATTTAGCTTAACATGCATGAGGGCTGGCGCATACAAGATGTTCGCTGGGAAATTTTGTTGCTTTATTCATGTGCTTGTTTAATTAACACAAGATTTAATAACTTAGCTTTGGCAACCGAACACCCAATGAGTTGTGAAATAATTTGTTTGAATAACTTCCTTTAATTAGAAAAACATTTCGGGGCAGCAGCAATAATATGCTTTTGAAGAGTGAAAGAGTTTGAAGAAGAAAATTAAAAAAATATGCACCAAGTATGAGCCATAAATCGTTGGAAAATTATTTTGTGTTTCAGGAAGTAGTTCGAAAAAAACAATCAACTTATTTTGGATGAGCGCAAACTAATAATTTTAAAACATGCATGCATGAGGTTGGCGCATTTTCAGTTTATTAAAACTTAATTAACACGAAGGTTAACATATGTGCCAATAAAAGCATTAGTATCCCGGAAAATACTTTCTATTCTTATATAAAGAGATAGATAGCAAGTATCTGCTGGGAGATTTCTTGCAAGCTTAGACTTAATTTGAAGAAAGTAGAAATGCCCATTTCAAACTATTCGCCTTCTAAGCGAAGCTTCAAAAATATAGTAAAAGTCTCGATGGAAAAGCAAAACCAAAAGAGATATATTTCTCTCGAACATAAGAAGTGAATATTGAGGAATTCACAAAGTAAGGGTAGTTTTGGGCAGTTCGTTGAAATCTTTTTTCCCAGACAACTGTAAAGCGATATTAATTAAGACTCTTTAGGTGTTCCACGCGAGATTTAAAAAATCGCGTTTAGAATAGTTTAAATGGTTTCAAATTTCATTGCACGACAAAATTCCCTCTTAGGAAATATTTTTGCTTCGAGGCAATGGGTTCGCAAAGTAATCGTCGCTGCAAAAAAAACTATGAAAAAACTGTACAAATTCGCGAGACTAAATTAATTTCGCAAATAATTTCGCAATACTGCGCCAACACGTATTGACTTTGATGGTAAATATTCTAGAAGTATTTCTCTAGACGGCAAATACTTGACAAATTCCATAAACATTTCCTGTTTGTGTGGTCATTAATAATCCACACAACGATGCTAATTACTCACCATTTTGTGTTTTTTGTTAAATTAATCCAATAAAATGTGTAGGTAAAGAACAAAAGTGTATCCTTTTTTCACAAAATTTCTTTTAATTCGTTTTTTCTCCGGTAATTATTTTAATTATTTTCGCTTTATTTTTTTTTTTTAATAATTATTTTTAAATAAAATATATATATTTTTTTTAATATTTATAATAACGGAAATGGAGGATCTTTTTTTTGTTTTTTTTTTTCTTTAATAATAAAAGTAACGTGTAACGGTGAATGTATATAAAATTCGGAGCAATAAACCGTTGTGTGTTTACGTTAGCGCACCACAATAATCACTCAAGTCTAATGATTAGTATCAATTAAAAAATTGCTATTCGATCAGATCGAATTAGAAAATGCGCTGAAATGATTTTTTCGGTTTATTTGTTTTTTGCCTCGGTATGTTTAAGCGTGTGTGTTGCTTGTGTGTGTCTTATGTCTTATGTGTATACAAATTTATGTCGATTAGAGGATCTTTGGCAACGCAACATTTATTTTTCTGCATTTTTCTTAGAAGATTCTTAATGGGAGTAAATGAGAAATGATTAACAATTTGCTAAGATAGACAGAGACGGACTGATGGACAGCAATCGCATGCATGGCATGCAAGAAAGTATGAAGAAATAAAAAAAAATTTAAAAAAATACAAAAAAAATCTGAAACAAAAACAAAACAAACACAATCTTGAAGTGAAAACCCGCCAAAGACTTATGGACCGCGCTACTATGTAGCATTTCTCTCATACATTTGTGTGTACACACATCTTTACGAGTGCGCTTCTCTTGACTGGTATGTTTACGTTTTGATTTGATTATATGTTTGATTTTTTAATTAATCTCATTAATTTCATACATTTCATCGTCCCATCCATCCTCCCATGCGCATATCACAAGAATATTAAGCGATACGTAGATATTTCAAGAAAATCATCTTAAGTCAAAATAATAAATGAAAGAGTTGTCATCGCATTAAAGCGAATCATGCATACCCTCCATTTTAATAAAAATAAATGATACTCTAGTTTTGTTCCTTAACCACATTTGCCGAGATTCGAAATTCAAATGCCATCAGAATGAATCATATTCGTATTAAAACTTTCCTAAAATATTTCTGTACATTTCAATATCTACTATATGTTGATTGAATCTTATTAACAACAACAACAACAACTAGCGAAAGTCTTTTTTTATGTTGTTCCGCATTTTTAAATGGGAACATATATGGAAGTGTGTGCATGTAAATGTATGTTTGTATGTAAATCCAGACCACTTCTTTTGCTTTCATAAGGTAAGAGTGGTTCGTCTCCATTTTTTATATCGAATTTTTGTACTCGATACGCATCCAATAACGGATAGTGTGGAAGAAACGAATAACTCGTGTGGGAATTTCTTTTCGATGAATATTATGTGTGTTCTCGCAGGTTTCCTAGAACACGTTACTCATTGGGTTATTATCAAAATGACAAATATTCGATGATGGGTAAAACAAGAAAATTCCACTTGTACTGAAATTTTTTTTCAAACAACCACTAGCCTTTTCTTCGAAGACTAATGATGTACAAATATATGATTATTGATGAGCATATATCATCGTTTGCGGATTTATATATATAAGTGTATAAGCGTATATGTGTATATACGTGATTTGCAAATAAACCGCAGTTCATCTACCTGTAATTAAAAAAAGCAGCAAATGTTTGCAACACCTTTTCCAATTCATCCTTGATATTTGCGGGAACTGAAAATTTTCGTCTTCTTTTTTTATATAAAGTTTCTTGGAAATTGCTGGTAGAGCCTTATGCCTCAATTTCATTCACTCATGTCTCTTAATTTTGTTGTTGTTTTTTTTTTAAAACCTTGAATAATGTTCGATTAATAAATAATTCATTAAATACTCAAGATTGACATGAGAAGATGTTCGTGGAGTTGACAAAGTTTTTAATGGTCTAAGAATTGAGGCAGTATTCCAAACGTTTGGGGTGCATTGAAGCGATTGGTTAATGACGCGGAGAAACGTCCAAGACCATTAAACTAATTGCTTGATGCCGAAATAACAGATTGGAGGTAGAAGAAAAATCCCTTTAAAATCGAAATTTGAAATAGTACACATGTCTTTCTCGAACATAAGACGACCATACCTACTCTAAATTCTCCCTCTGCTTGGTTTAAAATATTAATTGTAACCTTAAAATAACATTTTTTAACTTCTTTACAGACGCGGGATAATTTTTAAAAAAATTTTTTTCTTTCGAAAAATTAATATTTTTTAACTCATTGGTTTCTTTTTTTAAATTTTTCGACAAAACAGCGAGATGCTTTCTAAATTTTTAGATAGAACCAATGCGCTCGTTTTTTTCTATTTGCAAAAGCGTGACTAAGAGAACCCAAGCAAGAAAAGAATTATATTGTGGGAGCTGCTATGCTATTTTATTTATTACTTTTATTATATATTTTATTACTTTTTTATGTCTTCTTTTCTTATAAATTTTATCTATTTTATTATTTTTCAAAAATTTGAAAAAAATTTTATGAACCTAAGACTAGTACTTTTTTTTTTAATAAAACCATTTGAAGCTTAGAAAGAATGCCTTATTTTCTTATTTTTAAGGACTTTCAAGCTCCGAAAAATGGACAATTTTGATCAAATCGATCTATTTTTGTCTCTCATACCAAAGCTGAAGAGAGTAACAAATGTTTTAACGAAACTTAGATATTACCGTGTATCGTTTGGTCTGGCATGAAAAAAAGCCTACAATTCTTATTGATGTACATCTGTAGAGATGTATTTCTGTTAGTTCGTTCGTTTGTTTATTTATTTTCATTTTCATTTTTTTTTTTTTCGTTTTTGTTGTATTTCAGTTTGAATGGTCATTTTCACAGATGAATTCATTTAATTGATTGGATCGTTTGATTTGCCAATAATACTGAAAGCGCAACAGCAATATCAGCAACAAAAATGCCGCTATTCTTTGTCAATTATGCTGTTGTGTGTGGTTTTATTGCTTTCAGTCAATATGCTCTACTGGTTGTTGTTATTCTATAAATGTATTTACACTTTGACTTGTTGTTCATTGATTGTCAACAATGGCATCAATAGACTTTTTTTACTCTATTCTCGTAAGAATATATTCAACAAAACACAAAATTATTTTTGCCAAGTTTTGCGCTTTATAATCAACAACAATGTTTATAGTTAAAGTTTTTTTAAATGTGAAGTCATTATCTTTTGCTTTCAAAAGTTTGGAAATTTTATTTAGTTATTTCTAAGAATGTTTTTCCTAACAAAAAAAGAATTAAAAACTCATTTACATCTCAATTTACTCGTACACATCTTGCAAAATATATTTGTTATAGGGGTACAAATAAGTTTCCGCCTTTTGATAAAAGATGGTCACACCAAAAAGTTTTGTTGTATTTGTCAGATGTAAAACGTAATATCGTAAACTTGATAGTTTGGGAACAGCGTAACCCTGAAGTAGAAGTGCCATTGACATAGACGATAAAACTGAATGCATACATGACGGTCCCGTTTGTGGCAGTCAGATAGATAGAATAAATTATGGAATCGTCATTAGGGATCTTTAACAACTATAACTGAAAAAAATTGTGACAACAAACCAATGTAATAAGTCAAATTTCATGATACTAAGAGTCTTCAGTGAGACGAAATTGGGCTCAGATTAGCAATACTGCTTAGAAAACTTTACCCAGGCTAATCTGGAATATGATGCCCTCCGCCTCCCACCGCCTTTTTTTTCTTAGTAGACCTTACTCCTTCTGATTAACACTGGTTACAATCGGGTTCCTATTGTATGGTCGAGTAAAGCTTCCATTCTTATCCAACAAGTGACTGTTTTCGTACACAACCAAAAAAGGCCAGTTATTCTTCCCTGAGAAGCAACAGCTAGTGAATAATGTACTTTCTTCCACAATAAATTCCTAATTTTTGATGGAAAACGGCAGAAGCTTATTTGTACACCTAATATTTTTTTTAATTAAAATTTGTTTTTCATGCGTCCCTCCTAATCTTTGTTCAGATGTTATACACATAAGTTTCTTTGCAATGCATTTTAGAGATTAATGGTACTTTGCGAGCACGAAATTACGGGTAATTTTTTCAAATTTATTTTCGAAAAACTAATTTAATTATTGGAGCATATTTTTGGTTGAGATGTTTTAAAATATTTTTTAATAATTATTTAAAAACATAATTGAGCTGTTAGGAAATGCCACCACCAGGTCACCAAAAGTGGGTTCAAGCCGTATCGCGGTAGAATTGTTAAAAATACCAACAAAGGGGCATGTTGTCTAAGTTACCGCCTGCCTTGAATCATATGCTATAAATTTATTTATAAACATATGAAAATTAAAATAGAATAAATAATTAAATAACAGCTGAATAGCAGCTCTCAGAAAAGCACTTGTGCAACACCTCCTTTGCCATACCTTCAACGTACATTACTTCTCAACTTGTTGAGTTGGTATTAAGCTCTTTTCTTCTTTTGTGTGGATAATCTTCTCCTTCTTTCTCTCGTTTCTCACTGTTTTGTGAAAAAGATCAGTGTTTGTCCGCATAAAAGGATACTCATATTCCTAGCTGTACAGTAATTTTATTTAATTTTACATAAAGCATTTACTGGTGTGAAGTTAGCATCTAAATTTTGTTGATGTTTGTGTCTTTACTAAAAATTTTGTTGGTAAAGTAATTGATAATAAAGCGGTATTGAAAAATAAACAAAATAAAAAAATAAGAAATACAAACATAGATGAGAAACCACATCGTGCCTTATATTATAAAAAATACAACAGCAAAATTCAGTGTTACGATTCGTCATGAACAGTTCACTAGTAGTTGAACAAAAGTTACAGCGTACAAAATGTGTGATAAAAAATTTTCAAGAACAAATATACTTCCAGCTTTTTGGTAAAAAGGGCTCGAAGAGCTATTAGAAAAACTTGATTTCGTCACCGTAGAAAAGAGAAATCGCTTGCGCACTATCTGCATAGACGTCAAACACTGCAGTCGTTATAAATAATGCGTCGCCTCCTCTTAATTATTTTTTTTTTTTATCATTTTTGAAATATATGTATAGTTATTACATTTTTTCCAATTCAATGAACTCAGTTTCCAGTTCAGAAAACTATTCCTATCAAATCCGGGACCGGAAGACCTATGATTCACGTAAAAGATAATACCGGGATACTACAAAGTCCGTGATCGGAAGACCTATGCCCACGTACCAGTAAGAATCGGAATTGATCCGGCGATTTCTGTTGCATTTGAGCGCCATTCTCAACCAACAATGCTTGAAACTCGACATCTTCAAACTTCTTCAGCGATCTTCTACCTTCTTCGTTTCCTCGTGACAAAGTCGCAACTTTTCTATGTTTTAAATCACTCAAAGCACTGCGATTCCCTAAGAGCCGTAATCTTTGACGATCATTTTATGTATTTCTTCAATAAGTTTCTTCAAATGGTAACAGAAAATCTTTGTCAGATATAAATAACAAAAGGGCACCAATGAAACGGTCTGACAAGTAGGTCCATTTATGGGCAAATTCCGGTTTCATGCTTGCATGTGATAAGCTAGAAATGAATAGTCTTCTATGCAAACTAAATGGTCTTTCTTCTTATCACATTTTAAAAAAAATTCTATTTATAAAAAAAAAAATCGTTTTGATAAACATTTTCGATAACATTTTGGACGGTTTCGAGTGGTTTCTATGTGTAACTGGATATGTGTGTGATTTACAATAGCCTAGAACTTTACTTAAAAAATAATTTACAGAAATTTGTTTACAGACGTAAAGGAACTCTCTTACAAGTACTAGGGTGCTATAATTCTATAACACTTCACTACCTCTTCACTGTTCTAGACGAAGATAGGCACTCGTTTAATTTCACAAAATTCCTGTAAATTTATTATTTATGAATTCTTTTTATCTCTAAAATGTTAGAAATGAAACAATAAAGAATTAAATGTAAATACATTTTAAATTTATTAACATTTTTATTCATGATTTTCAATTTTTCGTTTAAAACGAGGCATTGTAGTTAAGGTATAAATAGGTTACCTCTTCACAACTGTTCTAGACGAAGACAGGCACTCGTATAATTTCACAAATTTTATCGAGTTTTGAGTTTGAGCAAACTCTTCGCATATAAAGACTATGAAAATCGCGCCACGAATATTTTTCCTGATTCTTTTATCAATCCTCTAACGTACTGGATTTCTATTCTTTTATTTTTTATTACGGAATTTTGCGATTATGTTTTAGAACGACTCCGAATAAGGTACCGAATATAATTATTTGTTTTCGAAAAGTGTTTTTCTCGTAAAAATTGAAGATCAGGGATTTTTCTGGCAAATGAATCGAAAGCAACGAAAAGATTTTTGGCAAGTTTATGTATGCTTCGTAGGAATTCTTGAATATCAAAGAAAAAACAAAGAACTTGGAAATATCGAAGACTCAAAAGGGATAAACGACCTTAAAATTTCGTGATTAGAAAATCGAGAATTGACGCCTTAATATTTTAAAGAAATACATTGCCTTCTTCTTTTATCCTTTGACATTCTTTTTGGTACGTCGCTTTAATAGGATGAGCAAGTTCTTTGTCATACACTTTGCATTTCCGAAAATTATTTGGTTTTGACTTCTAACTTATAAAGCGATCAATATTTCATAATATCGTCTAAAATTCCTTCCTTTAGGCAAAGAAAAGACCACCAGATCAAATTACCTGCGAAATTCCTTGAATGTTGTTAATTAGAAGAAAATGTTTTAAAACAATCTAAAACCTTTTAAAGAAATTTGACGTTAAGTTTCAATCAATTTATCAAAGTCGCCGGATAAATTTCCCCTAACTATATTTATGAAATTTGTTTGATCTAAAGATCTATTCCCAAGTGAAAGTGAAAGCTTCACATTTAACCTTTAAACGTTTAAGAAATTAACTAAAACTACCCACGGAACTTGACTGACAAAGAGGAAATGCTTTATAAGCTTAACTTTGTGTAAACTAATTAGTTTTTTCTCTCTTTCCTTATTTGATATAAATTTCTTTTTTTTTATTTTACAATAAATAAATTATAATAAATTGATTTAAATTTTTCTTTTTTTTTTTGTAATTTTTGAAGAAAAAATTAAGCGATATTTTTATTCACCAGTCATGACTTCCATGAATTCTGTAATAAAAAACAAAAAATTTATTTTATTCTCCTGTTTCGGACTATCATATTAACTATCGATATCAAGTCATACCATCAAAATCTACGGTTCCCGAACCATCGGAATCGATTTCTTCAATCATCATATCTAAATCCTCATTAGTCAGTTTATCGTCTAGTTCACGTAGGATTTCACGTAATACACCGGTCGTTATATAACCGTTACCCTCTTTATCGTATAAGCGAAACGCTTCTTTGAGTTCTGCTTGCATGGCTTCAGCATCTTCTTCAACCAGAAAGCGGGCCGCCAGCGTTGTAAATTCTTCAAATTCAATTTGACCCGAGCCATCCTCATCGACTTCAGCTATAATTTCGTGTAAAGTGGCATCGTCCAGCTGATGACCCAACATGCTCAATATTGTGCCGACCATCTGAGTGCCAATGTAGCCTTTTTTCTCCGGATCAAAGGCATTGAAGGCATTGCGCAAGACTATAAATAAATAAAGCGAAAAACAACAACAAAAAAAACCAAAAAATAAATAAAAATTCCAATAACAACAATTATCGAATCATGACTTTCACTTGATAGCATGATTACATGTTAAATTTTTTCAATAAGCTTTTCCACGAAAAACATGTGTGTTTTGCAGTAATTTAATGCCCCGCAAAAACAACAAAACTCGAAAACACATAATAATTTTTTTTTCTTTTTTGCTTTCATGAAAATAAACGCCGCAGACTTAAGCCAGACAAACTATGTCAAATTTTTCGTTGTTCTCTGCTTTTATTACATATTTCTAGCGCAAAAATTATATGTTTGTAAAGTAACTAAACTAACTACTACACATACATATGAGCGCCGAGGTACTTATATGTGCCTAAGCATACTTATAAGTTATGTGTAAAGTTGTTGAAAAAAGGAGCAAAAAGCAAAAAAAAACGAAAAAAGGAAAAATTGAAATAAAATCGTAAAATTTATAAACACAGTGGGTGCGGAGTTATTGAAATTCGTGCAAATATGAATTTATCAACAAAAACCTACTATATGAGCTGTAAAAGACTTTTTCCAAAGTTTTCAACACCACTGACCAAATAAATAACCAGAAGCTATGAATTAAACTCATTGTGAAATGTTTGCCACTTTGTAGCAAAAAATAAAGAATTAAGCAAAACTTGGCTTCGCTGAATAATTCCACCGTATATACTATATACCCTACACTAAAAACTGTAGTTAATTTAATCAATAAAAGTAGTTAGCCGTCTTAACAGTCATTTATTTTAGTTATAACAGTATATTGTAGGCCTTCATATGCGCACATGAACGCTCCAGCTGTGTCTGGTTGTTTGTTTGTTTCTTTACCTGCCGGATTGTCTTAATTGTCTTGTGGTCTTTTCAATTAAATTGCGTGGGTGTTGTTTTTACGTTATTTTAAAAAGCAACCATAAATTTTGGGTCTATTGTACGAATAAACGATATTTTGTATGTTTTTTTTTAAATTTTTACTTTTTTTTTTTTTTGTTAACTGCATTATTAGCTTAATTTAATGTCAATCGTTTACATAAACTGTACATAAAAAAATACTTACGAGCAATTTGTTCTTTAGGTAATTCCTCCTGAAAATAGAAAATTAAAGAAAAAAAACAAAAAAAAAATAGATTTAATAAAAAGTTAATACGTGTTTTATGTATAAAAGTTCGCGATAGAATTTTCGTCAGCGGAAATATTTGCTGAAAAAGAAAGAATTGCCACCACCGTTTCTCTTCGATCTTTGTTAACTTTTAAGATGGAATTCTCACTGATTACCTCGGTTTGCCTAAGTAAGGGAATCGTATTTTTCTCAAAGACCCGTAAATCGCAATATATTATCTTTTGCAATACCCGACAGTACATATGTTTTTTATATATATAATTGTGTAAGGCGGGTGGCAATCAAAAAGTTCCGATCGAATCCATCCGAGAGGTTTGGTTTTTGGACCAAAATATCCTGTAACCCAACATCTCTTCACAATGATATTTTTTTTTTAACGGATGTTATAAGAGGATGATCGCGAAAAACGTCCAATCGAATCCGAATTCCATAGGTTTCATCATTAAAACAATATATCCCAGTGTAACACCAATTCAAGAAAATATATCAAAAATTTCATTTCAAAATATCGAAAATTCTTACATTCAGTCTTAGTACGAAAGTTTGTGAACAGACCGACGGAAAGTTTTAAATCGATGCTGTACAACGTACAATAATATTCGCATAAAGGAAAGTCAGTCGTTCTATTTTAAGTATTTCTGGGTTTTGTATTTATCTGCCTTCGGTCATAAGCGTTTATAATAACTTGGAAACTTGGAGTGAATCTCTGATCCTCCTGTCCCACCCCAATATACTTTGCAGAATATTTTGTTGATGACGGGCGTGCTATTAAGTTAGGAGAAAATTGACATTGAGTTTTCAGAAGACTACGTATAGAAAATTTTAAATCAATTATTGCCTGATGTCACTTATGTTCATTCGTTAGCCATTATAATTAATAATATACGAATTACGTTTCAGGTTTTCGCCTCTAGGTTTGTCTTTCTACAAAATAGGACAGATAGGTGAATAAAGTCAGAATGTGAGGCTAATCTGGAATTTATACTCTTGCGTACATTCTCTTTTATAAACATTTTTCGCTATTATGTTTGGACGAATGACCTTAATACATTCCTGGGTATACTTCAATGGTGCATAAACAAAGGACAATAACCGCTTTCTGAGTTAATTATTGGATCGGCAGAGGTTTTTGGTGGATATTGTTCGCAATCGTTTTTCCGCTTGTATCTTTATCAAATATTTGGAATGTCGCACACGGGATATTTTAAGAGAGTATTCACAGAATAGAAAGCCACTATAGAAAAGAAATCGTTCTGAGCATTTTCCTTTCATATTTCTACAATTCCAAAAGCCACATAAGTGGATGTAGGAGAAGAAAAAAGAAAATACGATACAAAACACGGGAATGTGGAAGACGTAATATGAAACACGGGAATGTGAAATAGGGAAATGTGTAACACGGGAAATGATCGTGAAAAGAAAGTCATGTCGAAGTTTAAGATCACCATGGTGAAGCTGCTCCTGTAGATCGAATCGTAAACGACTGCGAAACTAAAGCAATCTGACATGCGATAGTAAACAACACATCTAAATACAGATTCATGAATAGGAAATTTATTATTATCGTTATAATCTCCGGATATTTTTACTTATAAATGATTTTGCCAAAAAGATAGAGATTTCAAAAACTATTTTGTCTCCTCCGTAATATTTTACGAAATTTCTTCCTGTAAAACGAAACTAACTAAATACGAAGGATGCGTAGCGACCTTAGTTTGTTAAAAATTAATTCAAATCCATAACAAGAACGCTCCGCTAGCACATAGACGCCTGTTTCAAAATGATCTGCTTGTCACTCAAAAAGATTCCTCAAAATTTATGAAAATTTATGAAATGGTGAAAAGCAGAAGCTTCTTACATTTGAATTCAAATCATCACTTTTCCCTTTATTTAAAGTAACGAACTTCTCTTGGGCTATTGTTTTACCCCTTTGACCTTTAGTATTCTTCTTCATATCTTTTATCAATATATTTTCTCCAACATTGTTTGACTTGAAAGTTGTGCTAGCACCCTACAATTGCATTTTAAAAATTTTTAACTTTCCCAGTGGACTTATATGATTATGACTGTAGAGTAAAATAATCTGTCTGCTTCGAATCCTTATCGCTAATGTCCTAAGATAGTGTGACGAGAAACTAGTATAACTGAGTTTTCTTCAGTTATAAAAATATGGTGTGTTAGGCATTCTTTCCATCTGCTCAAACTGTTTTCAAGGAAGATTATTCGATGGTAACGGATCCTTCGTGTTTTATTTTAACTTTTGGTTTTTGCATCTTCTCACACTGCATTAGCTCCTCGTGTCTTTTCTGCTCTAGTTTAACTGATATTTTGACTTAGCTCTATCCAACTATTCGTTTCAACAAGATCGCGAGATTTAAATCGAAAAGTCCTTTCATTACAATATTACATTATTGTCATAAAAAATAAACTTGAAATTGATATTATAATTTATGTTATATATGATATTATATATAATATAAATTATCATATAATTGAAATTTTTTCACTAATTTTTGGACAAAAGTGGCTGTAAACATTCTCTTTGGTTATTTTGGAAACTTATATGGAAGTAATTTTCATAGATCATCTCCCAGAACGAATTTGTTGTCTTGAATATGCTGACCTTGTATGCCGAATATGGTCTTTTCTGGTGCCGAGATTCGTGTCTCCATAATTTGTTCACCATGTATGTACGAAAACAAAAAAAAACAAAGACAGAAACATAGCATGATGGATGGTCACCATCAAAACACATTCTTCGTCATACTTAATCAATTCAAAGGCGATCACAAAAATATGCCCAAGTTTTCTATATTTATTCCTATCACAACGCTTTACGTAATTGGGAGAAGACGCTTATACTCTGAACCCTTTTCAATGTGTCACAATGTCGCAGCTTGCAAAGAAACATTTATTTATAGATAAGATTTTGTTTTTGCAAACAATTCACACCAATCGTGAATTTAATGAACACAAACACACAAGGGCGCGAGAAGCTTCAAGAATGAATAAATTTTTCATGAGTTTTGATAAACATTTCAGTTAACATAACAAACGTAAAGAAAAAAAACAAATACTTACCATTTTTAGATATTATTTGGTAATGAGACGAAGATACACTGACACAAACACACAGACACAAACGAATTCGAATCCTTTATAATGACAGAATAAACGAAAACAAAGTATTGCAAGCAATTTATAAGAACAAAAAAATTAAAATTTTTTCAATTAAAATAACGCGTTAAGTTAACCTACTAATAGGATAACAGCGAGGATTTCGATATTCTTTCTTAATTATTTAATTATTTTTCTGATTGATATGCTATTGACAAATTGCCTTAATGACCTTACGATTTGCTTTATGAGGAACACCGAACCGAACAAACAAATGCGTTGTTAAACGTTTGGCAGAATGTTATGCTGAGAGATGATTTAGAAGAACTAAATCAATTACAAGATTTTAAGCCTTAATGGCAGAGGTGCAAAAAAAAAGGAAAAGCAAAGAAAAAAAGAAAACATATTTATTCCTCTAGGTATGTAAGAAAAAAGAAGAAAAACATTAAAATATTTTAGTAAAAAAAATGCTTAACGGGGAGTGGGTGGAGGTGAAAATGCGGCCGCAGCAGAACAAAACAAAATTTTGCAACAATATTTTTTTCGAAAAAAAAGGAGAATGAGAAATAAAAAAAAAATCCATATCGCACTAAAGAATCTACGAAGCTCTACCGTTAGTACCGCGAACCGCACACCACACATTCACAGACTAATTCATCTACAGACAATTTTAACCGAGCAAACCATGCCATCTATCCGCCAATATTATGCTATTTCTACCTCTTCTTCTTCTTCATCTTCATCTTCTTCTTGTTCTTTTACGATTTCATTACACTTACAAATTATTGTTGTTGCTGTTGCGAGGACAAATCATAAGATGAATGAATGTAACAAGTGCCAAAAATATAACATATTTGTATGCGTGCGTCCACTTGAGTACTAAAATATTAGCGAAGAAATGAAAGGTTTAGGTAAAGCTACAGAAGCCCTTTAGTGCCGATTTTACTACATTTGCTCTCTTAAATCGTAACGGAATACATTTCACAGGCAAAGTATGCTACACTTGTAGCTACATCTGCTGAAAGCTGCTAGCTTTTAACTTCCAATTTGCTGAAGTCGTTTGCAGCTGGCACAGTAAATAGTCGTTAATAGGTTTTATAATTAACATATAAACGATGACTATTTGACTGGCTATAGACTTAAGCCTTAAGACTTTTGATTTCAGATTACACTCCTTTCTTATTTGTTCTCTATTAAAGGTACAGGTTTCCTCTCATGTTATGATGGCGAACAATGCAAGCTACCGCTAGGCATAAATTCAAATATGGGATGTATTCAAGAACACTTCTAAGTCTATATCAGTTAAATCAACACCATGAAAGTATTTGTCTTATATTTATGCAAAATTTGCGGAGAGACGTAATAATTGTACTCCGCGAACCCTAATTCTTTTACTTAACTTAAGGGATTTGTACAGTTTCTCTTCAGCTGAACATGCGTGAAAAAGTTCGCTCATGGCAAATGCGATTTAAACTAAGCGTGATTTTTTCAAATAGTATATTCTAGTAGCGCTATCTATTGGTGATTGGCTTGACTTTAAAAAATTCATCCTTCACTGCTCTTCTCTCAAATGTAAATATTAACCCGGTCTTTAGGAACTTGGTAGCAGAGTTGCAAGATGTGAACTATTTAACTAAACAAAAATATTTTCTACAACGAAGTGTTAAATAATCTTCGTAAATATTAGGACTAATCAGTATCTTCAGTATTAGCCTCTATTTAGCCTTAACTTAGTTATCAGCATCTATATTTGGAAAAACTTATTATCATAGCCAAGCTAAGAACATTGGTGCTCCATATCTTGCACCGTTTCAAGAGAGGACTGGGGCTTGGAAGAATGAACGAATATTCCCAGCAGGAACGCATCAAAAGATACTTTCAAGTGTTGTGGAAATGGACAATCAAACAATGTATTATTAATATATTATATATTATATATTATATATTATGTATTATATATTATATATTATGTATTATATATTATATATTATATATTATATATTATATATTATATATTATATTACATAGTATATATATATATTATATTATGTCGGTTGGCCGGACTGGAATATCTTCAGACGAAATCAAGTTTAGTTAAGTTAGTTAACAGAAAAATTAAAAGAGCCATCGACTAACAATCCTTGACTTAAAAAAAATATACGTAGGGTCTCTCAGGTGTACAGTTCAGTGTTACAAGTCGTACGATAAAATTAGTGTAGATCTGTCATTTAAAGTTGACTGTGTAAGTATCTTAAAAAAAAAGCAAGAAGCACTTTACGGGTGTGAATGTGTGTATGTGGTTTGCTTTGTCTCTTGCGAGGTATTTGTGTAAATATTTAACTACATGCTGATAACCTGCTGAAGAAGATCAAAATTTTGCCAACAAACGCGCACAATGATACGCCGTCTCTCGCAAGTATAAGTTTATGTCCATACATTCATATAGAATTTTACATATGTTGTGCATAAGCAACATGAACAACAATTTCATTTACAATCCATTGGTCGTTGTTGCTCACGATGCCAAAGATGAGATGTACTTGTCATGCATGAATTGTTACCTTAAAAAAAAAAAAGAAGAAAAGCAAAAATCTTTATGAAGAGTTTTTATTTAGATTTACGTTTACGTTTCTCGTTTGCTCTTTCCCTCATATCCTTTCCACCCCTTTCGCGTTATATGTATATGTTTCAAAATTCATAGATATTTTAATTTCAATTTTGTTGTAAATTAAAAACCACTATAAACTTCTGTCATGAAAATAAAATTAAAAAAAAGGGAAAACACTTCGTTAGCATGTGCTTTTTTTAGATGTAAAAAACCTCTCTCTCTCCCTGGTAAATATTATTAAGAATAGTGCAAGAAGAATAACAAACAAGAAGCAAGAAAATTATATTCAGCCTTGTTCGACGCATAAAAGCATTTTCAGTTTTTATAAATTTGAATAAGAGATTGGGGATATCTATCCAGTGTCAGTTGACAATAAAATTGTGAAAAAATTTTAAAATGGGTTCCCAAATATCACTTAATTTTTCTTTGGATGAATTACGTCCATTTCGAAAGTTTAATTTTATGTTTAAGCCAACAATATGCATCCGATTTTTTAGTTTGTTTTCATTTTTAAGAAAACGGAAGAGATTTCGTTCGTTGAATAGATCGATCAATAGATCGTTCGTTGAATAAACCGTTAATTAAAAATCTGCATCTTACGTTCATCAAAATTATATTTGTCCTTACAGATACCGTTAGATTTTACAAACGCAATAAAAATTTAGCATACCTTCATCCTCCACTAATGCATACGCAAATGTGCACGACATTATTTAATTTATATTTAGAGGTTTATAAAAACATTAATTAAAATTGATTTTCATTCTAATGACTATTATGTAAAAATTTTAATAGCATTTTAAATTTACAGAAAAATCGGTTATAAATAACTTGAGACAATAATTGACTAAGTAAACAAACAAAAAAAATAGACAAGATTTATAAAATCAATCAGGTGTTACTGGCTGGGTTAATATATTTTATTGCTTTTTTGTAAACAAAAATATATTTTCAGTAAATAGTATGGATCATCAAAAATATTGAAATTAAAATGCTTTTTAGGGGTTAGGTATAAAAGATATTTATTTGAATATCCATAAATCTAAGCTCTTCTCTCATCTAAAATATCGAGCACTATATTTTAAAATGACAAATAGTTTCGATCGATCTTTAAAACATATTAAGCCGTTATAGCCCCATAATCTGCGGACAAGAACACTTGTGACCTCTCATTTACATTTGATAAAACATTCTATTAAAATTAATGAAAAAGTTACGTTTTCAAATATAAGGCACACAAGTCCCTAATTCGATTTGCGCTGTTTGTGCACTAAATCATGCTTACATATAATAATTATGAGAACAACATTTTTAAATCAATAGTCTGACTGCTAATACTTTGGACAATAATATCTAATTTTATTTTAGTTTTTATTTCGTTTTTTAGTTGTCTCTTTTTGGTGAACTTTCAATCAAATCTTCGACTCTTAAGTCTAAAGCAATTTTCAAATTCGGTTTTTAAGGCAAAAGAGCACTAACAATTGCGTAAAGATAAAGGGACCATCCAACAGACATCAAATTGTGTCAGCATTTTACGTTAATCAGAAGTATATTAGAGTTATAAGAGGAAAAGCACAGAACCGGACTATGCTCGACTGTCTTTTAAGCTTAAAAAACTACAAACTTTGAAGTTGATGAACTAGATGTCTGAGAGTACGGTAAAAATGCGGAAGTGATCGAAACGGAAAATACTTCATTTTATATTTTATTGAGCTATACTATCGAAAGGAATATGGATTCTGCTCATGCGTTTAGGAATCGATGTAAAGGGAATCTTGTCTTTTTATTGTCACATACAATGCGAAAAATTGAAGCATTGAAAAGAATCCATCACACAATCAAAGTCATAATGAGTACTACTAAGCTTGAAGTCTTGCATGGAAAGGATGGTGTGAATTTTTTTTTAATAAAATGTCTTTCCACCCAAGCACGCTTACATAATTTATATAACATTTTCTTCTCCACTAAATTTATTAATTTTTCCACACAACAGGTTCAGTAAACACTGACATTCTAAAGAGCGGTCAGCTCTTATAAAACAGTAATTAAAACACTGCTTATTTCTTCTAAAAGAGAAAATTTGAAATCTACCTAAAGTCTACCCTATGTGTACCTAAAATCTACCGAAAGTCTACTTAAAATTTACTTAAAGTTTACCTAAAATATACTTACGGTTTGTATCTCACGCCTACATAAATCCATCGATACATATCAGCATGCAATTTTTTGCAGCCGAAGACATGTTTTCCTTCCTCGCTGTCTGCCCATTTGTAAGTTATGTTAATTGGCAGCAACAAATAGTATAACGACAATACAACATAGTTTTACAAATGTTTTCGTACTTATCATCGGAAAACAGCAATAATTTGAAAATATGCTGAAAACAACAACAACAATGGCACCTTGCAGACATATGCAGTAAAATTGTAAAAGAAAAAGAAAGGAAAATTAAAAAAAAACCATTGCCAAATTCCCACCAACCCCTTGCAAGGCAAATTTAAAAAAAAACGAAAACAAACCATTACAACAAAAGCAGCATAATAAACAACTATAAAATGCAATTTAAATAATATTAAATAAAAGGAAAAGAACTAATTTTTTGTTATATAGTTTTTAATTCATTTCATATAACATTATTAGTGCTGTGACCGAAAAGGAATTTTGTATTTTTTAAATTTAAGTTACATTCAAGCAAAGCTATATATATTACAGAAATAAATAATTAAGGCATAGTAACTAAGTGAAACTTATCTTAAGACGAATCTTAGATACTCACCATCTAAATGAAATGGCTTCGGTATAAGATTGTGGACGATTGAGGAAGAGTATAAGTCTTTCCTTCATCATAGAGTTTATAATTTTCGCAAGAACAGAATGAGAGAGATAGGTCTATAGTTAATAATAAGTTCATTAGAATCTTCACCAGCTTTCAATATTGGAATGATTTTTATAAGAAGCCATTCATTCGGAACGCATAACCATATAAAATGCTCTAGAACGCATAACACTATAAAATGCAAAGGCTCTGATTAACGAATTTTGAAGAAACTCTTTTTTGTGCTATGGTTAAGGCTTATGTATCTGTACAAGGAAATATCTGTGATATTTCTACAAGAGATGTAATTCTAAAATTCGCTCCATTTTTGGCCTATCTCTGCAATAATAGTCCGTAAAGATTAAAAGGTTTTTAGACATGAACGATACGCACTGATATGACGCATAGTGAAATGTACTACAAAAGTTCAAACCAAGTTACTCAGAGTCAAATGATTTAAATTTCATCTATCTAGTTACATAGGTAATCAAAGCTGTTCCATCTGATCCTACGAAAAGCGAAGAGAATAACATCTCCAATCACAATAGTAGCAGCTTGATTTAGCGGTTAGTGGGCTGGTAGTGTAGTTGGGCAAATACTTCTCCGAAAGTGTAAGTAGTTCGACTGTCACAGTGTATTAATGTGTTACCAAACAATGTTTCTGGACTTGGGAGTTGGATGCGGAATAAGTTTACTTTTAGCGAGAGCCTATCATCAGCCCCACAGCCCCCTTTGCTAGAAAATCTCAACCATTTAATATTTCTTGCTTGTAGGAAACTTATCATTTTATTTCAGCGATTTTTTTTTTTTTTTTTAAAACGTTTTGCATCAATTGAAGCTACTTTGGTTCACAGTTTGTTTCGTCAGTGCGTTAATTGTCAACTTTCTGCACATCAGTAAATCTGTATTCACCTTGTTATCGTCACAAAATCACTTCAACAGAGCTCGTAATCAAAATTTATTGCCACATTTGATTTATAGACTTTTAAATAAAAAGAAAAAAATTAAAATTTTGATGCGGCAAACATGAATTTTATAACTTTTAAAAGTTGTTATAAATGAATAAGCGAACACTCTGTGACAATTAGTAAGCGGACTTTACAGATGAGTCCCCATATCTATCCGCTTCTTTTGTGATTACTTCGTAGTATATCTTTCCACTTCCTTTAATGTTTCATCTCGCTAGTATTCTATCCTTTGTTCATGGTACGTTTCCGCCGCCAGTATACTAGTCTGAATAGCACGACCTACAGCTGGTTATATCTTAGTCAAAAAAGTTTTTATGAAAAACTTCATAATATTTAAAAGATAATATTTAAAAGATAATAAGGCAGACAAGAGCAAAAAGTAAGAGCGAATACTGGGATTGTATATGAAGGAGTACTGACGATGATGACCTCTCTACACACGACGATATCTCTACCTTTTTAATTTTTGGAGTTGCTCGTCTCAGAAACTGAAATTCAAAAAGTGAGCTTAACATACCCTACGACCGCCTCAGGAATCCAGTAACAAGTTCGATGAATAGCACTGCTTTCATTTTATTTTAACCTTTGCACGTATATATGTGCTTTTGACGTCATGGCAGCGCACTTCACTGTAAAATACAGTAATTTTCTTGGTCTACAGACTAAGAAAGAAAAGTTTCAAATAAATCGAAAGTGTTGGCAAACTTCTCTATCTTCTATAGATTGCTCAATAGTGAATCTGGATTTTTTTTTTTTTTTTTTTTTTATGAAAACTCATTGAAGTATTGTTACGTGGCAAACATTTGTGGCGATCGATAAAAGAAGTAAAGGTGTCTACCGTTCAATTTTCATTTTTATGTTGAAATATTCGCTTTCGTAATATTATTATGTTTTTTTTTTATACGGACACTATGGAGAAACTGATGTTTGTATGTACGTATGAACACTTAATATATATCATAATTAAATTTTTATTACTCTTTAATAATTATTCAAATTTTAATTTTAATTACCATTATCTTTGAACTGGCCATTTTGTCTAAATAATAAAACTTTTTTAATAAACGAGCGAGAAAATTGTTTAAAAAATTTTTACGTAATAAGTAAAGTGTTGCAACGCATTACTGCCACAACTAGACTGGTAGTTGAGATAAATATTTTTCCAAACAATAATCAAACGATGCTTACCTCTATTGAAATACCATTAGAACTTTTAGGCACAAAATTTTAAATATTTATAAACAAACAAACATCAATATATTCTGTGACGTACTTAAAATGATTTCCCAGACCATCATTTTACTTACTATTCCTCTCCGTTGACCATATACTTTCGAAATCCACTATAACGCTTTGATAAAAAAAAAAAAGAAAGAAAAAAGAAAAACAAAAAATACATTTTTTTTGTGTACAGTACACATACACACGTAAACTACAAAATTTATTTTTTTTTAAATTTATTCCATAATATTCTCCTTTACATTGTTAGTAAAAAAAAATATTTTTATTTACATACAACTATACAATCGTATTACATTTGATGAGAGGGAGCGCCATCAATCAAAAAGATGCTTGAAAAGTATTAAAATTTTCATTAGAAAATAAAGACAAAAATATACAGAATAACGAAGAAGATCATATACGCTTCAGAGGCGTATCTTGGATACAAAGTCAAAGGAACATAGTAATAAAATCGTTAAGTTTCTCTTGTTGACTGATTGGTGCGCGCATCTATTGACCGATTACAACATTGAATATTTATACAATGAATGTGTAGTTATGGCTTTAAAATTGTTCGCACCAAATTTAAGATCGATATCTACTAAAACTTTTAACAAAAAAAAAGATCTTTTTTCAATTTTTTTCACTTATTTGTGCTTGCGAGCAGATCTCCCATATTTATCCACTTGACGTTTGAGTCCATTAATTAATATAATATCTCTAAAGGTTTGATTTTTACAATTTTTAATAATTTCTAAAATAAAAGTCGACTTATATATATATGTAGAGAAAGGTCGATCCAAAGTCAGTTCTCAAGTCTTATACTACTGAAAAATGGATGTGTCGGTTAGATTTGCCGCTAGATGAAAGGGAATTCTGAGTCTTCCACTGGTGAAAAAGGGATGAGCCTTCTAGGTTTACCGCTGGATATTAATGAGTACTTGAAATGGAATGATTTATTTATTACAACATTTATTCCTTGCTAGTAGGGCTAAAATATAGTACTCAGAAGTCTAACTCTAGTTCGAAGAAGGTATTCCTTCCCATTCAAAAAATCAAGCAAAATGAAGATTGTCTATGTAATAAAGGCATTTCGAAGGTCGGTTTAAATATATTCGGCTCAACATTCATTAAGGTAGATCATCGGTTTATATCATAAAGGGCAGACTGGATTCGAGAAGAGTCAACTAAGCGGATGAAGGGAACGTTTAAATATGCTTAAAATTATTATTATTATTATTATCATATCATCGTTGTTTTCTTTTCCGTAATGTTTTCAAAAGCGGAAATTTGACGGAGCAAGAAAGTATTGAAACGTATACATTTTTCTGCAACAGACGATCTATACCATCATAGTGGAATAAATTTATGAGAGGAGCATGCTAACGATATACTTCGAAATAAATAAAAAACAAAGAATATTCAAATTAAATGCAGTGATGGAACTGAAAGCGGAAAAAGAAGATTTAGAACTAGAACTGGTGCTGAAAACATAGCCAAGCACTACGGTGATTACTACAGTGAACAAAATTTTAGAAATGGATCTGAAAGAGGAAATTATTAATAGCTTTTAAATTACAGAAATGGCCTAGTAGCTTGGCACAACGCGACACCACAAAGTGGTCAAGGCAAAAAATGCCTTCACCTTCTTAAGTTTCTGCGGAAGAACATTTCTTTTAGAACGTTGTTCTTTGATCAAGCTTATGGTTACTTCGTAACGAAAATAAATAAAGCTCTTAAGAGGGCTTTCATTGCCGCCTTGCTAAGGAATGAATTGAGATAAAGTTATTTATGTTTTATTTATTGTTTATCGAGACTACCGAAGAGCTAAAACAAATTTCTAAGTGAACGTGAAAAAATGTCAGCCAAAGGGTTCCTGACGTCAAGCTTCCAGCTGATATGGTCTTAATAGAGAATATCTCATTTATATTAGTGGTGTCAGTAAAAGTAGAGAAATGTCAATAAATGTAGAGCAATGTCAATAAATGTAGAGAAATGCCAATAAATGTAGAGCAATGTCAGTAAATGTAGAGCAATGTTAGTAAATGTAAAGCAATGCCAGTAAATATAAAGAAATGTCAATAAATGTCAATAAATGCGGAGAAATGTCAGCATTATAGAGAAATGTCAGTAACCGTAGAGAAATGTAAGTAAATGTAGAGAAATGTCAATAAATGTAAAGCAATGTCAATAAATATAGAGCAATGTCAATACATGTAGAAAAATGTCAATAAATGTAGAGCAATGTCAGTAAATGTAAAGTAATGTCAGTAAGTGTAGAGCAAAGTCAATAAATGTAAAGAAATGTCAATAAATGCAGAGAAATGTCAGCAAATATAGAGAAATGTCAGTAATCGTAGAGAAATGTTAGTAAATGGAGCGAAATCTCAATAAATATAGAGCAATGTCAATAAATGCAGAGAATGTCAATAAATGTAGAAAAAATCGTAGACAACGTAGAGAAATGTTAGCGAGAGCATCAAAGTGAAACAAACAACATTTGAAAGCTAGTAAATGAAAATAATGGCTGAGCATCTTCAACAACACCATCAGAATTTATTTTTTTTTTTGAAACTCACTTTTTTTATTCATCTAAGAGCCGAAAAATAGTCGTAAAATAAATGAAGAGCATATCTGCTGCAATATATCTGCTTCTAGATCAACAAAATGATGATATTTGCACGCAATGAGTATAAAAATAAGGTCTATTCCGTAAAAGTGCGTACGTCTCTATAAAAATGCTATTTTTTACATCTGCTTAGAATTAAAAGTAAAAATTTGTCTATTTTTAATTTGAATTTTTTATAAACAACTACATTATTGCTCTGCCCGTCAGCAGTTGGCGTTTCTCGTATTGCAGACGCGCTGGTCTCGTGAATGTGAATCGCGTGTCTTGCGTTTGGCAACATATGTAATATTCTCTCTCTTCTGCCTCCATCTACTAGGTGCAGAGGCGTGAAGCAAACAAATGTGTTTTCTGTAGGATTGTTTTCCCCTCGCCCTTACTCTACAGCAGTTAGGTGCAGAAACAAAAGCTAAAATAATCAAATTATACTAAATCGAACAAAGGGCAATGTTGCCAAAAAAATTACACTGCGAAGATAGCGTACATCTACACGGATACATATGCATATGCATTAGCTTAGAAAATGACTACAATTCGACCAACAGCTAGAATATCTTTTATACGTCATTAATAGTTATTCGCTGAGGTATATCAAAAAGGCGGCTTTTTTCTCTGAAGTAAAAAAAACGGAATTTCTGTGCGCCAACAGATAAGTGTTCAGCGGTAAAGATTTAAATAAATTTTAAATATTTTAGAAATGTCTAAAAATGAATGGCGCATTGACTATACAATAAATAAATTGACAGAACATTATGTTCATCGATGGGATAAACAAGAAGAACACTTAAAAACTAACAAAGAAATTTCGATTTAGGAAATTTCGATGTGCTATCGTTGTGCATAAAATAGCATGAGACGAGAGGGAGGCACGTATAGAGAAGGATTAGAGTTTCTCTCTTAATAAGTCGATGCACGTCAAAATGAATAAAAACCAACTTCCATCTGACATGTTTAAATATACTAATGATAAAAGAGAAAGTGAGTTGAAAATCGGTTGAATGAAGTTTTTAAGCCAACCAGTCTTTCTTTAAAACTTAATCAATTTTAGTAAATTTATATAAAGAGTATGAAATGATTAATAATGTCCGGGTTTTTACATACCAAGTACATAAATATATTTTTTCCTTTTGCTATTGTTCTTTCAATTTTCCAATAAATTAAATTTTATATAAAAAAAAAAAAGATAAAATGAATAATCAGATCATCTGATCATATTTCCTTCACTAGTCTAATAGCTGACACAAGAGAATAGGAAGCAATTTTTCAATACGAAAATGTTGCACGTAGAAATTCTCTCGGAGATAATGATATTAATTCGATTCAATTACAAAAGTTGTTCTTAGAATTACTTTCATTATGAAAAATTTTTTCCTTCCTATGTAGAGGTTCTGTATAAAATAGTAGGTGGGGTCTTATCCACTCATAAACTCATAAATTCTTTTCATGTTTGCAACGAATAAATTAATGATTTATAATCGACTTAAGTCGCTAAGTCGCTATTACAGCATTACCATAACATTATATCGAACAAACACGCACAGAGATATATTCATATGGTCCACATTTATTTGTTTGTGACATGTCAATGAGTAATAAAATCAGAAAACAAAAGTAAACAATGATTATCGGATTAGCTTTTGGGTGTTAGATGAAGTTGTTAACAGCCTTAAGTTTTAAGGCAAAAAATGCGATTATCGGTTCGTCATTGAATGAATTCCTATTAAACAATAATTGAATATAACTCACAAGATGAAACACACACACACACACACAAATCACATCAAATCGTTTTGTTATTGGAAACGTAATTAAAATATACATCAGTCGTGGCGGTTTTAGTAAGCTTTTGTGCAGGTACCCAGAAACCAGAAGAACGTGAGACAGACTCACACCATTGTATATCAATCGATTCAAACCATTTTCTGGGTCGATTTAAGCACAACTCCCTATCCGTCTGTCCACACGTCCTCCTGCGTCTCTTTGTAAGTATGTGTTCAGCCTAAAGGTCCCACTTCTCAAGATGTTTTGAAGAAATTTCTGCACTGACATTGACATATTTTAACATGAGCACGAACACGGTAAGAATATATTTATACTAGAAATATGAAGTGTTGCAATTTTACTCATTGTAAGTATGGTTACTAGCCTTTGTGTTAAATCTCTGCGGCAACTGTGCTTCAAGTTCGAGTTTATGTCTATAAAATGTTTTCGATGATATTTTTAATAACAAATCTTTCATTTAATTTTGGATTTGGAACGCATTGTAAAATATTAGTCTTAATACTCATTGTTTAGCAAATACATTAAAGTCTTTTGTTGTAAATTTGTGAATAAAAACTCGAATAATAATAAAAATCCCCTAAAAAAGACTTCACTGTAATTTAAACGAAATGTTTACTGTAAAAGTGAATTTCTTAGCATAGAAAAATAATATATTTATTTACATAAAAAAAAATGTATTTTAAAGCACTCTGTGTTATGTAGTTACGGTATCATGTTTTCATAGCATCTTTTCAGGCTGAAACATAAATGGTTTGTGGCTACACTATTGGACAAAAAATATTACAGAAAAGCTTTTTTCTTTGCTACGCAGTATGTAGTTAACATTCCACATACGATGGAATGTGTGTGTGTGTGAAAAATAGCTCAAACTTTTTGCTAATTTTTAACTCAAACTCTAGGAATTGAACTTCCAAATACAAAGTAACTGTACACTTTCTTGCTTGTTTAGTTTATGAAATAAAAATGCACTCAACTTTAATTTTGGTTTTTGTTTTTCCGGTTTTTATTTTTATATATATTTTTCTCTTTTTAATTTAATAATTCTAACTGAGGGTTAGGGCTCAATATTCTTACTGTTACGTCTTTTCATCTTATATTCATATATATATATATATGTATATATATGTATATAGATATCTATGTATGTATAATTCCACATTTAATACAATAAACTAATGCTTGAATATCATCAGCCAGTCGTGTATATATAGATAGAAGTTTTTTTTTTATTACTAAATTATTAAAAATAATAATTTTTAATAGCTATTGAGAAAAATAAACAAAATTTGCATAAATCAAATACAATACAATACTTTACTACTTAAGCGAAAATTACAGACTAAATGAGTACATGAAGTGACGATCGTTAGATCAGCAAATTATTAATTTAAGAAACAAAAAAAAAATTAATTTTTGCATTGAAGGGCATTGAATTCCGATTCGACAGATGTTAGTTACTGTTTGAGAAATAAAAACACATTTTCATTAATTATGAGGCAGCGTTTCGTTCCAGCATATTTGAATTATTTGATCACTTAATATACGATGTTTAAGTTATTCTTCTGTTATAATTAAAGGGTGTTCCAGAATGAGCTAACATTTCAATTCAATTAAAGAGTCGTTCGTTTCTTGTCATATAATTGCTTACGCATATGTAAATAAACGAGGCAAAGTGAATCCACCAAATGATTGCTTTAGCTTTGATGTGCACTCGTTTGATGTTTCAAAATCCTTTCGATATTTTATAATTATTGCAAATAACAACGATATAGTTTCTTCACTCCAAATCTTAATGGTGCGTTTTACGCTTTATTTTTAAGATAAGCGTTTAGGAGAACGTTTAAGGAGATTAACAATCAATAAGCCTCGCATCGCTATGACTATGCAGTGAACATATTCCCATCGAGGGAGTCTTAAACTTTTAGTAGCTTTAAGGATATTTATTTAGTCTTCCAAATTGCATTGAATACACTGTACGTTAATTTCTGTCTTAGCATAACGAACTACAAAAAGTTTCGAGCGATCAAATTCAACAAAGTTCGCAATCAATTAATTCACTTTACTTCACTATAAAACAAGATGAACTTTTTTAACTTGTCTTGCATCTTTTCCTTTCTTTTTTGTCTATATAACGTTTTTCTTACGAATTTCAAAAACCTTTTACAAATAACGGTTCAATTTGGAACACCCTACGATAAGCGCTACATTTAGAGTGCGGCGAAAACATTACAAAAAGGGAGAGAGTTAAGTAATAATTTATAAAAGTCACGAAAGCGAACAATTCGGTAAAGCGAAAAGCGAGAACAATTTTCTTCTTCTTCTTTTCAAATCAATTTTTAAAATATCACTTAGAATCTCTAGACGTGGTTTTTACTTCATTAAATATTTTACATTGAATTTAATTTAATTTTTATATGACTTACAGACTATTGGAAAAATAAATAAATTTTCTTTTCTCTTACGGTTATGGAATATGTTTACATTTGTTGTTGTTGATTTCTTTATCCTCCTTTTTTCGTTTGTCGTGTATATAGAGTTTATATGAATTTTTAAAATTAATTCTTGTTTTCTTTAAAATGTTTCAATAAATTAAGTTCTTCGTGTTTTTTTATTCGTTTTTTTTTCTCTTGTTTTTTTGTTTTTCTTTAAGTTAAAGCTAAATTCTATAATTAAGGAGTTTATCTTTCTTTTTCTGTTCCTTTTTCTTTTTTGTTTTGTTTTTGTTAAAATTTCTATTACAAGTTACAAATTTTACAATTATATGTTAAAAAAAAAAAAAAATTATTTTAAATAAAAAAAAAAAAAACCTAAAGACGAAGTATATGTTTTAGTCACAGAAGAAGATAATGGCGATTATTTACAGGTATGCTCTTCGATAGTTCTCACACAAAGATCACATTTCACCTGACAACACCAATGAAATTTACAATTACAACGTTCTCTGACAACAATACTTTTCGTATTGTAGCCTCGTCCGCAACACAGGATACCGCAACCATCCAAGCCATTCGAGGTTTTATTACAAATGCGTCCATGAGTACCTTGAATTAGAATTCACAATTCATTAGTAATAGAGAGGTTCTAATGGAAATGGAAACAAACATAGTATTACCCGGCCATTGTAATTGTCGGCTGCTACGACACCAATCTGGACTTTCGTCTAAATACACTAAATCATGAGCCGTTGGCACTTTGAATTGAGCATCCTTTACTTGTAAACGTCCGCGTTTATTCAGTTTCACTTCTGTAGATTCTTCATACTTTTCCCGCAAGTAGTCACCTGTGTTGTTAAGAAGGTTTACAGAAACAAAACAAAAAACAAGAAAAAAGTAATTCGAGAGAAAAGTATTATTATAGACTTGAACCCACAAAAGCTTTCCTGCATTACATACTTGCTAAGTTAACGTAGAGCAAAAATAAAACTTTTGTTTACTTTTTCGCATAAAACTACAAAAGATCATATTTTTCAATCGCTAAAGTTTTAATTATAAACCGATTAATTTTTATTTGTTATCTGTTATTACTTCAAAGCACGGTTTTATTTTGGCATTGAAAAGAATCGCTTAAAGTGCAGGCAAATTTTGGAAAAGATAGCAGTGAAACGCTTTTCTTTTTTATGTTCCTCTTTATTTATATCCCGGCAAAAATGTTTAGGACTTTTTCAGGTCAGGCATTTATTAGCAGTCCCGCTAATTTGAGTACAAATACTATACAGCTTTCCGAAGGTTCTCCCCAATTTGTTCGCAAATATAACTTTTTATGTTTGGTATTTATTCAATAATGTTTTTTTTTTTACTACAAGTTATTATTGATTTTTAATTAAAATTGTAAAAAGCTGGGCCGCAGAACGTCTGCTTATATTTGAAAAATCTCACTATAGGAAGCCTTACGCGAATTTGTTTCACTTATGGGTTCAAACCAAATCTTTAAAATTCTGAATTTGAAAAACGTTCAGTTTAGCCTTCAGCTTAGCTGAAAAATTGCACACTTACCGATCTCTCTGATAGACGACAACTGTTGCCAACACGTTATTAAACTGCAAGAACCAGAAACACCATGACATTTACATGTTATGCGAGTCTTCTTGATGACGGCCTTAAAAGCAAAGAAAACATAAAATCAATTTATCATGAGGGATTTACAAGGCACCATTAACAATAAACTTCTTTGTTGGAGTATTTCTTAAAGTAGAGCAAATTTTTGGTTGGCCAGAGGGTACTGTCGATATTATTAAATGATATGATCCAAGATTTGTGAAATGGTTAGGTTGGGGGTAAAATGCAAAAGAATTTCTACGATTCACACGTTTTTAACATCTCTTAGAAAATTATGAAAAATTAATTAAGAAATAAAGAGATGAAGTAATGATTCCTCCCTTGGTCACGCTTGACTTTTGTTAACCAAGCTCGTTATTGAAATTTCTTTTCTACACATTAGACTGTACGAAGATAGGATGAAAGAAGTGAAACCCGACGATGAAAACGCAATGACTCATAACCTCTTCTGATCCTATTTTCTCGTAAATTTGATTTCCTATATAAACTTCTGCTCATCAAATTGCAAAATTGCACTTTATTTTAAGTATTTTCGCTGAAACTGATTAAGTTCCGGTCGCCTGTGGAGACTCGATGACCACATATTTCCAATGTGAGGTTTTTAGGTTGAACCAAAATCAAGTGGTACCTCTACCTCTAAGCTATTTCAACATCGTGAGCCCTCATTTACTTCTACAATGTTCCGGTTTCCTTCTGAAAAAAAAAACGAACGATCGATGAAAAGCCGTAGAAGACATCTGCATTAAATTTGTTGAGCAGAAGAGCCTCTGTAAAGACATTTTACGTCGCTATGACGTCCTTTTGTCTGAAAACGTCTCGATGAGGAATCTAGTGAAGGCTACGTCTTCATTTTGCCAAAATTCTTTAAAGTCGCGCTCTAAGAAAGCAACCACTTCACCCAGAAAACGGGGAAAGAATAATGACATATGTTCATGTAACTGAAGAAGACTTATGTCTGATAGAAAGCGTGTCTGACGTGCGAACTGAGCGGAACAATTGATGGCGAGCTTTAAACTTCCCTCCCTCGATCGATTGCCTATTATCGTCTTGCATCCATAAGAGTCTTAGGGAAGTAGACAGGGTTTTCATCGAAATATTAAAAAGAAGGTTGGGATCCGATATTTTCCTTCCACTGCCCTACACTTTTTTCTTTTTTTGCTACTTCTTGGTATTTTTTGCGTAAAAATCATTTCATTTTCCGAAAGATATTTGCTTGACTTACTGTCTAACCTTGGCGCGTCTATTTAAGAATTAAATTTAATCCATTTTTGTTATCTGATCTGAATTAGATTTTTTTTTTGCAATTTAACAAAAACAAATGAGAAAAAAAAAGAACAAAAGATATGAGTAAAGTCAGTAACAAACATAAATCACTTCGTAGACGAATTTGGGAAAATCACGTAATGTCAGCATATTTTGCACATAAGAAACAAAAATTATGATAAAGTTTAAGGAAAAACGGGAAGAGAGAAAACTTTTTTGCATTATTATGCCATCATCAAATAAAAAGTCAATGTATAAGACAGACAGACGGAGAGACAGACATGGAAAGATAGAAACAAACAAACAAACCAACAAATAAATGCAATTTATATCAAAAATGCGAAGCAAACCAACAGAGACTGACAATATTGCACTTCATACACTCGCACGCGCGCATTCAGACAATATGTGAGTAATATTAGCTAAATGTTTGCCGCCATTGTACGTACACATACGTATCAACTTTTTAAGCTAAAGGAAAAGACTGGTGGGCCAAGAAAACGGACCAACAACTAAAAGAACATCTAGCATCTACATAACCCCACTTGAGCAGAGTAATAGAGAGAGGGAAAGAGGGAGAGGAATGGAGAGCGAATAAAAATATGCGTTTCTCTGCAGAAATGTCAACGTTCGGCAAAATCCTTGGAAAATTTATGACATTTTCATATTACCAGAACACACAAACAACGGCGATATATACACGTATTTATGTGCGAAGTAATACTTATGATATGCTGCTCAACCAAAAGAGAAAGAACCATGAAAACACATATATTTTCAGGCTAGAGGCTCGAGGGGCTACCCCAGCAACAAACGAAAAAAAAAGAAAAAAAGGACACAAAAATAACGAGCATATATGAATTTCTTGTGTGACACAATGTAGTCACCAGTCAAAGTGAATTGAAACAAATAAAAAAAAAAAAGAAAAACCGTAACGAATTTAAAGAATTTAGTTTTTCGGAAAAAACAAAATAAAAAAACGGGACACTATCCATACACGGTACAAGAAAGCTTCTTTTGTTAAGAGAACAACAGAATTTTTCAAAACGCACTCTAGCATGTATTTTCAACGCTCAAATATACTATGAAAGGAAAAAAAAAAGTGTAGTGGAAATGTTTTGTTCGTTTTAAGGAGCATCTTTGATACTCTCCACAACATTACCCGCCAATAAAGAATGTCAGGCTAACTTGTTCGAGGTTTCCACTCAACCCTCAACGCTTTCTAAGTCACTTAATAGATGTTCAGATTGGAAAGGTTAGCAATTGCACTTGAATTAAACATTTTATTTGGAAAACTATTTTATTGAAATCGATTATCGGTAATTAACGCGATCTCTCGTGATCTCTCGCGATCTCTTTAGAGGTTAAGTAATCTCTAATCCACTTTTACTTATCGTTTAGTTTAAAAAGTTTTGATAAGAAAGTCTTCCTAAGCTTGATGCACAGCTACAAAAAGGACAACAGATCAAAAACTATTGCATTTAATTCGTTACTGGGCTTAAGAATCCCATGTCAGCCTTAATATTTTGGGTTTAAGGTAACGTCGAAGCAAAAGATGTTATATAAAAGAATTTTCCATAAGATTGGACTTGAAATTTTATTAAAATTGAAGCCAATTATATTTACAAAAGCTTCTTCTACAGAATCTTTTACCACGTCTGATCCGGATAGCGATAACGATGCCGACCAAAAGTAGCAAATTGCATCGGCCAACAATTAAATTTCAGTTCGATATCTATCAGATTGTGACCATAAATGTTTGCCTCTTTTTGGTTACAAACTTGCTTCTGAGGCTTATAGAAGAAACGTGTAGAATAGCGCAGCACTTGATAGAGCAAAAAATATGACAAAGACACCAGGATGTAGAATGAGCTTAATCTCCTATTTCCTATCTTATTGGAAAAAGAAGTGGGAGGGACAGAGACAACGAGATGAATGTCACCCGAATCAGCTGAATTGGAATGAGATTTCGAACAATGACAACGCTAAAGAAACTTCAGACAGATCAGACGTCATTCGGGGTACAGAAAGAAGTGATGATCGATTATTTCCTTTTTCTTGACCGAACTTTCAGACAGATTTTTAAATTTTTAAGTGCGTTTGAATTTTCTAAAATTTTGTAACAGTTTTGGTAAGTACGCCAGACAATAAAGATCAGTACAGCAGTATCAGTATCAAAAACATTTCTATGAAAATTTTTTATTACAACGAAGACAAGCGAAGGGATAAGCGAATGAATGTGGACTCTGTATCGACTAATGGTACATCATAAGTTTGATTTCAATTCGATTCTGTACCAACAGAACGATGAACTTAGTATACCCTCAACGTTTGGGTGATAACAAACCCTGAACTAAAAACCAAAAGAAAATTGAACCAATCACAAGCTATAAAGAAGAAATGGAGACAAAGCGTAAACACACTCACACACGTATTCCTAACATTAATATTTCTATAAATTTGATATAAAAAGAACCAAAATCTAATGCTTTCTGGGCTGCTTTTGTGTGTCAAAAAAGAGGAAGAAAGAAAGAACAAAAAATAAAGAAAAAATAAAAAATAAAAATAAAATTCACATATATACGGTACACACTAGAAATGCATGAAAATGCTTGACAATAACATTGACATTAAACTGTGTGTATATACATGTGTGTATATGCATGTGTTTAATACGGAGAAGAATGTATGTGCGTTCGCTTAAACAATAACAACTTTACGATTTGGTTCTTTGTCATATTTCATGGATGTTGAATAGCAGCAGCAGCCAGTCAGCTCAACTTTTTCCGTTGGGGTCCTTTTTATTTTTATTTTTATTTTCATTTTGATTTTCATTTCAATCGGGACATATTTGCTATATATTGACTCATGGCTCTTGTTGAATGGATGAATAAGTATGCATGCATGTATGTACATATGTATTAATGTTTGTGCGTTCGTGTATAAATACCGCATGATGCATGCAACAGAACGTGACAAATCGTTTGGATTTGTTTATGTCAAAGTATCGGATTAGTTTTTACATTCATTTCCTTTTTCCATTTTTTTCTTCTTTTTTTTTCTCTTTTAAATCTTCTTTAGAAATTTTTATATGTGTGCATCGAACCTATTAAAGAAATTGTGATCTTTTCAAGCTTCATTTGTTATTCAATAAAAAAATGGTGTTATTCAATAAAAAGATCCGTTCGCTCTTAACTCTTAACTTTTAGCTCTTCACTTATAGGATGACAATAATCTCTTATCACAGATAAAAGCGGATCCTTGATATTTCATTTTTTTTTTTTTTTTTTTTTTTGCATAAAATTCTTATTTTCGACGGTAAAGCAATAAAAAATAAAAAAAAATGTTGCCTTTTCCGTGTATCTGTATGGCCGGCCGTTGATACCGTTGAAACCAAGGAATGCTGTTGTGGTATACATTTATGGTAATATTTTTGGGACACATATGTGTCCTCTTAAAATGCATATAACTGTACCTACACAGTTGCTTGTGATCCTTTTTGTTTTTTGCTGTTGTGCAAAAGGACGGAACATCCTTTCTTTCATAATATTTTTTTCTACTTTATTCAGTAGTATGTGCTTATTGCGTTAATAACAAATGTGGGAGAAAGTAATTTTTATTTTATTCTGAATAAAGATGATACCCACAAGCATCCCATTGCATACTTGATTAACGCCTTTTCGATATAGACGGTATTAAAATTTCATATTTTGAAGCTGCCCACAGATCCCAAGGTATCTGTTACTGCTACCTAAAGAGGTATATATTAAGACGCATTAAGCGAATGTTTATCAAATCATTCTTATGCTCTAGAGCACGTATGCTAAAGTTTTCTGCGGATATATTCAGCATCCAGAAGTTGAGAATATGAGCCTGATCCATATTAGCTGTTCGTCTCTGCGTATAATGTGTACGTGACTTTGTGTTTAATCCACAAATGATATTTTGACGAAAATTGATGCATGGACATGTTTTGGCCTAACAATAAACCCTATTGAAAAGCTGTATTCTGGAAAAGCCATCATACTACTGTGGACAAAAAGTAATGAGACTGTATTTTTTTCAAATACCCGCGCTATGATACTGACGTGTATATATTTTTTGCTAGGTTGGTATGACTACTGTGCACATGACAACTGGCATGAATTTCCAGATACGTGCCCTGTTCGGATTTGATAATTTAAGATATACAACCGACCAAAAAAACCGTACACATCAGTATGTTAGGGTGGTCTCATTACTTTTTCCACAGAAGTATGAAATAATTTTGGCTTATTTAATATTTCTCGAGAGAAATCAGTGACAATGAGCGGGTTCATTGGAAAACAATTTCGTTAGTCTCGGTCAAAACGGAGCGAAAGATGTTTCATGTAATCATGAACGGTCTAAGCCTTTATGTAGCAACAGTAAGTGAAGAATAATAAACTCTTTAATAAAAAAAAAACGGACTCTACTAAGTCTGGACTACATAAGTTCAAGTTTTAGACCCTCTACCACAAAGTTTTCATTTCAAATTCTAAACTTTGGATAGTGACAGGCTAAGTGATGTAGGATGCAATCAGCATTCGACCTTATCCGATTATAGCGTTTTAATTAGTTTTTTTTCATTATTCAATTTTAATTAAATTTGGTAATCAGTTCAAATTCTCTTATCTCGCATGGCCGTATTTATTGAGAATAATAATGTGAGCGGTGAAGGTTAATTGGCTTAAAAATATATCTGTGAACTCATTTTCCATTCTATATTGATAGACAGGCGGGCTTTATTAAATCATTATTTGTTATGTTCACAAGTGCAAAACTTTTCTTCTTCTGCCACGTAATATAGCGCAAATAAGCGGATAATTACTGGCCACATTCGATGGCTTCCTATGATATATCAAAGTTTCGATGGATTTGCTGGGCTCGACAGGATCGATGAGCTTATTTAAGGCTTTATATTTTTTTAAAACATGACAAAGACTGAAAATATAATTTGCATCACCCAATCCTCTCTTAACGAGACTCATTGCTATGATGATAGAAAAAATACAGTCACCATTGTTTAAACAACTTGAAGATCTCATTCAAATGCAGGCCCATCTCACGCAAGCCCATAGACGCACTTAAGTATGGTGCCAAAATAAACCAACCGTGGCGTGCGACGTGGACATCAACCTAACTAAACCTATACCTCAACAATGTTTCATTTCATAATTCTAAAAAGAAATTTTGTACAATTTTCTTTTTTACTTTTATGAATTTGATACGCTATGCTGCTCTTCATATCTTATTAAAAAATATGCAATAAATTGAATTCAGCTAATTAATAAATACTTTGAGTGGTACATGAAAGAGTTAATAATCAAAGTAATTGATTGCAATAAGTTTTTTAATTAGGAATTTTCTTTTTAAATTCAAACTGTTTCTTACTTGTTTTGTTTTGATACTGTTTTGCCGGAAGGACTAACAAAAGTATAAGTAAGTTTTTACCGGTTTTTCTAAAAGATAACGTTACTTTGTCCATATCTGCAACAGTTGGACTTTTGCTGTGAAAATGTCGTTCTCTACTCCTGGGCATCTCCACTTTAGGCTTGCGCTAGGTAGCGTGTGCTGTTAATTGTTCCTAGCTAAAGACACAATCGCTAGCTAAGGAGCACCGCTAATGGTAACTGATGTAATTGCTTCGATCGAAATTCTCGTGGGTTGAATTTGTAGTCAAGAACTTTAGCGGCACTGGAGTAGAAGTTACTACTATCGCCATCAGTATTCACTAGACGTTCCTTCTTCCGGCTAACTTTTGTATCAAGTGAGCTCCATATTGTCTGCCTGAGCAGTGCTGTCAAATGCTTATAGCGTTATTCCTAAAATTAGTGCTTACGCACGTGTATAGCCTCAAATTCATATGTTTTTTTTTAAAACGATAGGAAAAATAGAAATAAAACTCGGGAGAGGCAATACCTTAACTAAAATATTTTGTATAATTCTTTTGAAATAATCGTTTTCTATTTTACATAAAAAAAACCCGGTCATGACTTATTTATACAACTTACATAAGATCCGAAACTGCGATTTGCTAGTTCAGTTTCCCATTAAAGGGCAGATAAAGATAAGTTAAGCTTTCAACATTTTAAAGAACATTTTAAAGAATTCAAGATGTTTATTTATTTTACAATCGAGAGTAATATTATTTCGAAAAAAAAAACCTAACTTGATACAAAGTAGATGAAATCACAGTTAATGGCTACAAAATTCTTACATTCAATCACAATAAAACTCAGTGTATCGATAGACAAGCTAATGGCTTATGCCTTATGGCTTTAGTTACTTATAAATATTCAATAAAAACTTATGCTAATTGTTTTTATCAACACTTTTATAATCGACAGCTAACAAAATTGATGCCATAAATCAATATGAACAACAAAACAATACCACGACACTCCCCGCGCACATCGGCATCGAGTCGATGATATTATAAGCGCTTAGAATACTATGACACATCAAAATAGCTAAACAAACACAGGGCGTGCAACATATATAGAGAATAGTGTGAACAATTGTGTGTTGTTCGTTTTCAAACTCAACTGACACATTGAGTAATGTGGTTTATTTGTAAACAATTGTGGTTTTATTACATTAACCGCATTGAAGAGAGAAACAAAAAAGCAAAAAAAAAGAGCACAAAGAACTCAACACAAAAAGCGAAATAGCAACATAAACATAATGCACTTAATGGGTTTGCAAATCAGTTAAGTGTTAAACAAATGTCGGTATATTTACATGTGTGTGTGTGTGTGTGCAGAAAAAATACATGTAGCTAAATCAATGTTTTGTAATGTAACAGTAGTGTGATAGAGGATTAAAAAAACACAGCAACAACCAAGCTATGCAATCAGTGACAGAAATCATGAAAAATATGAAAACATTTATCACAAAAATAAAAAAAAAACAGAAAAAATATTTAAATAAAAATTTTTGGTGGCTGGATGACATAAAAAAAAATATTAATAGAAACGGCCAAAGGATTTTTTATTGCCCCCGTCTGGCTTAAAGCAGACGCACGGAATGACATAAATTTTTCCCCTGCGGAACACAAGTATGAATTGATTAAAGTTTAAAAACAAAATTTTTCTTTTTTTTTTAGTTTCAGTGCATTTTTCTTTTATAAGCCACAGCACACAGTATGACTTCAATCTATTTTTTAGTTTCTGCCAAAAACTATTATTATGAGTTTGCAGTGTTTGCAGTGGTAATGAAAATATGCGTTTTAATTAAAGCCTCCGAGACTTGAGCTAAGTAAGGTTGGCGAAGTCTGATAGCAACCTATTTATTCCTTTGTTTCGTTTTAATTATTTTCAATAAATTTTAATTATTTTTATTTATTGCTTCTACGTTGCAATTCGGCAACAGTATTTTCGATATCCTTTATGGTTCTCATTAATACTAAAAAGTCTTGAAAAATACAAAAGTTTTATATATACATATATTGATCAAAGACCTTTGACATATTCGATCTGACGTTTGGTAGAAATTTTTATTACATAGCTCTAGACCTAGACAATCTTAAAAACAAAAAAAAAAAAAAAAAAAATGCTTAAGAGAAGTGCACTTCGTTTAGCGTCTGTAAGGTGCTGTCGAAATACTCGGATTCCCTTGGAAATCTATGGATATTATTTGCAGATTTTTAAGCATCAGAGATTGCTACACCAAAATCTGACTTTGCTCGATGAGTATGTTTCCCCCTCACGCGTAGTATAGATTGGCTTTATTTATTAATGTGTTTAATTTTACGACCAAGCCTTACTTCTAAAGACCGGGCCAAACTTGAAAGCAGCTTGGTTGCCAAACTCTGGCGACGTCATTGATGTCACAATACTTCAAAGAAGTTGCATCCGACTGGCTTAAATCGCTGGAAACTAGGCGTACATGAGGATAGAAAGAAGCGGGGAGAGAGAGAGAGAGCTATAGCGGGCATCGCTAGACTAAGACATGTTTGCCCGATTGATAACTGTTAAGGCATTATCGATTCGAATATTCAATAGAGATATGACAACACGGCAAGCGTAAATAATTTCAGATTCCCATAGTGGGCGCTGAACCCAGGTATGCCGACTTGATAACAGTGCTTCTTATTTACTAGGTTCTACAGCAGCTTGACAGAAATGTAAAGATGTGTCTTCGTTTGGCCTTCAGCAATTAAAAAACTCGGGAGGCGTTGAGTGAGCTTCCTGTGCCATCGTGAAGATTTTCCACTCTGGGTATTGAGCTCGGGTATGCCGACTTGATATTCGTGTTTCTTACTTACTAAGGTCTACGGTAGCTTGATAGAAAAAGCAACGATATCTTCCTGTTTTACCCTTCAGCTGAAGAGTTTGGAAGGCGTCGAGTGAGCTCCACATGCCATCTTGTGGCTAGACCTTCATGTCATTTACCTCAGCGGGCGTTAAACCCAGATATGCCAACTTGATAGTCATGTTTTTTATTTACAAGGCTCTATGGTAACCTGATAGAAAAAGAAAAGATATCTTCCTTCGCCCTTCAGCGGCTAAAGAACTCGGTAGGCGTCAAGTAAGTTTCTTGTGCCGTCGTGATTTTCCGCTCTGGAAATTGAACCTGGATCTGCCGACTTGAGAGTTGCATCTACAGGTTGAAGCGGTAGCCTGGTACAAAAGCAACGATATTTCGATTTGGTAACTAAACGGCTCCGTGTGCCATCGTGGAATTAGACCTTCACGCTTCATGCCAGTTTGACAGTCGCGTTTTTTATTTACTAGGCTCTACAGGAGTTTGATAGAAAAGTAAAGATATCTTCGTTTGGACTTCAGCAACTACTCGACTTTCATGTCAAGAGCATTGAAGACAATGTCTTAGAAATTAAAATGAAATATCCTATTTGTCTCCCTTCCTTCCTATTCAGTCTTCACTTTATCTTGCAATTACAAATATCGTGTTTATATATACGTGATATTTATGTATATAAATTATGACATAAGTTATGGAAGAAATTGCTTTTTGAATGCTATTAACAAGGGTACAAAGCAATTCGATCCAAACTTATGCGTTTAATATCTATTTGGTTATTGGTTTGTTGTGACCTTTTCCATGTTTGACCTTTGGGACCATAAGCATTAGTTGAACAATAGACGACAAAATTGTTACCGCAATCGTTATGTTAACTAAGAGTTATTTCGTTTGGTTAGTTGCTGTTGGGATGTTTGCTTGATGCTCTATACCTCTATACCTCTGGCAACTGGCATCAGAAACATCAGTTCACTTGTGTCGAGTTATAAGGCCAAGAGTTTGAACGATAAACTGTCGCCAAAAAGCTACTTTTTTTTTTAAATATTCTCTCCTTCCTGCTTTTAACAATTTTTTTGGGAATTTATGAAAAACAAACAAAATATCGTTGACGAACAGCCGCATGATAAATGTGAAATACCAGTTTTTTGGCCGGCCCATAACCAATTTAAAGTAAACTTATACATATGCATGCATATAGTTTCACAACTAAAACTTCCGTTTGGCATCAAAACAATCATCTATGTCTGGTGCAGCGTTATCAATACTACTGATGCTGCGACGACGACGACGACGACGACGACTACTGCTATTCGATAGAACGCTCTTTCAATTGCTATTTGTCAACAACAACAACAAACTGCTGCTACTATTGCTATTGCAGTATTATTATTATTGTTGTTGTTATTGCTTTTCCTATGGCTGTTGACTTACAATAACAAAGCGTTACATTCGAGCAATTACTCTGACTGCCGTCTTCACTAGATATGCATCAAGTCGAAAATTTAAGCAAAAAAGAAAAAAAGCTCAAAAGCATAATAAAAAAATTACAAAACACAATTGAAAGAAATGAATGAAATAAAAAAAAATGGGAAAAAACAGGGGATTGATCAACTTTTATTTAACAACAACATGTTTTTGTTTATAAAGTTCAGAGTTTTGTTGATCCTGCTGCTCCCTCCTTCTCTTTCCCATTCTTCTATTCTTTCTTAATATATTGTTTGTTTGTTTGTTTCTCTGTGAAATTATGTTCATTTTTTTTGTTTTTTTTGCTTTCTTTGTTTAGCTTTTCATTTCATTTTGTTGTCGTTGTCATGTTATTTGATGCATCAGTAAATATTGCACCAATTTGTGTTTTGTGTGCGCTTTTTCTCTCTCGACTTATTATTCATTTTTCTTTAGGTTTTTGTTGCGAGAGTTATCGTGACTTTGGTCGCCTTAGTTTAAATTATTTGAAGTTTATAAATAAAGTAGTCGGGTGATGCTTTAAAAGGATTATATACTTTATCCTCTTAACTTTTTTCCCTTTTACTTACATATGAAAAGTTCATTTTTTATTTTTTTTTTCTCTTGAAATAATATTTAAATGAACGAAAAATTTCATATCTTTAGCATGCGTTGAACTTTTGAGTCACTTTTGTGTGTAAGCGATGCAAATTTATGATTATAAAAAGAATTAACCAAAAAATTGATTTCACCATAAAAACTCCATAACTGAATTAAAGAAGAAGAAGAAGATCTCTCCTATAAAGTTGTAAAATTTAGTGTAAAAAATCTGTGAACGATTTTTTCTTGCTACACATAGATTGACTTGATTGACAAATCCTGATATAGTAATTAAAACGAAATCAATTTATTTCGAATTAAATCGCAAATTAATTAACTTTTTTTTACTTATTTCCACGGGAGGTTCATTAATAATACAAATATTTGTCAGTTTTATATAAAATCAAGTTTAATATTGAAAGGATGACAGATTACCTTAATTAATGCCAACAACTATTGCCAACTTTTGATGCATTCTCCTACAGATATTCTGTGTAAAAAGTATCCGAATTTTTTAAAACAAAACTTACAATTTCGTTCAAAGTTGCGTTGTGGTTTTAAAGTTTTATTATTTTATTTTATTACTATTATTTTTTTATTTATTGTTTAGGATGATAATTGGTTAATTTATCGCCTGGTCAATGAATTACGATTTTTATAAGCATTTCTTTAAATTGCTTTCCTGTTCGTATGGCAGCACTCTTTTTTTTAAAACGATATTTCGGACACTTCGAAATGTCTGATCGTGTTGGAATTTTGCACATAACTTTAGCTACGACGGCAACGCAATATGCAAAAATAAATTTGGAAAAATTCAAAATGGCGGCAGCTAGAAGGAATATTTTTCATCTAACAGCTTTTTAAATTAAACAGTTACCTAGGAGTGGTCGTAAAGTAGTCCGATCAAAATCATTTTCGACCGTGTTCGTCCGTGGGTTAAAGCACGTCATTGTACTACATTTCGTCGGAACATCTCGGCGCGCAGACTATTCGGACAGACAGCTAGACAAGCTTACATCTATTCAGAAAATGGTTCTGAGTCGACCGGAAAAAGAAACAGTTTTCTTAACGCATCCTTGATACAGAGTGTTATAGATTACCTGGAACCTAAGACACATCTAGCCGGTCAAACATGCGTTGCGTGTGGTGAAATCGTTAGAAGGTTTACAAATAGAAGTAATGAGTCATACAAAGCTAACTGAGAAGAGCTCTTGTAATAGTGTTCACGTAATGGACTAAAAACTTAAAAATAAATTAGAAAGGAATATTTGTTAATAAGCTTTTATTTAAGTGCGTTTAAAAGGGCACAATATATTTGGTTTTTCTGGCTGTCTGGCTGTCTGTTTGGCTAATGCCTGCGCAGTCGTCCAATTTCTGAAATGTGTTGACAAAATTTCGTACAGTGACGTGGTTCAACAAAAGGGTGAGCGCTACCGAAAATGGGTCCTATCCGACTACAAGTACTTATCATACATCGCCTTAATTTAAAAAAGTTGTTATATGAAAAATATTCCTTGCAGCGGGTATCATTTTGAATTTTTCCAACAATTTTTTTACACATTGCATTGTAATGGTAAATAAAGGTGCATGCAAAATTTCGGCACAATCGAACATTTGGAAGTGCCTGAAATGTCAACCGACGGCTTCCCATCTGATGGGGCGGGCGCCCCAAAATTTTTGCAAATTGTATCGTCTTCATAGCTAAAGGGGCGTGCAAAAATCCATCCCGATCAGACATTCGGAAGTATCCATATTTTCGATATTAAAAAAAGTGCTGCCATGCTGACAGAAAAGCAAGTCAAATAAAAATAAAAGCTTATGAAAAAGAACTCCTTTGTTTAGTTGTAATAATATTTGTTTTTAATCTTTTCTTTTAATTGGATTTTATTAATGAAGTTATGTTGCGAGTGCATATAGAGATAATAATCATTGAATTAATAAACAAACAAAAACTGTGTGTTTCTATTTTGAATAGTTATCTGAAAAATTTTGCTGCCTACATAAGGATTTTTCAATAAACTTTTATTTTATTTTTTTTTTTATTTGTTTTATTCGTTGCCAGAAATTCTTGTTAATTTCTATCTTCATATTGCGATTTTAATAAATGATTTTTAATGTTATTCGTTACCTCAAATTTTTGCTAATTCCTAGCTTCATAATGCGCTTTCAGTTGCATTCATTACTTACTGTTTGCTTCCGTTATTTTAACAAAAATTTTCGAAATTCTATTTCACGCAAAATTAGGCCGCTTTTTATTCGTTTTATAAAATATTTAATTTTCGTAATAGTATTATGGTTCACAATAGTTGCGGCATGACTGTTGAAATTATTATCCCTCTTTCCATCTCACTCTCGTATAATTTTACATTTTTAAAATATTCAACAACCAAGAACACAACAGTAAATCATAACAAGAAAACAAACAACCAATAGTTGTCTTGTTGTGCGATATTGTGATGTAAATTATAATTGCTCTCGTAATTAATTCATAGAAAAATCCATCCAAATATAAATCAGAACTTAATTCGAAACATTTTTCATACACAGGTACATATATGATTTATAAGTTTACAACGATTCATTAGCTTGCAATAGGACTTTAAATCAAAATAGTTTATACTCCATAGACGCGTACATAGATTATGTTTTTTTCCTTATTTTAAGCGGATACATAAATAATTCTCTTAAATAAAGGCAATAGGTGCCTGTTGTGTCAATTGTATTTAAAATTTGTTACTTATCGTGAACGTGGCGTTAACTGAATTATTCGCATTTTCGAACATGTTCTGTGCATGTAAGCTACAAAGATATATGAATTATTCATTTGTCAAATCAATTAACTCTGCTTTCTGAATTTTTATATTTTATTGTCAAAGCACTTGATTGCTGGCTGTATATATTCGAAAGAAATTTCTTTAATAACCCTACTAAAGGACAAATTTTTTTGTAAACATTTCATAATATTAGGTGTGGCCATAAATTTTTGGGTATTTTTTTGATGAAATTCAAATATTTTTAAAAAATACTTGTTACAAAGCCTGACTAACTATCGTAATTTATAGTCTTTTGCCATTTATCGGATAGCTTACGTATACTTCAAGATTTCGAGGCGAAATAGTCATCGACCCATTAATTCGCATTTTCAACTTTTGTGTACCGCTGTTCTGGTAAATGTGATCGTGGCGAATAGAACTAATAGTAATAAAATGAAGGCAGGCCTGGAGAATAAGGCGAGGTCAGGCCTGGAAAATATGGCCGAAGTAGGTCTGGATAATATGACGGAGCCAGGGCTGGAGTATACGCCCGAATCGGGATAAGTTCCCTGCTCAGGCTGAAGATCATTTTCTGGTTTGCTTTTGCTGCGGACGAACGGACGTATCTTCATTATCGCTTCATTTCCAAGACCAGCATTTTTTACACGAAGTCTTGTTAAATGCTTTCTAATTTAATACATTTTCATCATAAGCGAGCTTAACAATAATTTTAGTAGCTTCAGTTCCATATTCTCTCCGATAAAAACAGAATAATATCCTAATGCCTCAAATGGTATTTGTTGACTTCCATGTCTTAATTCTACTAATCTAATCTACACTAAACGATTGCTTTTATATAACTGAAATTTATATCATATAAACGTAAATGTCTAATCTATCTGTAGCTGAAATTTCGGAAAAATTGAATATACCAGGTAGAATTTATAAAGCATTACATTTCAATGTAGAGAATGTGTAGAGAATGATCACAACTAATAAATAATTTTTTTCAAAAGCCAACTCTTACTCCAGTGTTGCAAATTGTAATTAAAATTTAGTTAAAACATTTCGTAAGCAATAAAAAGTTAAATAGATAGACGGCCCGTTTTTTGTTCTCACTTTACTCTACCGTTTGTTTGTTTTATGGAGTTAATTCATTTGGCAGTCGAAACATTCATAAGTCAGATTTCAGTTCATGTCTCAAATTACACCTTTAGATTTTGATCGTCTAAAAAATTAACACTTTTTTTGCCATCTCATATTATAACGTACACTGGATTTTAGCGGGGAAAATATTTGTATTCAATGAAAATATAATTTATTGTATAACTTAAGACAGTATTGGTATTCAAACCAGATTTTGCCGAAGCAACAATTTGATACGTTACCTTAAAAATCACTTGCTATAGATTGTTCATTATTAGATTGGATAAAAAGTATTGCAAAAAGTACTTCCCACTGTGGTTTTTCTGAAGGATTTTATTATTCTCTGGTTATCAACAACGATGCAATTAATTTACAAATCCCTTTAATGATGATGATCCGGAAATTCATTTGAATTATTTTTTGCCAGTAAAGATCTCCTATTCAAGAATCTTAGAAGACTAGAAAACTAAAGCCAACGACGAATTGAACTAAAAGCATTTGTATTGTTTAAATTTATTTCTCGGTCTAAAAGAACAATTTTGCTTTTAAAAATCACAATTACTGAAACTCGTTTTGATGCTCGCCTTACGTAAGCAATTTTGTAACGATTTTAGATTTTACGCAAAAGCTATTATTTCTTATAATTCGGCGCCCAATTTCTCTTAATCGATTGGTTATCTATTGTTCCGCTAATAATACAGCGCCTCTGAAGTTTAGTAAACACAAAGCAGAGTAATGCAAGTCACTTGTGTTTATTGTTCTTGTAAGTGCCTTAGTTCGCTTTCTCTGGCAGCTATTAATTTCATTTCATGAAATTCATTTACAGTAATTAAATGAGTTTGAATTTTGCCCAGAAACCTACTCATGGAAAATGCAAGTTACATACGAAATAATTGGCTGCATTACCATGGAATGGCTTGCGTCTCTGTGAAAGGGAGGAAAAACAAAACGTGTAGCGAGCGAAGCAAATTTAATATTTTTTTATCAAATAACTTCTTCAACCATTTTCGTCATAAAATACCAAGAATTGCATCCTCTCGCTTTATGAGAGCACTTGACACTTGACATAACACTTACATTATAGCGGAACGATTCTGAAAAATATTCGTTCAGTTAAATCATTACTTTGGCTCAATTTTTGTTATAAAACATTAACAACAACGCTGATTGCCGTATAAAGTTTTATATTTTGTAGTAAAGTTTCTATAAGAAGGGGTTCAAAAAATGGTTCCATTTCATCGATCGATTTTTGCGGAGAGATACTGGATATGGAAAGTTTTTTTCATAAAATGTTATGGGAAATATTCCTAGAATTTATTTCTATCGAATTTATTTTCAGCAGAATGCCCACATTTATCATTTTACAAAAGTGCATCAATTGCTCTCGAGGAATATGGCAACAGAGACATCAGGTAGGCAAATACATAGGCAGACTTACTTAAATCGATACAGAAATGATTGCCGACCGATTGCCATAATAAAAGGTGGGCCAATATCTTAAGTTTTTTTAGATATCGCATACATCTGTACAAACTTAACTTCCTGTTATCACTTGCCTTACACGATCTATAATGCCTGACAGGGAGTAACAATAAATAGTAAATTTCGGTGTGATATTATTTTGTTCAGATGTTTGTAGAATTATTTTACCAAATATTTTCATAGCCTACTATCTACCATAAGTTATCTACGAATATATTTGTCAAAATAACGTTAATTTGTATACGAGTAACTTATGATACTGCTAAGATGACTTGAGAGTGACGTTTTATTACACTAATATACCTAAAAGTGGGGTTTCCAATCTTATAAACTATACGCAAAAATACGTCTTTTCCTGCACAGCCCCAAGGAGAAACTACTCCTTCCCTAGGGGAATTCGTGATTTATCTAAAAGGGAAAGAAATGAGTGGCCAGCGATAGACAATATTTCGAATAGTAAATGTTAACCAGTTTTCTACTATACAATCTCGAATGTCGGAAAAATTCAGCATATATATATTATATATTGAACCAAGTTTGTGAGTGGATGAGTTGTTCTGACGATATGGCATTTTTTTTCCGGTAGTCCAGGTATATATTATTGAAATTTTTTTACAGTTGCTATGAATGATTAAAATTAAGGTATTCCCGGTTAAGAAAGCGATCAATTTTCGGAAGTCTTTCCCTTACGAAATTCATGTTTTATCTTAAAGTGGGAATAAATATTATCCAGCGATAGATAATACTTTGTATAGCAAATGTTTTTTAGAACAAGGTTTTGAATATCGGAAAAAAACGACGGAGACAAAGTTGTCGGACCTAAATAATTTTGTCTCGTTTAAATAAAATTTCTCATATAGTTTAACATTTTATATATAAAGGATATTTTCTTATCTATAAAAAATAGATTTTTATATTAAATATGTATATAAATAATTCCTATTAGTACGCTTGAGTATACGGGCGTTTTAGAATATTTTTCGCTTAGGATTATTGTGCCAAAAATTTGTTTTCATTTCATAAAATCAGTAATGACTACGTCATGTGTTTGTATATACACGCTAAAGAATGTATTGGCACCTAACAAGTGTCCTTTGGCTTCTGTATAAAAATATACATCCATATACACACACACACACACACACTCATACACAAAAAAAGTAAACCTGACGTTGCCTGCAATACGAAACTTAAATTGTTATTTATTTACTCTTAAAGGCATTTCATGCAGAAGGCACTAAGAATTGATTGTTTAGCTGTCAGAATTTAAAAAGCATAGAAAAGAGATACACCCAGAGAGGCAGATGTGAAAACATTTAAGAGTTTTTGTGAAAATTTGCTAAATAAATGTATATAGGGAGTCTATAAAATATTAAGCCTGCATGTGTCTATACTTTTTGTTCATTCATTCGTTCATATTCTTATGAATTCACTTATAAGGGCTAACTGTTACTACTAACCACTGTGTGTTAATTATTGGGCTCAATATTTCTTTCGCATTGCGAATGACTTAAGAATATTTAATAAAATCGGAAATTGGAAACTCTAAGGAAGAATACAAATTAGAAATTTTAATTTACGAAAGACTTATATGTCGTATGGTATGTACATATCTAACTGTAAGAACTAAAATGAATTTAGTACTTTAGGGTTTTGCTAACTAATGAATTCAATTTACATTTCACCTGATGATGAAATATTGGACCGAACTGAAAATTGCATTAGATTCAAACGAATATTGCAATAGATTTATGTTCGGTTGGAAGGGTTAAATCGGACACAATACTCACTAAGATAATTCACTTTCTCTTTAATAAGCACTACTGACATAGTATGAATGAATGTTTTAAATATTTTCATTATTCATTAATATTCATATGAGATTTTACTACCCATACATACAATGTATACAAGTATTTTTTTGAACTCCATAAAATGAAAAAAACGAAAGTATTATCAATGTATATACACATGATCTGTGTATGGCGGTAAATTAGATTTGTCGTACCAGATGTTACATCAGCATATACGTATGGAAGTATATGTAAAGTACAGTTAGAATAAGGTAGTCCCCTCTGTCCATCTGATCATCCACCTCTATTGTTGAAACTTTAAATACAAAATTTTAATTAACATCAATTTACCAAAAGCTTAAAAAGGGTCCTGAATGACCGCAATTGCGAAAAGATTCTAATTACGAACATATAGTCTATCTAAACTTGGCTAAAATCGTGTGCAAAGGGCCCATACATTTATGACTACTATCGTTTGACGTGACACCAACAAAGTGTTTCGCAATTTTTCTACAAACAGTTGAGAGACCCACTTTTCAAAGGAGTTCTGATTCAACTTGTAATACTCCGAAGACCACATCCGATATAGTATATAAGTAAGATAAGTATACTTTCCTGATCAATCGGAAATTCTGAATTGATTTATTTTTGTCCGCAAGCAATTGTTCACAATAACGATTGCAATAGGCAACATTTGTACATTCAAGAAGAATACATTGGTCTAATTGAACCTAATAATAACATATCCTAAGGCCAAGATCAATACGCCATTCGATCGACTGATACGTATATATTTAACAAAATATATTTCTATTATAATAATGCTTGAGGTATGGTTGATATCTAAAGCTAGCATATAACGGAGTCTACTTAATTAATTTCTGATGAAAAATATAACAACAACAAAAACAAAAAGAAATCATGTAGAACATGTGTGCTATGAATACGGATTTAGAAGGTTTATCGTGCAGAATTTCAAAAACCGATTGATTGGTTTTTTCGGTTTTATTTTTGTATATGAATCCTATGTTTTCATTGGGAAGATATTTTTTTTTAATGATCATTATCCATGTTGTTGCATTCAATCAAACAAGAAGACTGACTACATGCTTACTTCTTAAAGCAAATATTCGTAAAAATCTATCCTTGTTTCGTTTATGAAATTTTAAATATCTCTCTATAAGTTATTGAGTAGAATTTACTCAGACTTCTGAGCTTATAGAGATGTTTTTGTAGTAACTATCAATCAATGCGATTGCACTCGGTTCTTTAAAGAGCACAGAAAATGCACTAAAGAAAGTTATTTTAAAGTTAATGTAAACAATTTACATGAAAAGAATTAAAGTTAATAGGCTTACGCTATTTGTCATTCTTTTAAAATCGTTTTTCTAGAAAAACGCATTTAAAGTTTGAAAATTTATTATAGCTATGCTTTGATTGTAATATTAGGGGTAAAAATCTTCTAATCTTTGCAACGAGCGATGGACTTTGGTAAAGCGACGAATGCATGCGCGTGATATTTTTCTGTCTTTTCTTTTCTTTCTTTTTCTTTGTATGCAATATGTATATGACTTATTATTACACACATTACATACATTATTACATACATTATATACATATTATATACATTACATACATATTGTATACATTATTACATACATTATATACATATTATAAACATTATATAAATATAGTATACATTATTATATACACTATATACGTATTATATACATAGTACACATGTTGTATAGATTATTGTTGCATCTAATAACAGATATATTACAATCTCATCATAATATGCCTTAATGGTTTCTAAGTTACTAAAGCATCAATAAAAAAAAGAAGAAATTTCTGACGTCTTCTAAAAAACATTAAGAATTTATTGTGAAAGAAGTTTACATTACGTTGTATTCAAAATATTGTCCTTCACTACCTGCTACTTCTTCTATTTCTTTAAGACAAAATGTGAATGTTGCAAGGAACAGATAACAAGATTATAAACAAAAAAAGTCACTTCTTCGGTTTTGTTATAAGAATGGAAGCCCTTCTAGACCATACAAAAACCGATCGAATCAGTATTAATAAGAAGAAAAATATGATAACAGAGGAGAGGTTAGCACATTCAAGCTTAGTTTCTTGGCCTGTTTTGCTTTACGAGATCGAATTTCGTTTTGTTGAAAAATCATGATATCATGACTTTTGACATATTCCGCCGGTTTTTCGTGCCAACTGCATCAATTAATGTCGTTAGCGGTCCATAGTGATGGTTCCATTTGATTGAAAGAGACCATAATATACTACAGCCACCTAACCTCCCTACCCGCCCCACGGCAACCATGGGTATTTACTTGTTCGATCGCCTAGTCTGCATCATAGTTATTTGTGATTTGGATATCCTAACGCAACCATTGTTCATTTTATTTAAAGGCCTACCTAAAGGTACTGGGTACGGGAGTCACTAGTACTTCAAGTTTGTGTTGTTACCAAATGACCAAAGTTACGATATTACGTTTTGCAAATTGGGCAAATTCAAAAAAATCTTCTGTGTTGGCCATCTTTTGTTAAACGAGGGAAACTTATTTGTACACCAGTTAAATTATTAATTATTTTTCTCTAATTAGCAGAGAGCATAAAAATGCCCCGCCTTGTTCAAATAGTTTGCCTATTTTCTTTTTCTCAAACATGTCGCTCTTCCGCTGTCTGTGCCGCAGTCGGAAACGCACTTTGCCTGTTGCGCAAGCATAAAGCAAATAAGTATTCTAAAATATTAATTTAATAATTCCTTAAAACGGCTGGCTGCTGGTTTAGAGTTTCGGAGTGTGTCTCCTTCTTAATTGATCTTTTGATTAAATAAATGATGCCGTTGCACTCTCAAAATATATTTCTCTAAAATACCCCATAAAGCAGAACATTTTCTGATGAATATTTTTTTTTATATCTTACATAAATGACTTTCATTTATCCTTAAAAAACAAAAGCTTTTTGCCAATAGCAAGTAATTTGCAAATCGTAGTTGACTTTTAAAAGCCTTTAAAACGAAAATCAACTGAAAGTTTTTTTTTTCGATTTCTTCTTATATTATTGCAATAAATCGCACCACAACAAAAGGCTCACAAGTCGCTTAGTCTTCTCTTAAATATTTAACTGCACTCTATATGTAAGGACGGCCACTAAAATGTTTTAAATTTTGTTATGAAATAGACCAAAATACTATGGACCGTTAAAGCATCTTTTTTATTCCGACGCGCAATAATTTTTTACTCATTCGTGGTGAGGTAATTGAACAGTTCCTTCAAATGATATTGAAGTGATTTCTGAGAATCGGCTTAATCAAAAAGGAAATTAGATTCTTACACCTTTCAAAATTTCTTTGCCCGACCACCCACATTAAACTAAGTTAATGGTATTTGTGAGAGGTCTAAACGCATCTAAGGACTTGGATGAATGTAGTTTGAAATATTTTCTGATGAACTCTTATTTTATATTTCAATTTTGTTTTTATATACGTAACGATGTGCGTACTGCAAATCACATTTTAAGTAGTTGTTGTAGATAGAGAATAAATTTCTAAGAAAATATTTTCCTTCTTCGTTCTAAATGATGCAGCGAAATTTCCCCGTTGTCCATACACATTGAAAAACTGTTATCACACAGTTTTTTCCCTCTGAACTTAAAAAATAAACTTTAAAAGAGAGACAGTTTCAAGTAATATTTTTCATTTAAGTGCATCTGTAAATAAACACAGAGAAATTCCTCCGCAAGCCGTCGGTCATTATGACAATAATTTCCATTTACTAATCTATAGTTTTAAATAGACTCCACACACCATGTTTGCTGTGACAAATACACGAACAAAGATTAGATTTCAGAAAAGAAAGAGGAGTTCCAGAATAAAGAGATTACTAATGAAAAAGAAAATAAAAAACGAAAAAGGACTTTTTGGTAGCAACCAAAGGTCTTCTTCTGTTCGAATATTATTTCACGATTACGCTAGTTAAGACTACGATGGCAAACTAAATAAATAGTTAAAGAGGAAAATCTTTTATTAAATCTTGGCAAATAAAAATCAAGAAATAAAAGAATAAGAGGAACATAAAGTAGAAAAAAAAAATTTTTTTTTTTCTCTTTCATAATTTATTAAGAAATGCAATTTGAGCAACTGAAATAAAATTTTTTTAAATAAACCGAAGATAATTGCTTTCCCTTTTAAGTAAAACTTTTGATTTAAATGTTGCTACTCACCCTTCTCCCTGCTTCGTTATTGTGTAAATTCATTAAGCTGCGTGCCTTCAGTGAAATGCTGTTTTTCCATTTACTACTACTACCGCCGGCGGCCATTGAGGGACCGAGTGCATAACCCAGATTACTGCCACCGTTATTGTAGCCGCCGCCAACATCTGCAATCATACCATTGACAGCTCGTTGATTTTTACGTTTTCTTTTACGACGATTGCTTGTCGATGACGATGTAGCACTAGCTGCCACCGCATCCATATTGAAGACTTTTGAATTTAAAATTTCACGATTGATTTTTTCCTATTTAATATTTGGAGAGGACGACAATAGCCGTTCAATTTATTCCCAACAAATGATCAAAATCATGTGAAAAGAGAGAAAGCAAAAAAAAAAGACAAAGAAAGAAAGAAAAAATTATATTAAATTTCATTTTCTGTTCAAATAATGGTGAGAATGAAAAAAGGCAGGTATTGCTCCTGCAGGATAAAAAAGCGAAAAATTAATAATAAACGTTATAACAAGTTGAGGAAAGTTGAGTACAAATGCAAAAAACTATATACGTGTATATGTGTTGTGTATATGTGTATATAGAAAAAACAAAACCTTGTTTGCTGTTGGCTTAGCGGAACAAAAAATCCTTTAATAATTGTTCCTCACGTTATAGGAAAACTTTTAACCGAGAACTAAACGTAAAAAAACAAACTGAAATTCATTGCAGAATTTTGATTTTATTTTTTGCTTTTTTTTGTTAAATTTCCTTTCAGCAATTGTTTGGGAAATAAATTTAAAACGCTGTATTTATCAATCAACGGACAACTTTCCGATATATTGTGCACACTTTCGATTGGGAAATATGTAGATGACAGCTTCTTTATTAAAATATGATTTTATTTTATATCAAAAGATGTAGTTATTGTTCTAAATAGACGGAAGCTATATATAATCAAAACGAAAAGAGTTGAATCTAGCGATATGCTTTAAGTCGTTTTCAGGTTTCCAGCTATGACGCTATACGTTGGGCATTCTCTACAAAGGTCTTAAGGGTCTTTCTAATACGTTTTTAAGAGTAGTGACTTTCTCAACACATGCTTAAGCGATTAGTGACTTTCTCAGGCTTAAGCGCGATAAAATAAATAAAAATATTACGGTAATTGAGAAAGTACCACGCGACTTAATATGCTTTTATAGGCTCATGGGCTATGTAAGAGTAAGTTAAAGATTTTTAGAAAATTTATCTAAAATTTAAAAATTCTAGGTTTTATTTAAAAAAAAAAAGCGAAAGCTTCACTAGTGTAGTATCATCAAGTAAAGCAGAAAGTATTTGTATAATTGTAAATTACCACTATGGACAAAAAGTAATGAGACTTTAAAACGCTGCTATTATTAACCCAACAAAGCACCTGTCTCGACATGCTTGTCATTTGTTCGCAACAGTCAAAGCGATCCACCAAGAAATATATATTTACTTCTATATCATAGCGTGAATATTTAAAAAAAAAAAAAATAAAGTCTCGTTTAATTCTATACACTAAAATAAGAAAAAATAAGATGGAATCATGTAGACCAAACCAAGTGTTCGACTTTGGTACTCACAACCTAGGAGATAATATCAGTATGTGTCGCTGTTTTCAGTCGCAATAACTTTCACGAAACATCTTTCAGGAAAGGGAAGTCAATGAATCTCGTTTACGAATGAGTCTTGCGACAGAGCTAAGTAGTCTTAAACATATCTAAATGTCCCCTTAAGAAATAAAAGTTCAAGCGACTGTTTTTACCATGGTAGGCATTAGGGTAAATTTATTGACTACACGCTTCTCTGCACCATGTTGGTCGACTATTTTTGGTGTAATTTGGAAAAATTGCTTTTGGTTTCAATGAGACAATGCAACATGCTGCACATCATCATAAGAGGTCAGACAAACTAACGTTCGTTAAGTTAAGCTTCGAATGTTATAGAATTTAATGGTGAAAGTATGTGGTAGTGTGTTTAATGAAATTAGGAAACAATTTCAATTCCAAATTGTATATAGTGTCGGTACATTTCAGCATTCGATCGTACGAAAACTCAATTACTTTCTGATTAATGCATAATTACCAAGGAGGGAAATTAACTTAAAAAAGAGAATAACTTTCACTTGTAACCTAGACTTCGACCAAATGACATTTCAAATGTTTAAAAGAACTAATAGCAATCCCTCTTCAGTAAAGTATATCTAAATATATATATAGTAAGTTTTAAGTTGCATGCATTATTTAAGTTTTTATCCGTCATCAGATGAACAATCAAGGACTTATATAAAATATTATTCTTATTTGCCCTTTTAATAGAGTTCAGTGTCGGTTTTAAATGGAAGAAAAGAAAAAAGTAAGAAAGAAAGAAAAAATTAAGAATTTTTTAACCACCAGTTATGGTTGAAGAAATTTTCTGGTAATTGTCCAAAGCTCATAGCCAGTGTTGGTTGGTTGCGCTTTTTACCCTTCGTCTCGAAAGCCATAATATTGAAAACAAGTTAAACTAAACTATTGTTGTTGTTGTTTTGGATGTTGTTGCCGTCGCTTTGGTTGTTCGTATATATATATAATAATATATTTATACATACATACATACATAGATGTATATGCTGTGAAAGTAATGAAACAATTTAGTAAAGTTTACCTGCAATTCAAGCATTTCCTTTTCCTGTAATTTCGAATTGAGTATTTCCTTTGTAATACGCTCCTGTAACTCTAATAAATCTTCCGGTTTAATGCGTCCTGCATTGTATTCCTCCGAAGAGTCTTTCTCTTGACGTGGCGCAGCCACAAACGATGATCTACTACTAGCAGATTGCTGTGGCATAAGTGGTAATGGTGGTAATGGTTGAGCGTCTGCTATAGTTGATGTCAAATTGCTAGAAATGGACGAAGGTGATGAAGAACCACTAAAAGAAGAAGGCGACGATGACGACGACGATGAGAACGTGCTTGATGATGAAGGCTGCTGTAGAGAATAGCTGCTAACATTTGACGATGTTCTGTTGTTATTGTTATTGTTGTTGTTGTTGCTGCTGCTGTCGGTGTCGGTGTTGGTGTAAGTGTTTCTAAGGTTTATCGTTTCAGTGTTGACAGTTTTATTGGAATTTTCTAGTGATTTGATATCGTGGCGAGTGAGGGCAATGTCATCATTAATACTACCAATGGAAACGGCAACAGCTGATACCAAAGTCGCCGTATTACTGTTATCGTAGTTGTTGCTATCACTACTTCTGCTGTTACCTTTGCCATTGTTTGTTGACAAACGTTGTTGACTTTTTGTTATTGTTGAACCGTTCAAATTGGTATTTACCGTGGAAACTGTTTGCGGTAATGCCGCAAAGCTTGAGACATCATCTGCTAACATTTGTTGTTGTATTTGCTGTTGTTGTTGTTGTTGTTGATGATGTCGTTGCCTTCTCGTCTGATATGAACGTGGATTTTTACGTTTTTCAGGATTACCTACACCGCGTGTACCCCGTCTGCTTTCCTTTTCACGCACATCGATGAAATCTGTAGCGAATCTACAGAGAAGAAAATACCAAAAATGTATAAAATTTTCCATAATTTTCCTGAATGTTATGCTTGTTTTTTTCTTTTTTTAAATTGAAATTTTTTTAAGTTGATATAAAATTCAATTAAAAATTTTAATTAGATGCAAATGAAGCCTACAAAAATCAGTTTTAGCTAGCAAACGCCCCCAATCGTATACGGAGAACACAAAATCCCTTCGCTGCCTCTGGGGGATGTTTGTTGTTTATTTGTTTCTTTTGTTCGTTTGTTTATTGCCATAAATTAAATGTATAATGATTTTACAACAAAAACATAAAAACCCATCTACCCATCCACTCGCCACCACCATTCCCAGCAAAAACTGACTGACTGCCAGTGCTGCTGCTTATATCAGCCCTTTTAAAGCTTATGTACGCTGAACGCCCTACTTTTTCTTGTTGTGTTTGTTTCCTCCGATAGAAACTTAATTGCATTTGTTGCACTTGGCGACTGGTATACAATAATTGTACGCCCTCGAGCAGTTTCAGTTACGGGTGCAAAGATTTGCACTTAGATTTGTTTCCATATGCAAAACTGTACGATGATATTATGCCACTTGTATGAATAATAGTCGCTCGCTACTCATAGACTTAATATTTGCCATTTTTAACGCTTTCACATACACAATAGGGTTAATTTGCCCTTAAGGTCTTTTGAAGAAGAACAAGAAGAAGAAGAGGCAGAAGAGGCAGCAGCAAATGGTAAAGGTAATCATGGTGGGTAGATGTTTATATTTCATATATTTAAAATTTAGTGGTGGTTTTCTTTTTTAATAATAAAATTTAAATACTAATAAGGCGATCTTCTCTCTATTTTTAAACAGTAGACTTTACAATGAAACCTTACGTTCATCATAAATGTCATAAAAAATGTTAGTAAAAGAGCAAACTTTGCATTTACTGCATAGTAGAACCATTTAATTTTAAGTTACAATCCCTTCAATTTGGTACCTTTGTCTAGTTCAGTTTTGTGCTGACCATAACCTTGACTACGAAATAATGAAATAAAGCAAAGGGGAGAACGACGAATACATCATTTCCAATTTTCAAAAACCTGTTACAATGAACTTAATTAAAAAGAAAAAAAGGCGACTTATGCGTGTACACCTCTTCCGCAAAGAAAAAAAAAAAAAAAGAATTAAATGAAATGAATAACGAGCAACATTTTTGCTATATATTCTAGTGAACTTTTTTAGAGCTGAATGCAACATATGACATCATTTAATTGAGTGATTATTTTTCACTCTACTCTAAATTTAAAATTTCATTGACCAAAAATTTGTTCATTTCATGTGAAAATTATTTTTGTTTCTAAATTTATTATTATGAAATAAAAAAAAGAGAAATTCAATTCAAGACTAAAATAACTAAAAATACTATATTTAGATAAGTTCGACCTTTAAATATTCTAAACCGCTGCTCCTAAGACAAGTTATTTATTTTTCCGTTTATTTTCGTTATAAAATGACAAAAATTACATCTTGTTCCCAGGACAGAGGTTTCATTTTTATGAAAGCTTTTAAATGGGAAGAAGTTCACGAGATCCAAGTAGTTCTCCAAAATCCTCCTCGGAACACGATGAATGGCCAATGGGTGGTGGTCCGCTATTGGTGGCGGATACAGTACAAAGTATAGGCCGATGGATGGCCGACGGATGGTCGGTGGTTGTTGGGGAATGGGCTGTGGTGGGAGCGGATGCTCAGTGGACGGCCGGTGCCGGTTGGCAGTGTGGCGGGTATAGTATAAGGAATAGGGAGGTGGTGTTTGGCGGATGGGCTGTGGTGTCGTATATAATATATAACATCGACGGTGAACGATCGGATGATGGTCGGTTTAAGGCCAGCGGACGCTTGGTAGGTAATTGGTACCACATCTATCGTATATAGTACAGAGCATCTTGTCGGTGGATGATCGATTGACGCTCACTAGTTGGCTGTGGTGGGATGATGGCGGATATAGTGTATAGTATAATGTGTATGTGTATATAGCGAAAGTATCTCTTTATAAAGAATGCGCATATTAATGCGCTGAATGTTTTTGAGTGCAATAGGAAATCGAAATTTCTTTCTTTGTTAATTTGTTTTTTAAAATAGAAATCAGGCAAAATGTTTATAAGAAATTTCGCCGCATGAAACGTTCGGATTACCATCCTACTTGAAAAGACTTGCCTCGGTTACATTAAACTTTGTCAAGTCATGTTTTTCACTTTCATTTTATGTCACAAAACAGTTTCCGTTTATTTTAAATGAAATCTATACGGAAAAGTTTTAAAAAGACATTAAAATAATTTCTTATCTTTTCCTACATGCACAACACTCCTAAGCCAGGCATCAGGCATAGCAGTAAGAGATCACATATTCATGCATATGCGAATATTTTGTGAAAGTTTGCTTGAATGTATGAAGAAATTCATAAAAATCAACAAAATATTGTTTTTCAAAACAATTTCAGTTTTTTTCTCTTTCGTTCGTTTAGTTTCTTGCTTTAAACAACTTAAATAACAAAAGTTTTTATTACGCTTATCTTGAAACTAAAAAAGTAAATAAAAAAAAAGAGAAAAAAAAATTAAAATGCGGTCAAGTCTAAAAAATATAAACACACACACAAGCACATTAAAAAAATATTTATTTTGTTTGGTAAATCACTGCCAAATGCAAACAAATACAAGTAAGCATAGATAACTATAAGTAGTAGTAGATATAGAAAGGTGGTTTTCTAGGGGTATATATAAAGCTTTGAGTTTGTTTGCTTATGTGTATGTGAATATATCCGGAGTTTATCTGGCACATATTTAAAGACTTCCATGTATATTATTATCAGCATAACCTCTTCGCAGTTATTTCTCAATCGGTACTAAGGCTACGTAAGTACATTGGATGAATGTGTATATGTGTATGTGTGTGCGTACACTTGCACACTTCCTTGCAGTACTCTTTCCAAGCCACTACAATAACCGCATTTTAAACTAAACCAAACATAATAGAAATCGCACTTCTACAATAGACACATATAGTGATGTGTGTGTTTGTTTGTGTTTTTGAGTTTATATATTCTCGTATGGGTGTATGTGTGTGTGTGTGTTTTCATCATTATATACATTTATGAATGTTCTGCAAAAATATTTGTATTAAAACGCAAGAACGCCCATTATACAGACAGACAGACAGACAGACAAACAGGCAGACAGACAGACAAGCATATAGACACATGTGCGCTCGTTGCTATTGCTGCAAATAAACAAACACGCCAGCCAGTAGATACACTCTCACACACATAGCAAAACCGCAAGCTTATCTGTCATTGAGTTGCTAACACAACACGGCAGCCAGTATACATTAGATAAGTTAAAATCCTTAAAGCCTTGTGGCAAAGAAAATGTTTTTCGTTTGTTTATTTTTATTTATTTTGTTATTATTGTTGTTGTTGTTGTTGCTTTCTGTCAATGCAATGAATAGAAAGAAAGATATGAAAAAAGAAATATAAAAATTGTAAAAAATGTGCTTTTATGTGATGTGTTTTGGTTGTATTCAAGTAACTGTAACAGCAGAAGAAACCAAACTGTCAGACAGTCGTGCACTGATGAAAACACACGCACACACACACAGGCATATATAAGTACATATGGGTTTATACATTATTCTGTTCTATATATATATTGTTTTGTGCTATTTTTTATTTTCTTCAAAAAATAGATGAAAACGCGCGCACACACACACACATATACATACTTACAGCGGGTGTAAAATAAGGCATTTATTTCATGTGGGCAAATAAAAGTAAATGTCTCGCTTACTGATTACTTCAGGCTAAATAAATAAAGAGCAAAACCATATATTCCTATAAATACGTATATAATAAGTACATACATATATGTATGCATATGTATATATATATATATATTTACATGTATGTATGTATATATATAAATGTATGTATGTATGCATGTATCTATGAATACATGTAAGCATAAGTAGACAAGTGTTCATATTATGTATGCAACCCTTTGGCAGATAGTCTGACTTAATCTCATAATGACTTTTTGGTAAATTCCTCTATAAAATCATGGCGGTTTTAGAGAAAATATTCCTTTTATTCCTAACGTTGAACAATGAGGAAAGCTAAGGTGGTTACTCCATTAAATTAAGTTGCCGGCTATAAATCCTTTTATCATTAATTTTCACATAAGAAATTTTTTTATTATAAATAATATACCGTTTGACTTAAAAGCGAGAAGAGTTGAGTTGTTTTTATTTCAAATTCTTCTACCGATAATCGAAGACTAATTTTCTGAGCTCATTTGTACCACACTGAAGAGAAAACTTCTCTTTAATTAGATTCTCAGGGGATTTTGAACTGAATTCTACAAGCCTTTCAGGTGTTTTTTAGAAATGTTTTTTGGAAGCGCGTAAAAGCTTGATTTCGATTATTTTATATATATATTAGGAGTGCAAATAAGTTGCCGCCTTTTTACGAAAGGTGGCCGCACCAGAAAGTTTTGTTGAATTCGTCATACATAAATACCATAATATCGTAAGTTTGTTGTTTGTGTACAGATAGAACGTAATATCGTAAGTTTGTTTCTCATACATAAAAAGTACTATCGTAAATTTGTTCATCATATATAAAACGTAATATCGTAAGTTTGTTCACCAAATATAAAAAGTAATATCGTTAGTTTGTTCATCTGGTAACATCGTAACCCTGAGGAAGACTTGTGGCTCACATAACGTTTTATGTGCAAAAATGTCCAAATTTGGGCCGAATAAGCGTCAGTTGCGTCATTAGTATTATAGTTTGCACCAACCAAATGTAAATATCGTTAAAGAAAGCTATTAACAAAAACCGATTAAAAATCTGCGTAATACGTAAAAAAAACTAACGATAACGAGAATTTTCAGTATGACGAAAACTCGTTCAGCAAATTTTAGCAGCGCTAACTTGGAATGTGCTACTCTCCCCTCTGTTATTAGTAAACATTGCTCCGACTGATCAACACAGTTTACAATCGATTGCTTATTATTTGATTGAGTCCATTCTTATAACGATACTGAAAAGTGACTCATTTTCATACACGACCTTAGAAGGCCAGTTGTCTTTCCCTTACCACATTTATATTTTCTCAAAAAGATGTAAGAAGTACACCAAAACTTTTTCTAAAGCGATTGGAAGCTTAATTAATTATTATTATTATCATTATATTTTAACAAGACTATATACCGTAAATTTTAAAAACTTGATATTCGTAGTTTTCTTTGTCTGTTCGCCGTAAATTTCATATAACACATGCAGTACATATTTTCCGTTTGATTAGTTTCTACTTATAATCCTAAGTATCTCGTAATTATATCTATACTGAGTTAATTTTATGAAACGGTGAATCCTTGAGTGGCGGGTAGGAAGGTTAAAATTTATATCACTTAATAAGTCTGATTAGTTAATAGCGCCATTTATCAACTTTAACTAAGAAGCTAACTAAGAACCTGATTTCTAGAATGAATCTGCGCTTCTCCAGTTAAGGTAAAGCTAGAATAGTCATTTGTTTTCATGCGGTGGCAAGGACATTTGGGATTGCCATCGAAGATTGCGTAAATAAAAAAGTACAAATTGCTTTCGAATCGATTAAATTTTTTCTACGATGGTATGATGGGAATGCTATCAAAGCATATTCAAATACTGGCCTTACCAAAGTCATTCAGAGTCTTTTTGCAACGTATGGATCTTCGACAAACATTTAAGAGAACCAAGTATTGATCGAATTTTATTAATACCGAACGCGAGTTTCCTGTTGAATAACATCCCATGATCAAGAACCGTCTCTACATTCTCAAGTTTATGTGATTAAAAATTCAATACTCAATATATTTGGCAATCCGGCAAACGGCAAAAATTCTTGGAAAATTTATTAAAGGAAAATTGTTATAAAGTTCACTTAATGCATCATATAAGGTATGCTGTTCTCTCATTGAAACAATCAGATCAGTTCAGTAATTTGGTTTTAATTTTTGCAAATTAAATATAAACCAATATTTTATGTAATCTAAAGTGCCCCTCATAGTTTTGCGCGTATTTTCCTCTTCCAAAGTGATAGCTAATGCACAAGTTGTGTATGCATTTATATAAAATTCTTTAGAAATGCTCTTCATATTCTTATCTAAAAGCAAAATTTCCACGCAATTCATTGTATGCAAAATGCTCAATACAAATGTCATATCCTGTAAAAGGATTTTAAGAATTTGATAATTCATCTGCAATAAAGGGCAGAATTACCATATTTACCTGTCTATTACTGCTCGTTTTTGAAAAGGAATCAATAATGATAAATAATTTGAATGGTTTGGGGTTTTATATTAAAACTGAAATTGTATTCGACAAAGAAAGGCTACTAATACTGAAAATTATAAACGTTTAAATTTTGTCAAACATGTTTTAAAGAATTGTTAATTATAATTTACCCGATTTAATTATAATTCTAAACGTACTAATTAAATGTGTCAAAACAAGTAAATGATTTATAATTTCGTTGATACATCGTCAAAGTTTACAATTATTTGCTTATTAGAATTAAGTTCGGTTTAGGACGAACTCAGAAGTTCACGTTTTACATATACGAATTTTAATAGAATGCAAAAATATAAACAGAAAAAAAGCTATTCCGACTGTACTTTACTTCACTTGGCTATTCGGACCGCATTGCATATCGTTCGAGAAACAAAACCTTCACCAAGCAATTCTACGGACAAGGATTCATGCAATGCTGAGAGATGGGCAGTATATTGCTAAGGGTCATATCATGATTTATACCCACCACCGAGAAGGTCAAGGGTGTATTTCATTTTGTCATTTGGTTTGTAACTTTAAGAAAGACACTTCGGAGACCCCACAAAGTCTATATATTCTTGATTAGCATCAAATTTAGAATCGATTTAAGTATGTCCGTCTGTCCGGCTGTCTGTTTAATGTCGATATCGGCTTCAAATCTGCCAGAAAGATTGGAAGTTCTTTCACTGCCACGCCCATCTATTAAAATTTAGTTTTTCCCCCTCTTTTTAAGATAAAGATAGAAAAGATTCGGTACTTGTTCAATACGATGATGCTCACAACACGGAAGTAGAATGTGCCGCTCTTCCCGATAACTTTACTAGGGATTACTTCTTCTGTTGAACAGTGGTTTCAATCGATGATGATTGTTCTGTCTAACCAAAATCTAAATTTGTAGGACGTTACTCAAGATAAGGATCTCAAAAGACCACTTGTCCTTTTCTTACAAATTTTACATAGATAAAAAAGGCATGGATATCAAAGGACGTTGCTCCAAATAAAACAAAAGAAAAACGTAAGCAATTTAATTATCCCAAAATGCGTCTTGAAATGCAAATACATTCAGGGAAATTGTGAAGCTCTCTCTTTCAATTTTAAAGGGTTTTTCTTTAATGTTCTTACTAGAGAATATATTTGTAAAGGTTTGTTGAAGATTTGGACACGCAATCCTATCACGTAATATATTCTAGAAAAATCACAAATTCAACGACAGCGAGAATATATCTTCCAAAGGTGCAGTCTTTAGTAATATCATTTAAAGCGGATTTTATTGAAATAATATTTCAGTTATTCAGTATGTTTCGACAAAAAGAGAATAATAAAATATTGGTCTCTAAAATATCTAATAAAATATTAGAAATTAATAATGAATCAAATCAAAATCAAATGAATTCATTAGAATCACAATTTTTTAGAGCCTTAAGGCCTCTGCTAATTATATCGGAAATTTTAGTTTGTGCTCCAATTGGTTTGCGAAAATTGCATAATCAGCCAAACACATCCACTGTTTATAAAAAATGTTTACAAATACTTTGGGGTCTAACTATATACATCGCTGTGGCTCACGGTGTTTACAAGGAATGTTTTCTTTTGAAGGAATATTTACCTACTCTTCTGTTGCCGTTTTTCTTAAGTGAATTTACGTTTTACCTTATACATCTTTTCGTAATAATGATCGCCTCGTATTGCAGTCGCAGAACTTTCATATTTTTTCTTACATTTATTTTGGATTTTGACAACAAACTGAAGGATTTAAAAATTCACTTTCATTACAAAGATTTACGAAAATTTCTCCGGAATCATTTATTATGGAATTTTGTATTCTTCATTTGTTCCATAATGCTTGGCTACGCTTCACGTCGTTCATCTTTCTGTGGTTTTCTAACAGTCAATACCTCCTACACGTTGCCGAATGTAATCTTGCAAACATCCTTAATACAATACTATGCTTTAATTTATGTCATTAATAAACGTATGCAGTTATTGTACCAATTAACTGAGCAAACGTTGAAACAATCAGTGGAAGAGAATATCTTTGATGTACAACAAAGGCTACGTTTTCTGCGTGGACTCTATGCAGATATGGAAGAGTTCACTAAGCATTCGAATGATGCGTTCGCTATTCCGATTTTATTATTCTTTATGGCTTCGCTTAAGAGCTTAAGTTTTTACATCTTCAACATTTACAAGTATTTAGGTATATGGACAGAGTTAGCATTGTATATTGTGTTGTATGCCGTAGTAGAAATTTGTTGGCAATTTTCGAGAGTTTTCTTAATACTGCACTTTAATCAGGGCATCCGAAATCAAGTTGGTTGTTGTTTCACTTTGCAAAAGTCTTTTTAATTAAAGTGGTTTTCTTTAATGATTTCAGAAGAAACTGGCTGCAACTCTATTTACATCGTTTAGATGTCTTACTGAGAGACTTGAACCCACAGTAAGTGCTCTTCAATATTTCTAATGAGTTAAATACTTAAGTTAAAACTTATTCGATATCTGCGAAAAATGGTGCCAAGTCTTTTTTAACTTATTTGTATGGATTTTTTTCATCATTCCAGATTACACGTTTTATTATGCAATTGTCTGCTGATCCTCGGAATTATATTATTTGTGGAATAATTCCATTAAATATGAATGTTCTTATGACAGTAAGCCATCTACTGTATAAAAACAAAAAAAAAAAGGAAAAACTTTTTCTTATTCATTTCTTTGCAGATGTTCTTTCCAGTCTCGGCATTGTTCATATTTTTGGTGCAATACGATATTACTTATGAAGCTTTGATGAGTGCTAAGACGGAACATCAGCATTAAATTAAGCTCAACTTCAAAAGCGTTTTTTTTGGTCCGGAAACCTGACATTAATCTCTAACTCTAACAGCTTTTGTTTTAAAAATTTCTACTAATTGCGATTATCAAAAATATTAAGTTAAAGAAAATGAAGCATTTCCAATTGATTTCTAACATTATCGAAGCGTTTGCTTTTAGCTTTCACAACCTTTAACGAACAAAAGCAAATTTTAATTCCACTGAATCATGCTAAAGTTATTAAACTCATTGCTTGGCAATTACAAGTAAAATGTTAACACCAATGGTCAACAGATTAAATAATTCAAATCTATGGACATTTCAAAACTAAATAATCAAAATATTTGACAATGAAACAAAATGGTAAAACTTTTTGGAAATTTATTACAGGAAAATTGTTATAAAGTCCGCTTAATGCATCGTATACTCTTAGGCATGCTGCCAGTAGAGAAGCTATCAGGCAGACAAATTCAATGTGCTTTGATTAAAATCATTGCTTCTAATTTCTACAAACCAAATGTAAGTCAAAGTTTAATGCAATCTAAGGTATTTTCGGTACTTTTCTACGTATTTTAATTTGTTCTAAAGATCTTCTTTAAAAATGATAGCTAATCCAAGTATTGTGAAAGTATTTAAAAAAAAATTCATTCCAAATGCTCCTCATACTCTTATCTAAAAGGCAGATTTTCTCGCTATTTATTTCACATGAAAAACGGTCAAGTTGTACCAACCATGTAACCAACCTGCAAAAGGATTTCGAGAGTGTTCTACGCCAGAATTTAACAATTCATCTACAATAATGAACAGAATTATCACGTTTACGTGACTGTTAGTACTCGTTTTTTTTAAAATGAAATCATATTTGACAACTACAAATGCGAAAGAAGAAATACTAAAAATTATAAATGTTTAAATTTTGTGAAACATATGTTAAGAAAGCAGGAAAATGGACTATTCCGAGTGTACATGAGAGTACATGATTGAGTAACTATGACACTTTCAAAACGCCGGACTTCATTAATAGACTAAGTCAAGGATGATAATGGTAATAAAGAGATATAGGTCGCGGTGCCCGCCTGACTTGTGACGCAAACGGAAGGTATCTTCCCATTCACCGGATGACGATCTGGTAGAAGGATTTCCAGTGTCTCACGGCTAACGATTGAGGCTTTAGCCACCGATTCTGAGTGACAAATACTTCTTCGTTTGTAGGAAGAAAGCTCGGAAGTTGTACATCTATTTAAAGGACTTTCTTCCCGATAGGGCTCTGTTATTTAGGTCATAATAATACTGAATAGGTCAGTAGTCAGAGTCTACGACTGTTTGAGATTGTAGTTGATTTCCAAATACACAATAATCCTTAAGATTAGGTTAGGCATAGAGAATCTAAAGCGAATAATTAAATCCATGTGGTTTAATTTGGCCAAACGTGGAAACTCTTTGTACTATGTTGACTGTGTCAACAAATTTACAGGATGTTTTGTTGGTTGCGGCACTTCGGTAAGTATCGTGGTGATTGTGGGAGTAGCTAAAAAGAAACTTCCTCTGAACAGAGGACTATATCCAGCGAATTCTTGTTCTGGAGCCTTGGAAATTGCGTAGTCCCGTTTTGGGAATTGTTCCAAAGCCTAAGAGGCGCCGACTGCAGTTCGCTGAAAAATAGTCCTGTGCTTAGCTCCACCGTGAGCTTAAGCTACACTGCAGGTGCTTACGTTAAACCAATGATAACAATCTGTACATGAGAGTAATAAATCCTACTTAGCTACCCGGAACCCATTACATATTGCTCTAATAATAAAACCTTCACTGAGCAAAATTCTACAGACAATGTCTGATGCGAGGCTAAGAGAGGGGTCCAATATAGTAAGAGTTATGTAATGTTTTCTTAGCATGATGACGTTCCACTCCATATAACAAAATAGGTTCGAGAAACGTTAGCAGCACTAAGATGGAATATGATGCACTTCCCGCTAAATTCGCTGGAGGTGGTTTCATCCGATCGAAATTGATGAAGATTGCTCTGTCTAACTAAGGTCTAGCTTCGTACGACGTTACCCAAGATACGAACCTCAAAGGATCAGTTGACTTTTTCTTACGGATTTTATATTCTGTCTAAAAGATTAAGAAGCCATGACTACCAACGAGCAATCCTTCAAATAAAATATTTCGCATCATTTTGCTCTTATACGAAGTGTTCAGCTCCCATAAAAGTTCTGAAGAGCGTTATGTGTACGTGATTGGTTTCTTCAATACACAAAACAAAACGTAATTAGTCTAATTATACCAGAGTGCGTCCTGAACATATTCAGAGATATTGACTATTTGAGGTGAATTTATGTTGATCGTAACTGTTTGTAGCGAACAGCAGCGCCAAACCAACCAACGATTGGCACCGGCTGAAATGCTTTAATTCAGTGCTTAACTATCGCTGTGTTTAGATGTTCCATACATACCGGATTACAAGTCATTATTTTCCCCAATCTTTCTTTGTTTGCGGAGACGTATCGACTACAATGCCCTCAATTCTTAGATCCATAATAATGTAAACACGCTAATCTTTTTTCACTATGAAGTTCCAGTGCTACTACATACAAAGAAAGTCTTACTGAAAATTAAATAATTAAATTGTTACATCTTTTGATTATGAAAATGTATCTAAATTCCAAAACATTCCCGCAAATGCTAGTTGTTTTCTTCTGTTGTCAAGACGAGGAACAAGGAGGCAAAAACGACCATAAAACAAAAAAAGGAAGCGTAGCATTACGAAAGTAGTGCACGCTTCGAACACGATCACCTTCTAGATATTTTAACAACTGATTCCAATTTCACTATTATTAAGTCTGCCTCTTCAATTTCCAACGAGATGACATCCGTAGACGACAAAACATCATAGATAGTGAGGGTGAATATTTAATTTATGAAGTTTAGTAACAAGTGGTTCTTAAATAAACTTGAGTTTTATCAAAAAAAAATGTAGGAATTTATTAGTAACATAACTTTTTAGTGCACTTTCTTCAGGCCAAGTTATATGTAAAATCGATTACTTTCTGTATTGGGAAAGGTATAATATGACGTAAAAAGTCGTAGTAGTTAACTTCATACTAAAAAGTTACTAGAAAAAGTTGAAAATTATTTTGTCTCAAGTCTTTTTATTAATTAAATCTCTTGTCAGAAAACTTACTCTAACTTGACCGCTGACTTTGATAAAAGAGGGCAAAAAAAAAATTCTTCTTCTGTAAGGTATAACATAAATTTTGAGTATAACTTCTTACATAATTTTCATTTAGATACCTGGCAACTATCTGCACATAGTAGACATTTTTGTTGTGTTACAGAAAAAAGAGAATAAAATTAAACAACGTATCTCCTCTCTGATACAAATTGTGGACAAATTAAATTTAGTTGAATTGCCACAAAAAGAAACCAAAAAACAAAAAAGAAAATCAATTCTGACCATAATGCTAACAAGTAATCGTTAGTAATACTTAGTAAACATTGTCGAATACAATTTATATAATTGCATATGAGTATATATATATAGTCGTATATAAATACATATATACACATGTATATATATACATATATGTGGAGATGTCAAACAATACAATTTATTTCCTAATGCTATACATTGAGGAGGAAGAAGAAGAAAAAAGTAAAAGAGCTTAAATTGAGAAATGTCTCAACAAGTGCAACAAAAATAAGCAATAAATAGCAACAAAAAAAAAAAAAAAAATGTTAAGAATGTAGCGTAAGATGTTCGGCTGTTGTTCGTTGTTTAGGAAATCTCGTTACATATGCAGACATACAAATGAAATATGTATTAAAGTGTCTGGAGAGGTAACTCAAGGCAACAAGCAGCAGTCTGGGCTTAAATATAAAAATGACAGACCACAGTAAACAAAAAGTCCTTTTCATATATTTAAAGGATAACAGTAATGTATACATTTGTATGCGATAAATTGGCTGGTTGCTGTATAATAAAACTCAAACAGATGGTTATGCAAGTTCGATGATAGGTCTTCTTGTAAACAGAACAGAACAGAGCACAGATCCAGACAGAAACATTTAGATATAATCATACATACAAACGTATGTTTACATTTTAGTCCAAAAGATTGCTTGCTTGGCCACAAGTGGGTACTTATGTACATATACGCATATACATATATTTATATATCAATATATATATATATATATATTTATATGTAGGTGTGTATGTGTGTCTGTGTGGCTATATATGTATTGTTATATGAATCTAAACTTGGAGAGTTACTCGCTCCATTTCAATGAAATATAGCCTTTGGCTATGTGCATGTGTGTGTTTGTGTGTGCGACTCTGTCTGCATATGTGTGTGCTTCTGCTTTAAGAGATCATGTTTAATCTTTACATGACAAACTAAAGACCTCAAAGCTGTTAAGCTGTTAGAGATAATAGCCGAAGCATTTACTTAAAATCTTGTTTAATGTCACGTTAAGACACAAGGGTTTAACTAGACAACAGTCCTGTTATAGAGAAATTAAAGTACAAAGACAATCTTGAAAAAGTTTCTATGTAAATAAGAATATTTATGATAATTTTTGAAAGAATACCGTAAAACAAAGAAAAAAAATCAAATGTTAACTGTTGCTTTGTTGCTGTTGCTGCTACTGGTTATCATTATCACTATTTGTTAAGCATTAGGACCTTTTTAAAGCGGTAACATGGTCTTAGATGAGAAGTTTAGTTTTTTATTACTTTAATTGTCATTTGTTGTACCTACGTTTGTGTGGTAACTGGTCGTTTGACACTTCTCCGTATATTTTTTTTAGGTCAACCTAAGGGACTCGCAATCTTTTTTTTTATTTATTTAATTATTTGTAACTATTCACATAAGTAAGCATCGTGTGCAAGAGGGATTATAATATAAGTATAGAGTCATCTATTTCTTGGTGTGGATTTGGCAACATCGTTTTATTAAGATATGAAAACCATAACTGTCATCCAGGGCCTCATATATTTATATTCTACAATACGGATCATGAACGTCTTAAAGCAGTAAAAACTTACTACAAAATTGTTGATTCTGTAATAGGAACGTTTCGTGAGCGTGAGTTTCGAAGACACTGTATCTGTATCATTATTAAGGTCCGTATATCATCGAAGCATACACTAGACCGAAATATTGACTCTATTAGTGAAAGTGTCGAAGAAGACACATATTTATCCATTAGACGGATCTCTTAACATTGTGATGTTGAAGATAATCGATTTAAGCTGAACGGTGCCACGCGTTCAGTTTTCTCATTATTGCGCGAGAAATTTGACGGACCTGTAATGTCACGATTTGGTGAGATGAATTGGCCACAAACATTGTGTGATTTCCTTTCGTTAGGCATAAAGCAATAGAAGTTATAAGAACAATGCTCAATGGCTGAGCTATTGCCCGTAGTGTGCAGGCAAGTTATCTAAAATTACCTCAAAAGGATCCAATCCTCTAAAGTGTGCCCTTGAGAATCTTTAGATGGTTTATACCAAAACAAAAAAAAAAGAAAAGAAATGGCCTAGTGCAAACAATATATTGAAAGAAATATTTGATGTAAATCCTAATTAAAAGTGTGCTTTTTTTACATTTACTTCCGGAGCCACAAAATGGATGAGTCTATATAATTCGACTGAAAGGCTACTGAAGTAATCAGTTTGCTCCATGATCGTCAATAGTAACTTTTTACTGTCAGCAACAAGAAAAGTTTACGTGCTTGAGAATGAGGCCAATTTTCTTCTAAAGGTATTCAAGGAAACATGAAAGAATTTCAAGACAGACAATGAAGCATTCCGCAATAAGATAAAAAAAGAAAAAAAATTGCAAAAATATAAACACTATAGGAAAAAATATATAAAAGTCTTCCTACTTGGCGTAGAAAACTGTATTGATTCTATCAAATCTTGGGCGATTGACATCAACCGATTTTATAAAGATAGATTGGCAATCGAAAGCATAGGTAGTCAAAGAATGAGAACTTTATAGAGGTACGACTGAAAGAAGAAATTTGATTTTTGAATTTGAGTACGCAGAGTAGAATGCTAATCGAACAATATACTTCCATACTCTCTCTCTCTCTCTCTCTCTCTCTCTCTCTCTCTCGATGTATCTCTCTCTTTCTCTTCTCTCTTTCTCTCTCTCAGTAAAAAACTAGCGCGATTCAATCGCTTGATTCAGATAAAGCATCAAAAATTGATTAAGAGAAAAGACGCGTTGCCTTCCATCACAGTTGCCAAATGAAATACATGTTTAATAGCTTAGGCAACGAGTAAGAGTGCTTGGCTAGGTTGGTTGATGCCTCTTTCGCGTCGTATGAATTTTTTCCCTTTCTCTTATTTGCTTTCTAACGCAAATAAAAATAGGAATTTTTTATATTTTTTTGTTTTTTCATTAAAACAAAAAGATGCATTCTTTCATTCGAATTGTGCGTACAATTTACGTTATTGCCGTTACACTTAGCCAAATAATTACATTTTCTAGGGAAAAGAAACATTTATGAGAATTTTTCAGATTTCAATTAAAAAATTCTATAAAACAGTTTATGAAAGTTTTTTTTTATATAATTTTTTTAAAACAATTTCACCACATTTTGAGCGATATTTTTTCCATTTTTTTGTTTTGCTTTGCCCTACAACACTAGTTTACCGCAGTTTCATGTTTTCAGTTCTTTTTATATTTTGTTTATTCTGAGTTACTGTCACGTTTTATTATATCATTTCTATCAAGGGACTTATGCGTTTACCTTACCCTCCTGCACATTGTTTAACAAATTCCCTACCAACACTTGGTACGGAATTGTTTTACAATATTATGGCAAAAGTTTTAACGTTTTTTCCTTTTTGTCATATTTGTTTTTTTATTTTTTACCTTTTTGTTTAAACACCAAAAAATATACATATTAAAAAGCCAACAGGGTATAACAACTACAGTTTACTTTGCACAAAGCTTTATGAAACATGAGGGATTATGTGTGATATGAAATAAATGGAGGAAAAAGAAAATAAAAGGAAAAAAGAAGAAAAAGAAAAAAATTATATTTATAAAAAATAACTACACATAGATTTATATATATATACATACATATATGTATATATGTACATATTTGAATTATTTAAAACAATAAAAAACAGAATAGGAGTTCAACAAGTCGGAAAAACGTGGTAAGTGTGTGAAAACTAAAACACAATGGCAGTGCGTTTACTCTTGATATGAATGGAGTTCATATCTCATAACGAGCTGACGTTTGAATTTTTTAATGAAATATATTTTTTTTTTTTTTTTTTTTGCATATCTATAATATTTGATGGTATTAAGTTTATGTATAAATACAGAACGAGACGTAAATGAGTTTTAAAAGCAGCATCAAAATGCCGGTAAATGTTTTCAGACATTTTACAAAATAAGGTTTTCGGGATTTCAGCGACATTCTCAATGGAGACTTGCTGTCTATAATCAATCCATTTTCTTCAAATTTCTCGAATTGCTGGCACATTAAGTGCATTTTCGCGACCAAAATTTCCGCTAAATTTACGAGCGATCTTAGCGTAACTTTCCTCATTTTTTTAATGAATTTTTACGATCATAATGAGTTCTTCTTTTAAGTAGCGCTCCATTTTTAATAATAGGAAAAATCATACGTGACAGCTGTCAAATTTCACTTATTTTTCGCATGAATAAAAAATGACACAAAATTTAAGTAGTGCACTCTTGAGGCTCCCTTTGTATGAAACATGACTTTAAAGTATTAGCACAAATTTCCTTTTCAATTAATGTGTGATCTCGTCCGAGTTTAACAAATATTCGAGTGGAAGAACAAGTAAAACCAACATCTGTCGTTAGTCTTTTTCATACTAAAAATGTATCTAACACATCTTTTAAACTAAAAAAAAAACAATAAAAAATTTTTTTCAAGTGAAAACTTGGGATTCGATTCACATAATACGGTAAGAAAATCTTTAGTTAAAGCAAACCCTTTTCCTTTATTAAGCGATGTGTAACGCATCGTCTTTGACGACCATCTTTTGTAACCTAAATTTCGTGAAAAGAATAAAATCTGAAATTGTTTCATGATGATGAGCTTCAGGTTCGATGCGTTTTAGTCAATCAATCCTGACAAAACTATAATTTGTTTGAATAACAAAAATTAGAAAGAACTCAAGTAAAATTATGTTTTCTTTTAACGCCCTTTATTGATCTTCGTTATACGCCCCAATGGCTTTAGTAGTAATTACCCAAACGTTCATTTAGCTTAACCTTTCAATTTATGAACATTTTATCATATTTACCTTAATTTATAATTTTAAAGATAATTTGCCCGCTCTTCATTATTGTTATTGCTGCTGACGAACCCAAAAAAGCAAAGAAAAAACAAAAATTGCAGTCCCAAGCCTAAGATAAAATCAAATACTTTCTTATATTTCCTTTATTTCTTTTTTTTTTTTGACTTGCAATTCTACCTTCTACTGTATCATCATAAATAATCATTATAAACATTGCGTGCATACGAGCAGAGCAGAGCAGACCCCAACTCGTATGGCATTACACAGTCTCCAGACAAAACATAATAACATGTAGACGAGATAATTTATAACAGGTTGTAAATATAATTTTACAATTCATTTAATTTTTAATGCATAATAATATTGACTCAGTCTGGGGTCTTATTGTTTTTTGTAAACACAAAATAAAATAACGACAAGATAGTTTTTAGTACGTGTGGAATGTTATAACCGAATCTTTCGATACCCTACTGTTGGTTATTATTTATATCATTATTCGCCACAGATAAAATATTCAAAACAAGATTCGATCATGCCAAGGTAATCTGAAATTTTTTTAAACTTGTTTCTAACTGAACTAATCTTTCAAATCTCGAGTTCAATATCGTAAACTTGGGAGAGCAGGTGCTGTTATTTCTAATAATGTTTGCCAGGTCCGTTAACTATTTTATAAAAGATACCTTAAGTTTACTTTTTTAGATGAGAGTTGAATAGAATTTTACTATTGAGAAAGTGCTTGAAAGCATTTCCGAAAGTGAATCGCGCTGTTCAATATGACAAAATAATTTCATATTTTTCTTGGTTTAATAATAAAGAAACGGGTCGAAAAGACTTCAATACTTCAACAACAGCTTGCATAAAATCATCCAAAAATGAGTTCATCAAGTTATTAAAAGAAGATATTTGGCATAATCAGAAGGACCCAGGGTTTCCTTCTGTTTTTTTTTTGGCTTTCTAACCTCTAATATATGAAAATGGAAGATAAGGCTTGTGTAAAATGGACTGCATAGATCTTCAGTGCAATGGAGGATACAAGTTTTTATCTCTATTCAACAATTTGTGGCTTTTGTGATCATTATGATATCAGATTACAATCTCGTAAATACTTATGAGCAAATTAACCAAAACCGTTTCTTCCATTTGATATTCGTAGAGTTTTTAACTTCCTAGACTTCCAAAAATTAATGATCTTCAATGTTTCAACAAGTTTTACCAACTGCCAACTAACAACTCTTAGGTGAACACTTGGACGTAGTGGGTTATTTTTTTCAATTAACAGGATATAAACAAGCGAACTGCGATCAATTTTAGGTCAAATAAAACATTTGCTACAAACATGAGATTAACAGCTGTTAGCTATTTTTGAAAATGATATTAAGTTCGAGTTTAGTTACCTAAATGTGTTCTAATCTTTTAGCTGCCATGCTCATATATTTAACCATATTAACTCTACATATTACGGAATTACAATGAAATGAATAAGAAAATTCTTTATTCGCAAATAATCGATTCGTATTTCTGTATTCATCATCAGACAGTAAATGTGCCACGTATTTCTTTCTAGGTTAAATATATATGGTGGTCAGATCTATTTCGTGCTCTTCTTAATTCGAAATTGATTTTCTTAAATTAGTTGCTACTCCACCATTCTTATGTAGAGGAGCATCTCGGGTATACGATATAGATAACTCCGTATAACACCTACAGCGATTTCTTATTTCATAACGGATATGAGAATGGTTTGATTGCAATAATCTTAACAGTCATGTTATCTTTTTCCTATTCGGCACGAAGTTCCTTAAGGATCGAAGTAATATTTATACTCCAACCTATACAGCGAGGCAATTAATTTTAGCGACTTTATGAGACAAACAAACTTTGAATCAGAATTTTTTACTAATCAACATAGTGTCTTACAGTAAGTAAGCGTTTATGGGTGAATTCATCCGTTATATTGATTATAAAGTAATATGTTGATCGGTTTATAACCTCCGGAATTTTATACGAGTTTTCGATTACTGATTTTTACAAACCATTAGACAAAATCAACATACATTCGTTTATCAACGACTATAAAAACCCAGTCCACAATAACTATAATAAAATATGCAACAATAACTGTTAAACTGCAGAAAAACTCTGGCCAAACACCTTTTTTTTTTAATAAAACACGTTGCATGTATGTAAGATTGATCCATAAATCACAGTAAAAATGTGTGATATAAACTTCGCACAGGCATTACAAGGAATAAATCAATTTTATTTACACGTATATGTAGATATGTAAGAATTTATATAAATATATATGCATATAAATGTGCACACACATGTATATATTTATGAATTTATATATATTTAAGTATATATGTATGTATTTGTATATTTATATATATATGTATACATGCATGTACATACATAGATACCTCTTGGTAACCATACACACCATAGGTATGCATTTTTTTATGCGTGATGAGAAAAATATTATTGATACACATTTTGATGAAACAGACATTACAACAACAAATTACTATTATTATTGACCAAACGACAAACGAACAAACAAATATTGTATACATACACGCAGAGTATTCTCTTCCTAAAGAATGCCCGCTTTTACGTGAAAATGCGTAAAATTCAATCCATACCACTCGTGTGTGGTGTTATTTGTAAATTCTGGAACCAACTAGTAACAGCAAAAAAAAAATATCCTGTTTGGAAGGCAAACAAAACAGGGAAAGCTAACACAAAATAAAATGGAAGTTATATCCGACATGATGAAGAGTATAGTACTTAAACAAAAATTTCTTCGATGTGAATGGAATTATTATTTCATAAGCGTTAATGAGTATATAGTTTACATACAAATATGACGTTTAATGTTTAATTAAAATATAAAAAGGAAGTCATGAGATTTGAAGTCACATTTTCATCTCATATTATAGGTGATGATACGAAAAGTATCTAAACTTGCGCATATAATCAACGCTACTGTTTTTTAATTTCTGGACAGTAAAGCTGCGTGGACTAAAAATGACCGTAAATAGTTTTATACGATATGTGTGTGGGCTAAAGCGAAGGAATCATATCTCAGTATATATAAATCAATTTCTGGCATTTTCAGTTGAAAACTTGCTTCAGCCGAGAGTACTGCTGTTAAATGCATAAAATTGTTTACACTAGACAGCGTCAATATCTACATGAGAAACAAAGATTCGCAACCAGTAATAGAGGCACGAAAATTATATAAATGAGGCAAACAACAGCCTAATATCTGAAAGATTTGTTTAAAATATATTTCCACGTATGCCATGAAATGCTCTACCAAAGAATTCACAAACGCCCGCCAATGCTGGGAGATACTTACTAACAAGACACTACAGTGGAACTAATAAAGCTAATGAAGCTAAGTCGCATAGCATTCTTTTACCCACATATTTGTGCTGCGTGTTCTCATTTTTGTAGTTTTCCTTTCTTTACATTATAATTGTTGTGTGTGTGTTATATTTCAGATAAGTGTTAATGAGAACTTATTTTGACTTCCAATATAAATGTTGTATGTCCAAGTAGTACACACCTAAGCTGTAATTAATAAGTTTTGAGCCTTTAAATGAATAGTTTTAAATGAAATAAATAAATAATTAAAATAATTCTTGTTAGCTAGATAGGGTTTTAAGAAATTACAAACAAGTTGTTAGGCTGACTCCAAGTTGAAATGAAAACTTCATTAATAGATCTTCAAACGATTGAAGTTTTATATAATATTGACCAGCGATTTTTTCAGATGGAAAACAAACAAGAAATTAATAGAAAGAGATTTATATGAAAAAAAAAAACAAAAAATAATAATAATAAAAAGAATTAATTTGCATCCGTAGCCGAGTTATTAAGAAGTGCCACTAGCCAATTGGCATGCGTGGATTGAAACCCCATTGCGGTAGAGTTGGTAAAAATACCAACAAATGCAGATATAATCTAAGTTACTGTGCCTTCAATCGTATACTGTAAAATTATTTACGTACATATGAAATAAAAAAATAAATAAAAATCTTTATTAAGATTTGAGTTCTTACATATAGGAAATAAAAATCTTAAGAATTACTATTAATAGAGGAGTGTATTCATCTTTGAGTATAACATTTTTTGACAATTCAGAAGTGAAATACAGGCCTTATGGTTCACGTGATATTTCCTAGCTATGTTGGGATACAGCAAAAGTTCAAAATTGAAAGTTTTGAACCGATCATAAGTAACAATCGTGTAGTCTTCAATTAGATATCCGAATTATCGGCATATATATTATATTATATAATAAGTTCCTTTTTTCATCTTTTATACAAAATATAAAAGTCGGTCTGAGACTGGGTACAAAAAGAGTCACTTGTTTGGTGCCACTGTAAGGATTCAAGCGTTACTCGACGAAAAGTAATCTGCCGTAACCAATACTATAATCAGATGGAGTAATGTCTACCAATTAGAACGAGGAGGCCACCACATTCCTGCTTAGTACCTGGACGTGTTTTGCTATAAGGGGTCAAATTTCGTTATACTGAAACGGAAAGAAATTATGTAATGCTAATATGGACTAAGTAATATTTCAAGGTTATGTTGTTATCAGATAAGTGAGCTCACGATATTACGTTTCACATCAGACAATTTCAAGCCAATTCGAACTATGGGTTCTTGATCGTACTTCTAATAAGCAAATGATACTTATTGTCTAAATGCTTATTGATGCTTATTGTCTATATTTTCGCTGTATTATAAAGTACGTTTAACAGCTGACAAAGTCAAGAAATCCTTCTAGTGGGGCCAACTTTCGTGAAATGGCGGAGTCTTGTTTATACTCCTAATAGGCAATTTACATTTCGATGATGCTTATTGTCTACATGCTCATTGAAGTTATTGTCTACGTTTCCGATGTGGTAAAAAGTCATCAATAAATTAAGCACATTTTGATATGGACTTAGTTTTACGTTTTTTACAAGCAAATATCGCTCATAATGATCTAAAAATGTATGGTTATCTGATATAAAAATCACAATTTATTGAAGCTATACGTGGTTACGTTAGACGTAATTTTTTTGTTTTAAAATTTATTTTTTGATCATTTTATTAGTTCTCGCTAAGCAATTGATCGAGCGGTTGTCAAATCTAATCTTTAAACGTGTTAGGAACATATAAGTCAAGTTTCCACTAATCTATCTTTACTACTACTTTGTGAACTCTTACAACAAATTTATGGGGAAACATTACCACAATGACTCACTTTTATCTGGAATTTACATAAGAAATGGCGAACTGAACATGCCCATCGGGGCATCTGGCGGCGAATGGAAAACAATATTTCAAATATTATTTTTACAATTATACGTGTTCGGTTGCATGTATAATTTATGCACCCCTATGAAAAAATGCACAAACGATTTAAATAAATTTTTTTTGTTCTGCTCTTTTTCAACATTTAAAATATTAAATAAATACTTTGAAGACAATGAATGCTATGGTGAGAAAGGAAAATACCATAAAATACAATAAGAGAATAAATAATCCCAGAGGTAAACTAGATTTGTTTCACGGTTGCGTAAAATTTCGTGATAGTGGTGTAAGATAAATAAAACTCTGATAACGAATTTTTTTGTAAAACGTAAAATGTTTTAGATGTAAAGCTGGTTTTGGTTCAGTTTTTATGCTTAATAACAAACAAATATAAATCAGGTGAGAGCTGCTAAATGCAATTTTTAATAAAAAGTACACTTTTTTCCGAACTACTGCTTGGCATTGCTTTAAAAATTCTTGTGCTAAATATTTAAAAAGGCTAAGAGAACTCATTTGAGTTTCTCTTTCATTCTTAGTAGCCGGAAATAAATCTATTTTGTAGCTCCGAAAGTAAATATAAACAAAACACACTTCTGATTAAAACTTCGATTAATTTTCTTTTCCAATACATTGATTGGACCTTGCCAATATTTGCGGTATAGAACCTCGTTAAAATGTTCTCCGCGGGGCAGATTTTAACCCTTTTTAGCTAATTTTCGATGACTTGTCAGCATATAGCGGGCAATAGCTCAGTCATAAGTCGATGGATTTTCGCCTTCAAAGCGTCAAGAGCTTGAACATTGTTCGCATATATTCGACCCATTGCGTAACCTGGCAAAAGAAGAAACTTCGGCGGTGAGAAATCATGGTATCTTGGTGGCCAATTCACATCAGCAAAACTTTAAATTACACGTCATGGAAATTTCTGGAGCTTGTTATGTGACTTGTGGCACCTTCAATATGCCTATTTTCAATTTCATACAAGGAGAAAAAAAAATTCGTAATAATGTGGTGATCAGAATTGACGATTGTTGAATTGTTATACTCTCGTCATTTTCAAAAAAGTGCGTAGCTATCACATCTCCGGACCAAATGCCATAACATACTGTGACGTTTTGAGAATGCCGCGATTTTTCGAGAGTTACTTGAAGATTTTCATCGCTACAAGTGCGAAAATTTTGGATGCTGACATATTCATTAAATGAAAAATGAGCTTCTTCTTTGAAAAAAATTCGATCCAAACGCTGTTTTTCGAACACCTAACCAACGTATCTTCTACGGATTGCATAGCTTCAGTTCTTGTGTTAGATGAATTTTGTAAGGAAGAAGATACAAAGTACGACATAATATGCCATAAAATAGGTCCGGGTAATGGAAAAATGTTGATCTTCTTCGACACTTTCATTAACCAAGATTTTCGGCGTGCGATGCAGTATCTTCAAGCCATAATCTGCTCTCGAAAAGTACCTAATAAAGCATAGGCAATTTACGCAGTAAATTTTTACCAATTTAACGCATTCAGCGGTTGCTAAACGATCTATATTGTAAAACGGCAAACATTACGTCAAATCTTAGATGACTGTTCTGTTTTATATATGTTACTAAAAAAAAAGTTTGCTGCTCCGCACCATCAAATGGATGGTCCTAAACTTATATTCAGATTATATCCTCTCTTGCGCAGGATACTTGTTTATCTTATAACTGTTTGAATATATTTTTTTAAATAGTTAACTGCTTCACAGTCTTACCTTTAGTGCGCTGCTCAGATGGGTAATTATGTCAACCATACACTGCCTGTAATGCACGAAATAAACTGCTACAGGAATTAGCATTTTTATAATCATTTTTTAATATTTTAACACATTTAGCGCGCTTGTTAAACGATTCCTACTATATATAATAGCGAACATTGCATTAAACATATGAGGCCCTGGATGACCTATATGTTTTCCATCTGCTACTGAAACCCGGATATTACATGCATTCACACAAACTTAATATATCTTCACATGTAACAAGTGGTATTCAGAATAATTAAGAATCTTTTTCGGGCATTGAATGCTATAAAATGATGTACGAATTATTACTATAATGGATTTTCTTTTGAAGAGTAAACTCTTAAAATCTATAGAGAATTGTTAAAAGTGAGCAAAAATGCCTTTATAAGCCTTACGAAAATGCATGCTATGCCTTTGACTGAGGTGTGAGAAAACTGTTAACTACAAAAAATTTCAAAAAATTTCGTTGCAAAATAATGTATGCAATGAAAAGAATTATATTTCATATCTCATCAATATATTAACGTATCCATAAACGAAACGATATAAACGAAAACAGGCTATTTGCTTATGGCTGCATTTAAACATATGGAACGCTTGTGTAAGGCTAGTATGCATCTTTTATTCTCTTTCATAATATGGAAGTCAAACGAACATGCGAGTTCGAAAGCATATGCTTACACATTTTCCTAATGTTTGCGCAAAAAAGAATATTAAAGCAAACGTTCCAGCAGTTCATAGTAAGCAATAATAATAATAATAAAAATATTCGTTAAAAATATTCTCATCGTTTTATTGTTAATTTTTTCTTTCTATAGGAAAGTAACGAGTGCACACTCTATTGTTATCCATCCTCTTTGGCTAAGCGTTCAATTAGACAAATTTATTTAAATCCAAAGTCACAATTAAATCTGCACGAAATGTAAAAAAACCTCGAATTGTTTAAAAAAAAAGCCTTAAATTAAACGAGAAATGTCAATCTAACCCAGACAGAAGTAAAACATGTTTGAAATTAATATTTATAGCAACATCCATGACAATTAGATTTATCAGGTGTGTAACTATGAAATGCGGATTTAAGAGACAGCCGGCTAAGGTCACATATAGAGAACACACATGTCTGAAGAGTAGTGTTTATTTTGTAGTTTGGTTATCCGCCAAAGGGACCCTGTCGTCATACTAAGTCGTATCACAAAGCAAAAGTATTTTTTCTATTCACGAAAATGTCGAGCCCTGATCGAAAGCACAAACCCACACGATACAAAAGGAAGATGTTTTTGCTTCGTTTTTGCTAGCTAAGGTTGGAAAGTGGATTTATTTTTCCGAATCCCAAGCGCAATAATTATTGGACAGATCCTTCCAAGTCGACCAAAAGGCCGAATCGTTTCGGCATTGAGACGATTCTATGAGTTTGATAGGACTAGAAGCGTGTGGGCCATTATGAGCTTTTAATGTTAAAGAAATAGTTAAGTAATTAGTCGATTTAAATCATTCCAAAGAAAAAAAACGGCCAAGGTTTTAAAGGAAAAAGAAAATACTTTTTTGAATTCAGTCTGTTCATCCTTATGCCAAATCGGTTCCCAACAGTTTGTAAGCATTTAAATGGTAAATGTTAGACCATGGAGCTAACTCACTAGATTCGAGTGCTTTCGATTACAGCTCACACACTTGCTGAGTAGAGATTTGATTCGCACAAAAATGTAAGGAAGTAACTCAATGATTGGTTTGCCGTAAAAGAGAAAGAATTTTTTTTGGGTTTGGCAACCACAAATTTTAGGCAGGTAGGAAAATTTATAGCTAGCGATGGTAATAATTTGACATAAATATTTTTTATCTCTTTTGTACTAAAATATTCCGGTTTCATATTGTCACACCTAATATTTTCATTCCAACAAACACATTTTCATTTTCATTTACGTTAATTGCTGAAACAAAAAAAAGATTTTGTTTTTTTTTATGTATAACCCCCATTTAGGGTATCTTCCCTACATACATATCAAATAAAGCGGCGGTGGTAGTTGGCAGAGACTACAGTCAGGGAAGGGGGAAAGAGGTGGTGTTGATGCACATTCGATTTGGAAGAAGAAGCATTTGCACTGGCGTGAATTCTCTTTCCTTTTTTTATTTTTTTTTTATGATTTAAGAAATTTTTAACTGAACACTACTACATGCACAGGCGTTAATTTTGATCGTTATCAAATCTTAAGTTTGCTCTGGTAAATCTTTGCATATTAGAAATTTAGACTGAGATTTAGAACGATGTCCACCACGTACGTATTAATTTGTTAACAAGTATTTATTTTCCTGTTGTAGTCAATGGAATCATTACGCCTATTTTCAATATTAAAATATAAAATAATAGCGATCAACGAAGCGGAGGAGGAGCAAAAGAATGTTAAATAAATGAGTTGAAGATATCATGAAATCAAACCATCAGTTGAAAATGTTCTGAGCTAATAATGCATGCACTTACTTGTAAGCATATTCCAAATTATCTCCACAGCCACCCCAGGTCCAATCATCGTTGAGTTGCTTCGGTCGTGAACCGCTAGAACAGCCACATGAAGCTAATTGCCCATCACGACAAGCACGTGCTATAAAACTAGTAACTGTAGCTGCTGCCAAAGCGTGTATAAAAGCCATTTCCGGCGAACCTGCAACAGGGAAAATAAATTATTAATTATGATAAGGATGTAATCAAAAAAAAAAAAAAAAAATTCGTACAATAAGTACCAGCTGCTCTCTCAATGACTTAAGAAACTTAAAAAATCTTTTTTTTTATTAATAACAATTTTTCTGCAGTACACATGAACTGATATTGACCCGCGTTCATATTTATTAACTTCTACTCTTTTCTGTCATTAACATTAATGAAAACTGTCGAAGGATGATGGTGGTATCAGTTGTTTTCAGTGCTTATGCGCTTGTGTGTGTATAACGCAAATTAATTGATAAAAGTTTCATATTCTTGGCAAAGTTTCACAAATTTTTTTTTTTTTGAGTTACCAGCGGGAAAGAAAAAAGAAATCTGCTACAGTTGTTATGGTTGACAAGACAATTACTTAACGAAAGATAAAAATTATACCCGGACAAGTTTCTTTTACTTAAAACTAGGAAGCGTACATTGAGAAAAGTTCTTAAAGATTTCCTTTTGCTCTAAGTTCTATTTCTTTTCATTTCATTTATTCTATCTATTTGAGTCAAGATTCTTTATGAAAAATATTTCAATTAATTCTTGTCTTGTCTGCATGACAGAAGTTCGTAAAGAAATTATCTTTTCTTCTCTTCTAAGTGGCTACACGATCACATAGGTTAAGAAAATAATGTTTAGAATTTTTCTTAGTTTTCCTTAGGAAGCTACGTCAATCAATATATGTCGCCGTTACTAAGGTTAAATCATCTGCAAAGAATGTTGCGATACGCGCTTGATAATCGAGTGATTCTCAAATCTTCGCTACTAATAACAAAACATTTACTTAACAACGTCTGCCTTTAGCTATAAATTAGTTTCTGATAGCTGTCTTTAGGTACGAAATTAGTAGTATGTGCACTTGACGACTTTCGTTACCTACAACCTGTGCCGCTGCTGTTTCTAATTCAAAGCTTATTATTAGCGTAATTACCTGCACTTGGGCTGCTACCAACATTGTTACTTATTTACCGTAGTATAAGTATTTGTAGCAATGGATTCTTAACAGTTTGTAGCTAACAGATAACAGTGGATTCTTTTGCCTTAGACTTTTCACTGCTAATAACGTGATGTAAATACTTATACTGTGGTGTAAATTCTTATATCGTAGTAGTACAATTATTAATAACAGTTTGTGAGTGCTAGTACAGTAGTATAAATCCTTATGAAAGTATAAAACCCTACTATACACATTTAACTACTAATACCTCAGTGTAAATTACTTATAGTGCCGCATCATAGCATAATGAAGGTACTTCCAACGTACTAGCAGTACTTATGACAGTGGTGTTACTGTTGCTACTACTAGTACCAGTAGCGCTACTGATATCACTATTGCTACTATTGCAATTGCTACCCCCCTACTACGGCTACTACTGCTACTGCTATTACTATTGCTACTATTACTATAGCTACGAATGCTGTTAGTATGTTAAAATGAGTACTAGTACTGCTGTTATTATTATTACCACTACCACAAGTAATAGTCTACTGCGATTGCTATAGTGATAGTAGTAGGCTACCACTACTGCTACTGTTACTAACATTATTATTATGTTAAAAGTACTATTACTCGCACTGCTACTGCTATTGTTATTGCTACTATTACCACATGTAGTAGTGTTGTTACAACGCCTACTACCACTAGTAGTAATAGCAGTAGTAGTAGTAGCTGTACTTTACTTTGCTAGTACTACAACTACTATCAATAGTAGTTGTCTACCACTATTGCTACTGCTTCTACTGTGACGACTATGTTACAATTGATAATGTTCTACGCTACTCCTACTACACCAAACTTTTCAGGTAAATTTATGGCTATTACTTATATTTTATTTGACATGCTTTTTGTAAAATGTACAATATTTTGACAGGATAGCCTTAGGCAAAACGTCACAATTATTATTATTTTTTGCTATAACTACATGTTAAATGAATTCAGTTAATAGAGAAAAACGAAATGAAACTTGAAGATTAAATAACTAAATGTAAAACGCAGACAGTGTAATTTTTTTCCGCTTTACAGCACAAATTGAAAGCCGCTCATGCTATTCCTTAGATTATTTAGTTTTATTCAATAATTTACACATACATGCATATAAATTGATGATATGTAGCCATAACTTTGAAGTTGAATACTTTTTATTAAAATAGTCATCATATGAGCTTGAATGTATGGACAAAAAACAAAACTCCCAAAAAATATTTGTAATACAATTGTCAATTGTGCACTGATGCGTGAGCCACATGACAAAGGGCAGCGCATAACCATTTATATCCTCGAATATTTCAGACAAAATGCATAACCATAGACAAATGGCAGACGGGCAAATAATCAACATTCGTTTGTCAATACAACAGAAAAACGAAACAAAATAATACAAAAAAAAAAGAATCTCTAACCGTAATGACATTGATTTTGACTTGTATTTATGCGGTTGAGTGAAATTTAATGAAATATTTTATATTTAAGCCGCTTACAGTACGAGCGCAAATGCGTTATAAGCCGGTAGTGAATAATAGTTTAATAAAAAGGAATTTTGAATATTTTTTTTTTATTTAAAAAAAGTCAAAACACGTACACGTACCTTGCATTCAATCAGGAATTTATAGAGTTTATATTATTATTATTATTTTATTTTAGTTTGACTTGTGGGACCTTGTATACGCCTTTAGCGGTCACAGCCGAATCTTTGCTAAATTATAGTGGTTTTATTCCTAATGAAAGAGTACTGAGAGTTATTCATTATTAAATGATAGCTGTTTATACCGTAACTAAGCAATTAGTTTTAGGTATTTTCGTTTTACAAAATAAAGAAACTTAATTCAATAGCAGTTTGAAATCACGGTGACGTTAAAGTAATAAATAATGTGTGTGGATAATAGAATACATATGCACTTATCTATACGGAATGTTTAGATTTAAAGAGAGAACTAGAAAAGAACTACGAAATCACAGTACAGTATTATAAAGGCATTCAAGTATTCTCTTTCACCGGTTACTATGCACAGTTTCTAACGTGAGACCCAGCTCCTTTGCAGACAATTCCCACGAATGCTATATACATTAATTTTTATTGAGACTCGAATATAAGAAGCATTATATGATGAACACAATACGCCCTGGTAATGCAATTTGAATTCGTAGTTTTCAATGAAGGTAAAGAGGAAAAAGTCGAATATTTCTTAACGTTCAAGTGATCAACGAGCTGTAAATAAAACTCTATCCCCACTGCATGACAAATATTCTAATTTGTTTCCACATTGATTAAAGTGCTCATGGAGAAAAGAGAAAATCAATCTTCACTTCACAGTTTACATTGAGAATACTTTATAATATTGACTTTACTGATAACGTGTCAGTTGGTTTCGTTATATGATATGCTAATAGAGATAGCCAAGCCAAAGATGACAATTCTTGTAATCCATTATTTAATGAAGAACAGGATGAACTATATAAAGTTGTTTGGCAACACCATTTCCTCTCTCTTTCCCTGTACGCTCTACGTACGTTATGTAAACGACAAAAGAATAGTCGTAATAATGTCCTGATTTGAATGATTATTCACATGCAGACATAATGTCTGCCAATGATTGAATAGTTTTCATCTTTACAAGAACACGACAATACACCGCATGACTTCACAGACAAAGTGATGATTTTTGAGAACGATTACAGAATGGATTGAATGAATGAATGAATGAGTGAATGAATCATATCTCGTTTCATTTTTTGGCCACAGCTGTTCTATGTAGTGATTTATAAACAAATATTTACCAACGGGATATCAAATTGAATTCAATGATGTTGTTTTTGATAAAAACCGTTTCCTTTTATTTATTCATCTTTTTTTTCTTGCCCTGCCGCAGATACTTAAATAAACGAAAGCATATAAATTGTATTAATCCGTTTGTGACATTGAAAAACACAGACATTAAAGAGTTTTATAAAAAGATTGAAGCTTGCGGAGGTTATAATTAAAATTGAGATTTATTGTTTTTGGAGAAGAGCTCTTCGTGAAACTTTCATGACGGTTATCATAAGCAACACTGGAATCTTATTACTAGGATAGCCAACTTTTGTCTTGAGTGCTTTGCTAAAGGTTTCTGTTCAGAAAGTTTTGAAGAAAGCTAAATAAATCGCAGCCCTAAAATTTCTTAACCTTAGTTGGTAGATTATATACTCCATTCCATACTACATTCCATCGACTTTTCTTAGTAAATTCTTTTGAAATAATAGCGGTTTCAGTCGTTAAAATTATCGACAAAACATCGACGCGATTTTATGCAATTGTCAGCTCTTTTAACTGCAGCAAGCATGAGTTTCCTTGATGCCACTTGAAACGTAGCCGTGGAGTATGAGGGGAGCTTTTACGTTTTCACTACAATTTTTTCTGTAAAAATTGCTAGTCTGACTGCTCCAGGCATAGTGAATACATTAACAATTCTCAGTTGTTAAGGAGACATGTGATGTCATATTCCATTTATAGTTATGGCAGCTTTAATAGCCGTAAATAAAAATACAACTCCTACCCGCTGTCACACAAAACAAGATTCGGTTATGCCGAATCTTTTATACCCCTCCTAACTTTATTTTAAACGAAAAGTAAGCAAAAAAAACTAAATTTCGATATCTACAAAATGCTAGGTAGGCGTGGCATATTTTTGATATTTTTATTGCGTAGTCTCTAAGTCGTGAGCAAAACAACAAGAAAAAAGAGAGGTGTTTTCAACTTATTTTATACTGTACCCTTTGACTAATTTAGTTTTTTTTTCAACACAAACCTGGGTACCGGAACTTCCAATGTTCCAAATTTAAAGCCGTTATCCCCATTTTTGTGGCCAGGAGATTCTTTACCAAAGACCTTGCAAAGATGGCCGCACGGACAGGCTAACATGCTTAAATCGATTCTAAATGTGATGCTGACCATATAAACTTTGTACGGTGTCTGAAGCTTTCTTCTATAGGTTTATAGAATGGTCGAAACGTTTGATGCCTTTTCAAGATCAACAAAGATGCAGAATGAAATTGCTACGACTTTTGCCACAGACTTTGAGGCTTCCTGTCTCGCTCTCTCTCGTCAGCTAGGAGATTTTGTACGTACCGATGTCCAAATTTATTAAATTTTATTCTTTATCACAGATAGATTTTGCAACCGCAGATAGATACTACAAACGCGGATAGACACTACAATCGTTAGATAGATACTTCCATATAGAAATTCCATGAAGTATAATTTTTTTAATTTGGGGGATCCAAAAGCCGAAATCGTCCGAAGTAATGTTAATGACCCGTACGTTGAGATTGTCGGTCAAATTTAGCAAGGTCAGCCTATTTGTCCATGTTGGTTTAGTGTTCTCACTATCATTATCGCTCAATCTTAGCAATTTCAGTCCATATCTCCATGTTGATTTAGTATTCTTAAAATTTTAAACATAACAGCAGAGGTTTACAGTTAGAATCACATGAATATAATAAAACAGTTTTACTGCATCAGCTTTGAAACAGATGGGATCTAAAAATGTCGAAATTTGGTTGGCTGTATGAAAAAAATTGAAACTTTTCTAATTTTATATTTTAAGGTGATGGAAATTACAAATTCGGCTGAAGCCAAACAAAGCTTTTAAGTCGGATTTTGCATTTAAATTAACTTTGGTTGAATATGCAAAAAAAAAAAATACTGAATTGCAACCCTTAACAGAAGTTAAAAGGAATTCAATTAGTTCCTTCATATATACCTATGCATGTATATATATATAGTTATCCATGATGAGATATGATGTGTATTAAAACAATCCTGGAATCCTGGAATGCTTTTTATGTTTGATCCTTATCTGTTAAATCAACATGAATATCGATTTCAATTTCATAAAAATCGTTTGTTTTACTTTTCTTTTCTGATTACTTTTCTGCTAAACATAGTAAAACAACTGTCAGAATTGCTTCCATGCACATCTATCCATACATATATTGTATGTGTCGTTTTACTTTCCTGCATGTATGTTATGTACGTATGTATGTAAATTTAATACTTTTGATGTAATGCAACAAAAAGTTGGGAAAAAACACTCGACTTGAATTTTATTTCGTTTTTTTTTCTTGTTATTTTCTTTTCATTCAATTACCCGGATGAGGTTGTGAATATATTTTCCTCACTTTTTTTTCTTTTTTTTTCTATTTTCTTTTTCCTCTCTATATCTGTATATATTAAGTGAAATTCTTGCTTTGCTCTTTTCAAAACAAGAATAACATCAGGAGACAGCTTGTAGTTAAATCATCTTTGTTATGCAATCGAGCGTACAAAGGCAAATATATACAATACAACCGTGCATCTCTCATACTTACCCACGCATCATCGCGCGCTCTCACACATTGGATCAATGTCCTTTTAGGTAAACAATTTAAACTATTACACTATAAACTGGAGCATAATAGTAACGAATATACATACACACACATACACCTATATAAATATATGTATTACAAAGACCTATCCATACGTACAGACGTAGTTTAGTAGTTTCACAAGCTACAACGTAAAATGTAAGTATGTGTTGAAAAATCCCTCTATAAAAACAAGCAAGAAGGATATATAAAAGGATTTCGAAGGATCATGAACACCCTTTTATTGGATATATGCGAACGTTGTGAAACTATAAGCGGAAAAAGTAATCAGGATTACTTGTTTTGGCAAACGATAAAAATTTTTGGAGAAATATTCTTTCAAAAATCTTAAATGATTAAACATTTTTAATTTTAAATTTAAATTTTTTTAAAAATCTGAAAAGATGAAATAGAAAAGACATGAGATTTTAGTCAGTTTTATTCACATGAAGACCTATAAACCCAAGCAAGCGTACATAAAAACCATTGGCCATCAATTCTCGGCTTATCATCAGATTGTCCTCTTCATTAATAGTCCGGATAAGCCAGATAGTATTTGGCTATAATTTTACTAATACTTCATATTAGGCTTTCGATTGAGATGTCTTGTTATGAAGTTTAAATTATTTATAAAACTTTTCACCTGTCCGTAAATATGGTTTACATTTCATGAAAAGCAAATGTATCGTTAGATGTCTCTTTTTTTTCTATATTAAGGCTTGATTAGACAACAAATTGCCTGTTAAAAAAATTGCATCTTACAAAAAAAATTATTTGCTCAAAAATTCCTCACAGACTTGATTCCAAAAAAAAAAAGAAAAAAACAGAAATTACGTGTTTGTAAGTAAAATGCAATTGAATCGCCAGAAAGATATTTGAAGCAAAGCAATCAACACCTGCTTAATGTTATACAAAAAAAAACAAAAACAAAACAAAAATGGTAACAGTATACATAAAATTCGTAAGTTGTTAACGTATTTGTTGTTGATTTTGAGCACAATCACGTGTAGCGAAAACTTTTCATTATATTTGTTATTTAATGAAATACATTTTTGTTGTTTTTGTAAATAAAATCATTTCAATTCATTTAAATTTTGTATAAAATATTCTTGAGGAAAAAATTGGAAACGTATACCATATTTTCGGACAACGATGAAAGATTTTAATTTTTTTTTTATCTTTTCCAGTAAGACACAACTTAACCAGTATGTGAAAGTTAACAATCAACAGGCGGACGGACAGATGAACGGTAGAATATATCTATCTACCCATAAGCAGAAAAGTTTTCGATGGTTATTTAACGAAATTGCGGATGGCCGAGAGACTATACTGCGTTTTAGGTAATATGACGATTTTGCTGAAAGATTAATTATTCTAGTTTCTAGTATTCAAGGATATTCGGAACGATTTATTATTTAAGAGAAATAACTTAAAATCTTCATCTTAAACACAATTCTCCTATGCTAGAACCAATTCATGGGAAGACAACTAATTTGGATGTCACAACGTAGTATTACGATCGATTGATATTATATTACTTAACTCAAACTGCTATTGATTCTCTTAACAACTTTTATATCCATGGTATACGTGCTCGTACAACTTCATGTAGTCTTGCCCCTGGGTTAGAATGGAAACGTAGGCAAATCGCGGGTTCATCCGCTTTTGGAGTGGGATACTTTCGGAATACCCTGATATCTTAGGCGATTTCATAAACAAAATAATTAAATTTCTTCAACCATTCATCACAAATCAACTTTAAGCTCTTAAAGGATATGGAAAAATACCACAAAAGAAAGACCAGATTATATATTACATAGAAAAAACTTAAACTTTTTATGAAGTACTCGTGTCATTCTATGAATATTTAAGGTTTTTATTAAGCATTAAAATTGTTAAAAGAACAAAAAAGAAAAACAACAAAAATATTTGAAATTACGCTATAAGCCAAATGCAAAACAGTTGCATTAAATGAAAAATTTTATTTTCTTAGCTTGTGCATGGCATGATCCTTAAAGCTATTAAGAAAACAAACGAAGCAATTTAAATTACCTACCACGGCACGACAATAACGAATTTGATGATTAACTTAACAAACTTATGGCGGCAATAGATGTGTTACAGCGAGTGTTGTTAGTTTAGTATATAAAAATCAACGACGATGGGGCATGCAACAGTATTTGACAACGCTAGCTATTTATTTAGTGAATTTCAAATAAATGGCAACTATTTGTGTGTGATGAACAAATGAACTCTTCAAATAATACAAAAATACAAACAAACGCACAAATGCACAAAAATAGAAAACTATTTTATATGCAAGCATTTAAATTGGCTTCCGTTGTGTTTTCATTTGTTTGTTAATTTCAATAGCATTTGGAATATTTGGAGAAGCACTAGCACTCGTCATCATATGTATATGTATATGTATATGTATATGTGTGGCAGGCATTTTTGTTAAATTCTATAAATATTAAAGTTGAAATTTTGTACATTTGTCATATTTGAGAAAATTCAATTAATGAATAATTCATTCATTACCCTTTAAATCTAATTGAAATAATTAATTCATTTGTAAATTTTCTAAATACCAAGCAACCGATATAGATTAAAGACAATTTTAAATATGAAAAGTTATTCTCATAAACATATATTCATGTATACATACATGTATATGTGTTGATGTGTTGATGTGTTGAATTTCCACAAAATACTTATTAAATAATCACTTATTTCATCGTAATCTCATTTGAAGAGTAATCTTACTTTCAGAACTTGAAACTTTTTACATCATAAGCCTGTTGTTCGTTCTACTAAGTATGTATGCATGTATGTATTGCGAGTTAAATGTGGGAGGATTTTTGGGAGTGAGAGAGACTGAAAGACAAAGAGATTAAAGTTAAGTTTAAATTTTAATTACTGACAAAACAATCATTACGTAAATGACAAATAAAACAAAGAAAGAATATGATGAATGCTTGAATATATTAAATCATTATACACGCACATACACACACAAACACGTCTACAAAATATATATTAAATGCCGCAATACATACGAGGGCAAGATGGAAAGCGATTACGCAATCAGTCTGTCTATAAAGTCGTCTGACATAACTAATGCCATTTACAACCGATTAAATATAAAAGGAATAGTTTTGTTTCGACATCCATCTAAAAACATTCTGGCAGCAATTGTTGCAATATCGACGAGCATTAAATCTCTGACCACATTAATAATAATAATAATAACATCACAAAGACATTTCGAAAAATTGATTTATAATTAATTTGTAGACTGGAATGGTTATTATATAATTACCTTTGTAAAGGTATAAACATGTAATGCATTAAGAGAAAAAGAAGAAGCTTTAGGCAAGATGACCTATGTGCACAAAAATTAAAGAAAAGATAAAACGAAGAAGCTTTGGGCCAGATGTCTATTGTGCACAAAAGTTAAATAAAAAGAAGTAAGAAGAAGCTCTGAGCACGATGTCTATTGTGGACAAAAGTTGCTTGGAAAAATTACTTTTTGAGACGATCCCAATAAATGGTTTGTATCGCAGTGTTCTTCTGACCAAGACCAAACCGGAATAATAATCAAATAATAAATAGCGCAAGATGCCACTTATTAAGAAAAAGCCTAAGTAGATTTTATTGGTCGGATTATATTGAGTATTTTCTAGAATAAAAAAGCCATCGCTCTTCTTGATTACCTTAAAAAGTGTAAAGCCACAAAAGTGACTACTGGATTAATCTTGTGAAAGCCATATTATACACTCATTACAATCTCACATTATAATTACAAATCGCACGACAATAGTGTAAGGTAAACAACCAATAAAAAAAGAGATCAAATATAAGAGACGACGGACCAAGCAATATCACGAAATTATTATGCCAGGTTTGCATTTACTTTTAGTAAATGAACGAAGGGAAGGTAGATAAACACGAAGGAGAAGTAAATGAAAAGAAGCTAGTAAAGCAATTTGATTCGTTGCCAAGTCAGATAAGAATGTTTCACGGGGTTTTATGTGGATAGCTGCGGAGAAGGCTTAACGCCACGGTACCCGTTGGCGTATGGATTGGGAAAGCACCACTCACGGCCCCCAGGGTGTAAGACCTCAAGATTAGAATGTGTGCAGTTATTTAAGTTAGGCATATGTATGGCATGTCTTTCCCTCTGCCAAGGAAACGTCTACTTAACACCTCAAATATTTAATGTTCCCGTGTTTTTCGATAGCAACAATACCCACCACGAAACTTCCCGAAGGGCCGTTCCCGGCAGTCAGGAAGGAGATTCTACTACGCAGATTCTGCAACAGTAAACACTGCGGTCAGCAATTTTATGCAATAGGAATCTTCTAGGCGTCCTGACCCCACTATCGGTAAAAAGACCGTGTAAAGAATAAAAAACAAGGTAAACGGTGCACAGAAAAAAGTAGTAAAAGTAGTAAAAGTAGTTAAAAAACGTAATATCATTAAATGAAGCAATCTTTAAATAAATAAATATAAACATAATCTCTAGTAAATTGCTTTTTCGAAAATCGATGAGTTCGCTCGTATAAGAAGCATATATTAAATGTACAACTTTGTCTTTCCCATTTTTTTCCTGCTTTCGAGTGTTTATTGTATGAAACTAGTTATAGAGCTGGTATTCAAAATATTGCCAACTGCTGGTCACTATTTACTCCCAGTTTTAGACAAGATATGAATTCCGTTAAGGAAAGACTACTAACGTGCAAGTAAAAGGTGCCTTTTGAGTATCGTTATAAGAATGAAAGCTACAATCGACCAGACCAGATAAGTGATCGATTGTGACCATCATTAATTGGAAGGAATAATATTTGATGATAACACAGGGAAGGAGAGCGCATTCCAGGTTAATTTTGTTAACGTCTCCTCACCCAGTCCTGCTATATGGAGTCGAATTTTGTCATACTAACCAACTCACGATATGATGACTTTTAACACAGTGCGACGGTTTTGCGCTCTAATTTCATCAGTTCTTGTTGGTAGCGTTCATTAATGATGGTTTCATTGGGTCGAAACAAACCATTAACCATATATACCAGATCCATCTGACACCCCCAAATAAAGTCGCCATGGATATTAATTTCTGTCGTCCACGTTAACGATTGTCTAGTCTGCATCGAGGTTATTCGTCCTTTGAATATCATTAATAGATCTATTGTTCTTCGCTTGTAAGAATTTAGCAACACGAACTTCTTAATTAAGCAGCAAAAGCAAAGTTTGTCTCAAATGACGAGAATTCAGCTCCTAAAGTGACATTTTCAATCCGGAATAAGTTTAGAACGTGGACACCACTCGACTAACGCTTCAATTTGAGATTCTGTTGACAAATCCTTAAGCTTATTATAGGACGTCTATATCAGTTTATTTCCCCCACCATCTATCGTTAAAGTCATCTATTAGGAAACGGCAGAGACAAAGTTGTACACCTATTAATTTCTGTCCTTCAGCGCAGGGATATATGAAGAATACATAAGGAGGCCTTTACAATGCACAAAAAAAAATATTCTATAGTCAATCAATTGGAAAGACGATTTAATAGGAGAAAAGCCGAGAAATGTAAATTAAATATTTCCAAATAAGTTCACTTCGCTTCATCATAACGAAAACAAATATTTGGCGGAAAAAAGGTTAAGCGTGTAATGGTAAATCCTTAAGTTTTCAAATGAATAAATATAGAAAACTGGAAAATGAATAATTTCACGAATATTCATTTTAGCTCTTTTAGGTAATATAGATAAACCATCCTTTGACTCGATAGATAAGGTAGACTTCATAATGACATCATTTTTTAAATTAAAGTAAGCGTTCATAGATTTTTAACTTTCTGCATTGCCATCGTATAAATCCTTATACATAATAAAATAGGGGGAAGAGTTTTTATATATCGTTAGTACATAAAGATTTTCTCATTTGCTTTTCAATAAATGTTTTCGATATTCATTAGAATACGTTCATGATAAGTTTCATGAGTAGGTTATATAAATTTATATATTTCTATGTATACCACACACACACACACACAATCCATTTACGCACTTATGCAGCATGCATACGTGAACATGTACTCTGCTAGTAAGAGAGGGTTCAGTTTAGTGTTATGTTAATAAGATAATAGCAAATGTTGCTTTGTATTTAACATAACAAAATTCAAAAGATAATAAAATTTCTGCATTTTTGATCTCGTTTACATCTAATTAGTAGAAAATGTTGAAATTAACTTTAGTGAAATTCACATAATTAGTATAATCTAGTTAAAATTTGTTGCGATAACAAGAGCCAGCCACAATTGCTACAGGTAGCAACCACATACAAATATGAATTTTATGGAATCTTTATATTCTTTGTATAAATTTACCTTCCGAGTATACATTTTTAAAACCCATCACCGCGAAGGTGAGGGGTATATTTCAGTTTGTTAGTAGTAGAAAACTTCAGAGACTTCCCACGAAGTGCATATATTTTTGATCAGCATCAAATCTAGAAAACCTAGAACCGATTTAAGCATGTCCGTCTGTCCGTGTAATGTCTGTGGTAAACATTCTCTTCGAGTTTGGCAGAAACATTGGAAGTTCTTTCACAAACGTTGCTACTGAAAATGGGCCAAATCGATTACAGGCCACGCCTACAGCATAAGCTGAAAGCACGTCTGTTTTCTGGGTGCTTTGCTCTGGCTGTTTTCCATGGTATTCCATAAAAATAGAAAAATTCTGCCACGCCCGCCTATTAAAATGTAGTTTTTCCCACTTTTCTTAAGATAACGGTGGTGGTTATAAAATATTCAGCGCAGCCGCATATAATTTTCTTCCTTGGTTTTCATATAAATTCAATTTATTGAACTTAGCAGTGACATGGAGTCATTGGTATGCTTGAAGATAGATCAGAAAGAATTAGAAGAATAGTGTATGCTTAGCAGTGAATTTATGTTCCAAATGAAGATCTCCGCTACATCTATTTATTTTGATTTGATAAATATTTTCTTAACATGAAGTCAAATACATGTGCCTCTGATCAATTTAAACGGCATTAGTTAATTGAAAATTGTCCCTGTTGCCGCATCGTTCTGGATTATAAAGCTTCTTTTATTGTACAGCTAATGCATAGCCCAATAGCTATCAAGCTGACTCAAGTCCGTTTTCAACTTCCAGTGCGATCGACTGTACTTGAAATATATAACGACATGTGGGTTTAATCTCCTGCGGCCAAAGCCTGTACTAAGGTTATTTTACTGATGACCCAAAGACACAAATATAAAGAGTTTGAAAAAAAGTACTTTTTCAATAAAAGGACATCTATCATATGCGATGATTTTGTGGAAAAAGCTGCAAAATGCTGTTATACGATACGGCGTGAATAGCTCATGTGTGATTGGTCGTGCGATACGGCCTGAATAGGTTGTGTGAATAAATCGTGTGATTGGTCGTACGATACGGCCTGAATAAGCCCAGTGTGAATAAATCGGGTTATAGGTCGTGTGGTACGGCCTGAATAAACTCCGTGTGAATAAATCGTGTAAAAGGTCGTGTGATAGGTCGTGTGATCAGGCCTGAATACGTCGTGTCTGCTTTGGGTGTAAAAATTATTGAAAAAACCCTTATGTCAACAGCGGCTGACATACTAACAAGAATTGTTTTTGGTTTTTGATGAACAATTCTAAAAATTAGACGAAATTAATTTTCATCTGGATGCACCTGACAGCAATGCTTTCGTCCCAGAATTGCACCAATAAAGCGAGTTCATCGAACTAAAATGAAAGAAGAATTCCGTTTCTGAAAGTTTGTTTGCCGTTCTTCTCTCAGAATTCAAATATACTATGATAAGTAGTTTCATTTAAATCGTTCTGAAAAATTAAGATTACATCATAACTGTGTGGATTTATACTTATAAATGCTTTGGCAGGAAACTTAGGATATTGACATATTTTCACACTTTTTTTGAAACGCTCTTCTCCTTTTCTTTTTATCGCAAGATATGCATAAATCTCAATGCAACTCGTAAAGAGGGAGAACTTGAATGTACATGTTTTCTGTATAAAAACATTTTGAAGAGGAAAAGATTGTTAGGGGAATAGCAAAATTAAAGCACACATATACATACATACATATAGACTTTAACGTCTGTCTTCTCACTATTGCAGAGAATGTTAATTTTAATTTCAATGAAATAAAAAAAAATAAAAAAAGTATGTTTACTCTGTAACTTCCTGTGAATGGTATCGTAATGTGAACAAATTAGAAACAATTTGAAACCCTTAGTGTTATACGATGTCTGGCAATAAAACACATTTAAAAAACTTTTCCTTATGAAATCCTTTCATGCCCTCTCTCTCGCTCTCTGGTGATATTTTCAAAAGCATTTTACCAAAGTTCATGGCATCTCGTTATTAGTATTAGACGCTTCATCAAATCAGGAATTAAATTTAATGTGCATCACGAATGTTACCCCAAACGCTATTGCTGTGGGGCACAAAAGGTTAACACTGTGATTTTCTTTTCTTTTCTTTTTCCTCTTTCTTTTTTATTTATGCTTTTGGTGTTGGTTGCGTTCGTTCGTATGTGACAACAACGAACAACCCCCAATTGTTTAGGAGGATATCCTAGTAAAACAATGATAATAATCTCACTTCAAGTTACTTGCAAACAATGCTAAAACCCACAGAAAAACCATCAACTTTCTTCTTCATCTCTAGCAATTATTTTAAAAGGAAACTCTCAACTTTTAGCTTATTTAACATTCAAGTTTATGCAAGACTGCAGAGAGCGTTACTATATATGTTCGTATTGTATGTGTTAATGGTTTGAGTTGAATGAGGAGCCCAACTGAAGATTAAGTACCATTTGTTAACCAAGAAATTGCGTGCTATCACTACAAACGATTGGCATATAAATGTATATATAGAAAAATACATATATTCTTATAACCCTCTACCACTACACTCAACTTGAGAGTATGTTTGATTTTCTCATTCATAAATGAAACTCTAACAGAAGAGCTTAACTATTTTAATTCTTCTTTCGCCTCGTTTAACTTGAAAACACTTTAAGGCAGAGGCAGAAAGTGCAACGTGCATCCCCGCGGGTAAGGTAAGAAAATTAAAAACGTTAAAGAAAATATGAAAATTTCACGGTTATCATCAGGTAGGATCTTCAGAAATTTCTTAGGAATCGTTCGTGCACAGACCAAGTAAGTTCAGAATAAAAAAAAGAATAATTGAGATAAGTTAGGATGCATAACTGTAGGCATAGTAACGAATGTATAGTAAATATGTCAAATGTTTGCACGGGCCTAGTTTGTAAAATATATATAATTTTGATTTGGCCCGGAACTTAAAACAGGCTTAGCTACGGCTGGATTAATGTCAGACTATTCTCATCATGATCACGATATTGTCTAGAAAAAAAAACTTGATTTAATTGTCGTCCAGCTAAACTCAAAAAACTTGATAGTCGTTCTCTTTTTTCTTCAACGATGACCTCACATCGACTTCACAGTTCGCCGGGAAACTAACTTGATTTCGTCACCATCAGGTCCAATAAAATATTAAATAAATTGACAAAAGGGCGACGCCGCTCGTTACTAACAAAAATGAAAGCATTTGTTTTCCTTTTAGTCATTTACTAGGCTATCGAAGAAAGATTTCTAATATTATTTGCGAAACTTGAGATTTTTCTCCTTCGCTCATGAGTCAGAGATCTATTTAATCTTCTGGGACTTGTTTGCCGCATCCTTTTAATGTAGCGAGTATTCAAATTTCATTCCGAAAATGAATCTAATACATTAGATGCGTATATAAAAAACGTAAGAGTATGAAAAGAAGTTGAAAATTCCCATGCCTCTGCTTGGTTGTTCTTTGTTTCCCTCCTTCTCTCACTTCCCTTCCCGTTGTTCTCAAAATTTGTTTTGTGCGTAAATGTAATAAATGCTTAGATTGTCTCGTAATTCAACAATTTGTTGCGGTTTCAAATTATGATACCGTTTCTCGTACTAACAACACAGTACGACGATTCCGGCTTACTCAGAGGAATTCATAAAAACACATTTAAAGCAAAAACAAAAAAAACTAAACAGACAACTCAATGAATTTATGCATATAAGAAAAGGGTGATTATTTTAAAATAGATTGCTTACGTTGTTGGCAGATATGCTTTTCATAATCACCATAAAAAAGATATCGGTTTACTAAGTTTGTCGTTTCACTTGTAGTATTCAGATGCATGCATTAGACGATAGACGTCTTATGAAAAGGAAATGTTCATTATAATGGAAAAACTCTGAGTCATATTTATTCATATCTCGGCCAAATGTTTATTAAAATCTTTTTGTTGCCATAAAATGGAGTTAAAAGTCGGAACTAATTAGCGGCGGGTTGTACATCCGGAAGTTAATCTCCAGTTGACTGTTACTAATTAAGGGATGTAGTCTACATTTCGTATAATTTCTCATTCACTATAGCGCATGAATAAGTTAATTGCGGTTTGTTTGAGGTGATACTTTATGTCTTTAAAGGTTCTTGAATGAAACCCATGTGCCATACATATTTATTCACCATAACATTTTGTGATCTGAAATTTAAGCCTAATGACCTCCAAATTTGTCCTAATCGCTTACTTATTTACATGAGGGCTCTGATCTGAATTTTAAGTCTAATCACTTTCTAGGTGACTTGTGTCTAATCCTCTTTCCTCTTGTAAATTTCCGATGCTGTAAAATCAATTAGTTAGAGTTTGAACATCTAATCGATGTCCTTTAATCTCTGATTCCATAACTGGGATTAAAGTTGTTTCACCTTTAAATGAAATCTGAATTTTGAGAACTACCTGTTATTCGTTTTAAAGTGTAAAGTCTTCAAAATTCGCGTTATACGAATTAATTTTTTCGGATTGTTTATTGCCAAACCTTTTCTAACTCTGGGTAAACACAAGCTACTTACGCCGACTATTGTCTTTGCTCAAAATGGATGTGTTTTTAAAAAAATTGTAGGTTTCCCTTCTCTACAAGCTAACTGCTTATTTAAGAACTCTTTCATTAGTTATTGTTTAACAAAAATTTTCCCGTTATTTTTGTTTTTTATTTTTATTTTTTTGAATTTAATGCATTTATGTATTTAATGTTTTAAAGGATTTCCTGTCCACAAAAATTTTATGGTCTATTCATTACCGCGAAAAAAAGGCTTAGGGTCATTCGAACGAATACATATACAAATATATGACATAATGTGTTTAACTTTGTTTCATATTTAATAAACTTTTTCATTTATTGCAAATGCCAGCTGAGTTTGCCACAAAAACAACAAAAAAGAAAAAAAATAAAACAAAAAAAAGAAAGGAACAAAAAGTAAAAACAAAAAGCGACCACAAAAAGGGTTAAAAATAATTGAATTGAATTTTATTACAGCGACGGCCTTGTGAAAACAAATGAACTGCGAAATAAATGGCTTTTGAAAAAAGATGTCCCTTTGAATTTTATTTAATGCTTAATGGTTATCGTCGTTACTGTAGCAAAATATTTAAGCGTGACAAAGGATAAGTAGGTCTTGTCCGCTTTTATGTTTCCTTTCCTTGCATTGTACTGTGTAAACCTGTTGTGTGTCTACTCTTCTTTCCATTAGTTGCTGTTGGTTTACTACTTTTCATGTTTTGTTAGTAAATAAAAATTTAAATTATTTTTAATAATATTTTTGTTTTTTTTTTCCCAAAATAGAGAAATAGTTCAAAAAATGTTGTGAAAAGAACTAATTTGATCAAGTATATCTTATCAGATCGTATTATTATATATCAATTGTATTTTTATAGGGCAATAAGGTTTAAGTTTTAATTACTTACTAACAAAATAGTGCTGCACTGTAGTGTTTCAACCTATTTTCTTTTTGCAAATTCTTGGAAAGGCCTCGCTTTTTGCCTTTGCTAACAAGCTGCAAAAATATCCTGCATAAGAAGTTTCGTTTGCATCATCACTATGTCTAAGGTTTTATAGACATTTAAGAGGCCTTCGCTGCTTACGCTGCTATTAAGAATGATAGTGATAGGCGTTTACTATACGTACACCATCGATGGATGGATCATGTCATTACAATATTTGCAAAACTCAAAAGGAATCTCCAGAGACCCTATAAAATACATACAATCTTGATCAGCATCAAATTCTGAACAGATGTAATCAAGTCTATTTTTCTGTATGTCCGCCCTCGGTCTGGATATATGTTGTAGACACTCTATTTGTTATAAACATTGACCTATCGGCTTCAAATTTGGTAGAAACATTGGAAGTTTTTATACGTAGCTTGAAAATGGGCGAAATCGGTCGAAGGACACGCCCACGATAAAATGTAAATTGAAAGAACCTTTGTTTATTTAAGAAACAATTTATGTGTGCTTGCTCATTACTGATAAATTATGAAAGATAGAAGCCTGAAATTTTCTATATCTACTTTGTTTTTGACCCTGCTATTCGAAAATGAAAAACCGACCACACCCACACAAAGTGACTCAATTTTAACTTTTCCACTTTTTTATCGTTTTCTTCTCTACTACTACTCATAAAGTAAATAAGAGAAGATGTTGAAAATTATTAAACATTAAGTAATGTGAATGGTAGGGGATATACAAGGTTCGGCTTCTACGGAATATAGCCGTCTCATTTGTTTTTATCTTACTTTTATCTTACTTAATCGTTAAGTGAAACGAGAGTCTTACAGTACTACGCAATAGCACCGGAAGGCTTTTAATTCGTGTAAATTTAAGATTAAGAAGGGTTTCATAATAGGTTTCTATAGGCATTAATTATATTCAAAAACTTTAGAATTTGAACGCACGATAGTGCTACTATTGCTTACTCGACTGCACGTTAATAAAACACGGGACTAGAATGTCAGTAAAAAAATAACATTTCACTTTTTTTTTGCTCTCGGCTGCCCGACGAATTGAAACTTCCTATCAATTGAAAGATAAGCCAGACAGAGTGTAATTTCTAATTAAAAGAAGAATAAGTAAGAGTTGTTTCAAGCGAACGACATCGTCACAAATCAACATTAGCAGTAATAAGTGAGGCAAACAATAAGAGCATTATACCAAAAGGATTTTCAAAGTGATGGCGTTCGATTTTGTATGGTTCAACTCGACTAGGAAATATAAACAGAACTCAATTGGAATGTTCTACCTTACTCTCCAATATTCACCGGACATTATTCCTTCTGAATATTATAAGAACGAGCAGGACTTTTATTATTTGGACGATGCCAAAAAAAGAGACATTTTGTTAAGTTCGCTCAAAAGAGTAGTCGCTCTCTATCCGCTCGGAATTTATATTTCGTCTAAAAAATTGATGAATTGATGAATTATCACAGAATAATATTTCAAATAATATTTCTCTTCAGAGAAACTTTTTCCGCCAAAGAAAAGGAATGATTTCTACACTTAATGCGTTCTCTCTCGTGCATTTAGTAAACAAACAAATCAAAGGATATAAACTTCAGCAAAGTTGTTATGGTTGTCAACAAGAAATCGAAAGTTAAAAATAAGTGTATCATCAATATAGTAAAAAGAAAATAAAAACAGAAGTAGATAAGGAAACCACAAAGCTATCCGTTTTCTAACCTTCTTATAAAACCTACTTTATTTAACTGGAACTGAAACATATTCGAGACCATAAAGCAAGCATTAAGCTTATGTTTTTATTCTTTTGTTTTCATTTTCAAAAACAGTAAAGGAGTACGAACAAAGAGATGACAAATTTTTAAAAGAATCATAAAAGCTTATCTAGTCTTCATATTCCAAATGGTTTTTAATCGACTTTTTCTTTCATTTTTTTTTTATTTTATATTCATTCTATGTCTGACTTTAAAATACAAATCTCCTCCATAAGAAATGCTAAAGAAGCAAATTCGAAAATCACCTTAAGCTGTTAGGAATGTCAAAAGCAACAATAACAAGCAAAATGTTACAGTATAACACAAGAGAGAACAAAGTAAAAACAACATTAGGTAAATTAGTCATTTTAAGATTGTCAACGCTTTAAAGCATTTTGTTTACTTTTAACAATTAGTTTATGAGCATATGTATGTGACAATAGAGAAAAGGAGAAAAAGAAACAGCAACAATTATTGTAACATTTCTAAATTACATTATTGCTAAAAGAAAAATATGCAACAACTTTGTTAGTACATGCAGTGCAGATGTCATTTTCGGTGTACTTGGAAAACAGAGAAAAAAAGAGCAGTTTATCAAAATATATTTAATACCTAAGTTGACTTACATGAAAAACTCTACAGAGTGATAGAAGAAAATGTCTCTCACTACTGAGTTTAAAAATAAAATCATCCCATAAGTGGAGGTTAGCTACCGAGAAGAAGAATAACAAAAGCAAATAACTTTGAATTTAAAAAACTTGTGAAGGTTATACTCCCGTCTGTCGATTTTCAACATACTCATAAGTTATACTTCATGCGTTAGATTCTCCATTCATTTTATCTTAATTTCATAATGCTTTTATTCATTTCGTTTATTAATCCACTATTCCTTCAATAATTCGTTAACTTATTTATGCAATATTTTAATACTTCATTAATCCATTCATTTATTAATTCATTAATTTGTTAATTCGTTAATTAAATAGCTGAATAACAGATTAACGCATTGATTCAGTTAATTGTTTATTTTGTGACGTATAGATTCATTGCTGCATTGCTTTTTTTTATTTATTTTGCTTAGTTGATCGATAGATAGATAGAAACGCTGTGGAATGGTTGAGACATGCGAAGATTCTTTGGCATTACAAACGGAATGAGAAAACTCCATCACTTCCGTGATTCAATTATTATACAGTTATTAAAAGACTATGTTAAAAATTTGATACTTTTGAATAAAACAAACGAAAATGCCCACCAGACTGTGTTAACCAAGTAACCAACCAACTAACTAAACAAACAACCCGCCCGCTAAGTCTTGCAAAATTTGAAACTTTAATAGTTGGAAAAATATTTTGCAGAAGTGAACTGGTTTTTAAGTTGTTTTTGTTATCTCTCATCGGTCTTCTTCTTGTCTTCTTAACTTCTTAGTTAGTGAAGAAAACAAGAAAAAAGAACAAAAAACTTTGATTTCAATTTTGACATTATCTTCAAATCTATCAACTTTTCTATACCATTTTAGACGTACATTGGCACATACGCACACACGCACAACGGCAACTTTAGTACGTAGTCCTTTAACCTCTCTCTGCATCTTCAACAAAAATTCTCTGGCACCGAGTTAAGGCAATTTGTTGCTTTCCTTCATAAAGGGAAGAAGCCAATCGAACGAGAATTTGCTTTTTTCTTTGCTTTTGAAATGTTTTGTGTGTACTTTAAGTGTACAAAAAAGAAAAGAAAAAAACTTTGCAGACACACAGGAAATATTTATTGTATAAGAATATCTTAACCTTAAGTAATTTTACATAGCAGCAGCTGTTGCTGCTGTTGTGTCACTCTGCCTTTCATTTGTTAACTTCTTTCATTGTCATCAGTCTTAATTAAGTTAAGAGCTTGAAAACAATATAATTAAAATTTGCTTTCTATTCCACACGCGCCCCACCTACGGGATTTTAAGAGACAGACATACAGATTGATTAGAGTCATTAACAACACAACAAGACAACAACAACAACCATAACAATGCAACAAAAAGTCTGCAGACATCAAATACAACAATAAAGAAAAAAACTACTAAAAGGTGGAAACAATTTAAAGAAACTTTAGTCAGCAACTCCAGGACATCTTATTTTGATTACTGCAACTCTTTAAAGCATTTACTTGCTGATGCAGTACAGAGAGAACATGTTTTATTACAAGCTTCTCTCGCGTACCACCACCACTTCTTCTTAGAAAATTAACGATGCAAATAATTCTAGATGTTTCTGAATATTTTTCCTTTTTCTTTGTAGGAAAGACCTGGTGTAGTCGTGTGAGCATTTTTCTCGAACCATTTATGTGCTAGAGGCAGAGGTTATTCAGAGAGAGCAAGCAAGTTTTAGTCTTTCATTCATAGTCTGGAGGAATTTGGGAACAAGCTTTGATTTTGAAAGAACTTTAAATAGATTTTGTGAACGATTTACAACAAAGTTTTCTGACTTCTTAAGTAAAGGGATAGAGAAGGAAAGGGAAAGACAACCTGATGGACTGCTTTCGATAATTATTTTTAGTTGTGCCTTCAGTTAGGCGTTATGTTTTCTCTTTTCGGTCAATTTCGACTGAAATTTATCATGATTGATCCATTATTGATTGAATCATGGTTTTTCAAAGGCTGAGTGAAATAAAAAAAAAAAAGAGTAATTAACCTCTAAAGAAACAAATAAAAAAAACTGACCTCTGTACGGAAAGACATAGAAAATGATTTGCTTGCAAACATATATAGAAACTTACCCAAACCAGTCATTGGGCCAAAGACCGTATTGTCTTCAATTGTGGTACAATTCCAGCGGCGATTTTTAAATTGAAATTGACATTCCTGTAAACAAAAATTGAAAAAAGTAGAAAATTCTTAAATAAACACAAAATATTTTAAATATTTTTGTAATCAATTAAAATGTTATTTTTTGAAAAATTTTTTCTCCACCACCAATTGATGCATGCATTTTAACGTGAAAAATAATAGACAAATTAATTGTTTTTTCACCAATATTTACATAAACGAGACTAAAGCGACATCACCAACAAAAAACAGAAAGCAACAGAAAATCATCAGAATAAAGAGGATATGCAAACACACTAAGGACGCAGGCACGGATACAGGGTGAAGAAATTAGCAAATGTTCAGCTAAATGGCGAATTTTTTGATTCTAATAAACTAATAAACATTTACTTAATGGGGGAAATAATTTTAGTGTTGAAGTCTCTGGTTAGATCAGATCTTTGATAGACCGTAAGTCGTAATCGGAAACATTGTTCTTAACCAAGTTTTCGTTTAATAGTTTCGTTAGTAGCTAAAATTTTCCCAATTGAGCTAAATGCAATTAAATTGACAAAAAGTGGAATCGGTAAGTAGTGTAGTATTCAGTCCACATCAAAGTGGACAAGGTCAAGGGGAGCATAGCAGTGAAAAGCAATCACACTACTTCGTCACGCTATAGATTTCCTGTAAACAGAAAGGGTGGAATTGTGTGCACATCCTGCCGCAGACAGCATTGAATTTATTTTGTTCATTATGCAGTCTGATGATGATGTGCACGCTTCAGGATATATATATACATATATATATATGTATATCCAATATATATATCCAATATATATGTATTCAATGCTCTCAATGTTGATTATCGACGCACCCTGTTTGATCATAAGCGGAACTAAAATGTTGCTCGTTTTCATAATATAATCGTTTTTAAATATGAACTATTCCGCATGAATGATTTATAAAAAATAGCACGTGGTTTTTATGAATATAAACAGTAATTGTGACGATATATATGTTATACTATTCACTTGCCTATGTACACATAAGCGTCGAGTTCCTTAAAAAACAATTCCATACTAACCGGCATATAAATGCGTTTTGCCAATATTTATCAAGCATTCAAATATGTTTATGGGCTTTTCCGTCGCGTTACCATTCTATGGAGCATCAGATCAGAATAATAATAAAAAAAAATAAGAAAGACACGTACGGCATATGAATTTATGGCATAACCCTGAAAGTCCGCCAAATTACCTTTCAAATACAATTTATTTCGTTTTCGGCAGAACCATACACCGGAAACTATGCTCTATAATGGATATGACGAGATATCTAAAATCCAGCAAACTAATTAAAGACCGTCACTGTGCCTTTCGCCAATGGTGAATGATTAGCTTATCTCATGGAAAACTGTAATCGAACCATTACTCACTTCGACGAAGTTAAAAACATTGCTCGACATTCAAGGCCTTTGATGGATACTTCGTTCCTTCTTTACTTATCAGTTTTCCTAATCAGCACAGCGCCTTCCCCTGTGTGGCACGTTAAATTAAAGATCAGCATATTTCACTTTATTATCATATATTGATTGATTTTGCAAATGTTCTAATCTGATTCTCTAAATGACTTGTGTTTAGTCCTCTTGCCGTGTATAGGTACCTGGATTACTTTACTTAGATTGATTTTTATGGCATAGAAGTGCAACCGATATGAAAGTTCGCATTTGCTTTTTCTTCCAACACTTGCAATTTTTTCAAATAAATTTCTCACATGCGTGGAATGAGCCCCTGCTTTCCATAAAGTATAAAAACGGATATAATTTCCTTACATAGATAGATGCATACATGTTTCGATAGGTATTAAATTTTAATTAGTTGTGCGTTAGAAACGCATATGCATAATTTAATAAGCAGACTTAGTGCAAACCGTAATTAATTTTTGTTGTATAAAAAAATTTCATGAATTTAAAAGAAATGAAAATTTTTGAAATCAAAATCGAAAGAGTTTAATTTATATCCTTACGTAATTCCTTGCTTTATATTTTATATGACAATTAATAATCAAAATATATCATATAACGTGACCTATACAATTTCATTTCATTTCATTTCATTTCAAATGAAAATTTAAAAGAAGTAATCACAACAGAATCAAGCAAAACAAAAAAGAAATATCGACAAATGTAGATAAAAAGTAGAAATATCGTGTAATAATTTAAAGGAATGAAATTTCTTATGTTATGTTCTTGTTTCATGTTGTTTTATGTTACATTTTTAGCCCTTTCATATAAGATATCTTATAGCAGTAGCCGACTTCTGGCTAGATATCATCGATTTGTTTTCTGATATAATAATTTCCAAACATATCCAAATAATTAACAAGAACACGACAAAAACAAAGTACAAATCAAGTAAATACTCTCATTTGCTTTCCAAAAATCGTACAATGCTCACCACAAGATTAGCGCACTTTTTGGACTTGACCACCAACAACAACTTTTCGTTTCTCATCTTAACCACATCGAGATAGCTTGTTTCCTTGCGCATTCATTATCTAGTTACGAGTTTGAAAATCTCTTGTTATCTTTTTTGACTTGAACTTTTTTTTTAAAATTATTTATAAACTATTTTATAATTAGTTTAAAGGAAAAAGATTCTTTAAAATTTCTCTTACTATTTGCTTATGAAAGTATGCATGTATGCATAAGAAGTAATTACATGAAAAAGTGCATGTATGCAACTGATAATACTATTGGAAGCAAACGTCAAAGTATTTTTTAATTAAAACTCAATAAAACTCAATGAGCTGATTAAAGAACAAAATTGTTCATCTTTTTGCTCTCTTCTGTTCACTTAAACAACTACTACACAATGCATAAGCACATGCCATGTCTTCAACAATACATCAGATTAAGGTTTGCATATATAATGCATTAACACACTCGCACACACGAAAGTTAAGTAATACGGTAAACTTTCATCTTATTATAATTTTTTTATATCAGATATTTTAGTACACAAAGCAATACTCTCATGGAGGTTTGTGTACGTATCTATGCATGTATATATGTATGTATGCATGTTAGTATGTTTGTTTGTATGTATGCATGTATGTATGGATGGATGTACGTATGTTTGTATGTATGCGTGCATGTGTATGAATGTGTAGGTATGTATGTATGTGTATACATGTATGTATCTATATATGTATCTATATATGTATGAGTGTGTGTATATATGTGTATAAAACAATTGATGTTAACAGTTTTGCACCAGCAGTATAATTGTTGTTATGCTTAAAAGTTCTTACCCTCTCTCGCTCGATTGTTCTTTCTTATTCTTACTCCACTTTGTTTCTAAGCTTAGATGCTTATGTGTGCGCAATTTAATCATATTATTTTGGGATAAGGCAAATAAGACAAAAATCTAATCAAAAACCTGTTTTAACCCTAACAATGAATTGTTTAACATATACGCTCTCGTATGTGTGTGTGTGTATACATATGTGTAGGTTTATCTCTCTTGTTTATAACTAAAATTTTCTGTGCACTTTAATTTATCCATCAATATGAAATAAGTGCTTGTTTATATATATATATACTGTTTATGTATATATATATTGTTTATATATATATATATTGTTTATATATATATATATATAAATCTACAAACACGATACATATGTACATTTACTTGTCCAAGCTTACATTTACTTTCACAGTATTTTGTATCGTATCGAATACAAAATGTCTGATGCTGTTATGCATTCTTGTTTAAAATACAAAAACAAAAAAAAGGTAAAGAAAAGGAACTGTTGATAAAATTTGTATGCAAAACGATAAAGGTTGCTTTTGTTATGATTGTTGCCGTTGCCGTTGTCGTTGTTGTTATTTTTGTTTTCGTTTATTCATGATACACACACAAACACGCAGACACACGAATAAAGGCCCCCGCCAACAGACAAAGTTTCTGTTTAATAAAACATATATATATGCATATGTAGATACAGCAAAACACAACTTTATCGAACATGCTGTCTTTTCCTCATCGCCTCTGCCTCCGCTCTCCTTCACCATCTCTTTTCTTTGCCTAGACAAGCTTCACTGGTAACACGTATAGCCTGATTATTTTCATCTTAAGTAGGTACTACAGACAGTACCACCAGTATCAGTATCATTCACATGCACATACAAAATGGGTACGAGGTCACAAAAGCAGACGGACAAACAGGCAAACATTTATTTTAATATCAGTTAAAAGGGTTGAGTTTGAGTATTCTTGGGGTGAAACGAAACTAATGTGTGTACGGCACTCTGTTGTTACTGTTACCTCAGCTGCTCTTAACGATAGATCCCACTGTCATGTTGCTGATATTACATGTATTTTGTTGCAGTTACTGTCATTGTTCTTATTCTCGTTTCTGCTGTTGTCATAGCTAATAAGGGTTAAAATGAAATTGTTTAGTATTAATACTTGATAGAGAGACAGCATCTTAGATTTTATATTAATATGAATGCAAATAGTTGAACTCAACCCAACAAACAATAAAATGAAAATCGCAAGTAAGAAAAAAAAAATGAAAAATATCATTGATGCTATTATTCGAAGTTCTTTTTAGTGTTGAAGTGATTTTTGAAAGCGAATATCAGATTTGTGTTTTGTAATCTTCGCAAGAAATCTGCTTAAAATCACAGTAATTAAAGAAAATGGAAAGCATGTTATGATTCGTCATTTTTCATGCTCAGTATATTAATCTAATCTAAATTTATCTAAAATTAATCTAATCAAAATCTAAACCCAAAGTTTACTAGCAGATAAAATTTTTCAAAAGTTACTTTCAACTATTATAGAACTCAACTTACTCGCCTCTCAAGAAGACATAGTTCCCTAATTGTTAGATTATTTTACATATTGTGATTGATTTTTTTTTCCATAGTGAATGTTTTTTCACAATTTATCAATCATATAATTATTGTTATCAGCTGTTTTTTTTATGTAACTAACTAAAAGAAATCTTAAAGGAAAACTGAACGTCATAAATTAGATTTAATCTTAACTAAAACTTAATTTTTACAGATTTAATTTCAATCTTAAAATGTGCGTGTCATGCCCGAACTGAATACCTAAGTTGAATCAAGATTTTGCTCACAACTGCCATAAAACCCTGTTACTAAAAGCTAGTAAGAAATTACAATTTCAATTGCTTATCAATTCTGAAGACATGTGTTAGCGTGTTGAAGAAATTCGTAATTAATAGATAGGGACGGCATTAGGCAAAGCCTACCCAACAGGGGATAGCTTGACACAAGTAGCCTTTTCGGAGCGCTTGTGATGCTAGAGTTGAAAATATCCTGAAAAACATTTCTTTCAAGCATTGAATTTTTTAAACCTTTTCGAAATGGTTTAAATTGTCTACTAAGCCAATAATAATATAAATCAAACATTTTCTAAGAAGTCTACCTTTTAAAAAAGTGCTGAATTTTTTCAGTTTTAAAAATGCGTTTGTGTTCAGTAAAAGTGAAAATTTGAATAGAATTTCGCTTGTGCTTGATCTTACGCGTGCTGGGTTATTATGTTAATTTGCAGCAAACTGATACGAACGAAGTCAGGTAAAACTTTTATTTAACAAACGAACACAAATTAAATGCCTGCAAAAATTTCCCCTAAATCCGAAAATAATTACATAAAGATTTTATTATTTGTCTGTTGCTTTTGCTTATTAGATGAGAGCTGCTGTCGCTAGCATATAATAAATGTTTACGATAATTAAATATAAATCTTATGCGTAAGAAGATTGTTGTGTGCAGCAAAACTAAAAAAGAAATATAATTTAACAACAAAAATAAAATCTTTCAAGCAATATAATTATAAATTTATAGCAAAATTTCAAAATTAAATGTCCAAGAATTATTTAATGAAAGTTTATGAATAATTTTCCTATTAATTATAGTTGTAGGGAGATGATAACGATGAAGACACCATTCAATATAATAATATTTCAAATAATAATTTATATAAAAAACAAACGTTGAAAAGAGAATTTTCAATTATGTCTGAATATTTTACATTAAGCAGTTGCTGCTGTTGTTTCCTCGTTCGTATCTAAAAGAATTTTATGATAAATTGTTCAGAATACAACTATAACAACGCATGAGTAAAGTACACATTACATTACAGTATTTGGAACAACTTAACAAAAAAAAAATTACTATTTTGTTAACATCATTTCAAAACAATTTTTGCCAGAGTTTGCATCTGGTCTTTTACAATTGTAAATAGAAAGTATTGAACCCCAAATAAACAAAAATAACTTTAGTTAGTTTCAAATATTTCTTATATGAATATGAATAAATATAAATATAAAAATGAAGGCTCAATATTATTTAGACTTCACAATATTATTTAACAAACAGAATAAAGTTCATAAGAAAAATATTTGTGCGCATAACTTTTCATTATAATATAAAAATTCTTGGAAATCAAGCTCAAGCAATTCATAGCAACTGCAAGTACTGGTACTATTGCTACTACTACTACTACTACTGCTACTATGACTACTACTTCTACAACTACTACTACTGCTAGTCTACTGCAAGTGTTACTAAAAATTACAAAAACATGCAATAAATTAAGAAAATAAGGTAAGCGATAATGCAGATGATGAAGAAGAACAGTTATACGATTTCACTTAAATGAAAAATCAAAGTTTATGAGAGGTAGAGTTATTTATCAAATAGAAAACAAAAGAAAGTTTTCAAATAATAATTCCAAAATGTTTCATAACACTTCATTAACACACAATGCAATAATATGCTAATAATATAAAGTTTATGTTCACACCTAACCAATCACGAACTTATCAAAAAAAGCTCAAGTCATGATTTGATACGCGCATTCACCCTTGTGCTCCATTTGGCTTAAAAGTGATTTATACACGAAATCTTTAACTCTTTAATTCTATGATAAATATGTCTTCGATTTTTATGGATTTTAATGTGTGTAATGAGTACCGATTATCTATACTTTCCGTCTTTTATAAGGGTTGTGTTGCAGATTGAATTAGTTTTTTCACTCGACATAATTCTTTTATGAAAAGTAAGAGTACGCCATAATCATCTGAAATATCAGATTTTTACCATTAAAAGTATCAACCGCATTAAAATGACTCTTTGAACTTTTGAGTTTTAAAAAAATTTGTGTTTATACCCACCACCGAAGCTGAGGGGTATATTTCATTTTGTCATTTGATTTGTAACTGCCACAAGGAAAGTTCGGAGATCCCAGAACGTATATATATTCTTGACCAGCATCAAATTTAGAATCGATTTAAGCTTGTCCGCCTGTCTGTCTGTCTGTGGTAGGCATTCTTCTGACGGCAAAACTGAAGATATCGGCCTCAGATTTGGCAGAAATATTCAAAGTTCATTCACTGCCACGCCCACCTATTACAATTTAGTTTTTCCGCCTTTTTTTAAGATAAAGGCGGAGGGCCGAATATAATTTTCTTACTTGTTTTCTTTTATTTTAGAAACTTCAAATATCTATATCCTTTGCCTACTTACCGACGTAATATTCGTTCTAGTTCCCCGGATATCAATGACCTATACTTAGTACTACCAAAATTAGTTAATTTGACTGACGATTTTGCAAGTAAAACGTTGATCGTGTTACTTGACCCCAGAAAGCGTGTTAAAATATTACAATATTTTGGCGCATAAAACTATGCTACAAAACTTTCTTTCTTTCTTTCTTGTATATTATTTGCAAGCGTAACGTGCTTATTTAGTTTTGTCTTAACTTAATTTATTGAAACTATGATGACTATCTCAACAGTTAGTCTATTCAAAAATAAAGAATAACAACAATAGTGTTTTGCATTTTTCACTACAATTTATATTAAAGTATAGAATAAGTACCTTTTAAACTTAGAAAAGTTCAGTGTAATATGATGTACATATAATGTAACGAACGAAGTTGTACACCTCATCAACATGATTGTAAATAAGAGAAAAATAATACAAAGGAAAAAGGGAGGTATGCCTGACCATACCTCTCTCTTCGTGTTTGTACATGGCTCTATGATGCTGGTTCTTTAGTAAAGCGAATAAGGGTCGACTTCGAGAGTAAACTATATATGAGCATGCACTTATTTATTTGCAACAAAATAAAGAAAACGTTCAGACAATTTACATATATACTGCGATCTATGGCCGTTAAATGCCAGGTGACTCATTGCAATAATCTACAGATATACAAGAAAGAGTTCTTAGAAATTAAGAAAATTCAGGCGTAGAATCGAGGTCTCTTTGTAGTCAAACAATTTTATTTTTCGAGTGAACTTTTTATATATTACTACTTAAAATAACTACCACCTAAAATGTTGATCGCATTTTTTTATATGTTTTTCAATCAGATCACCATACGCCGAACAGTGGACTTGGCTACAATTTTTTAGTGAAATATGTACAATTTTTTGAGTGGTTATGAAGTCAACCGTTTTTTTTTTTGTAGTCTGCCAATCTGGTTATATATCTAACTTTCGGAGTGTAATACTGGAATCCATCGCTAAACGGATTTACACGGATATTAAAAATGCTTAATCCGACTGATTGGCGGTGCCAATCGATCAATTTCTTTTCTTAAGTTAGCTGAACTGTTTTCGAATAAGAGTTCCCCCCATCCGAGTTATTTAAAGCATTACAATATACCGTTTACGCAGTAAACTAAAATAAGTGGGGGCCATGCGGCCCAAAACAAGTGTTCGACTTCCATCCTCACATTTGCCAGAGAGTATATCCCGGCAATAGGATTTGTTTCTTATAAAGTTACTAAACATATTTAGATAAAGTAATGAATTTTTTGTGCTCAACATAGCGCTTTTAAAATAATGTCGTTGATTTCCAAGCTTTATTAAATTGCTGAAACAATAAGGACAGGAAGAATTTCCTCCTAAGAAAAGAAGAAAAACATAAAAACACAATTGCATGGTTGTTGAAAATTGTTATAAGTAATTGAGAGATCAAATAAGCAATGGTCTTGAACTTAATAAAATAGTAAGTGAAGAGTTCATTTCAAAGAGTTCAAACTCAAAATTTCTAGCATTACTTTGTTTTTTTTTTTGTCAGCTGACCAAGTCTGAATATATCTCTCTTCTTAGTAACATATCGGAGAATTTGCTCACAGATTTTAGCAGCTATAGCTTAACGGTAAAATGAGAAGGATGATAAGTCAAAGTAATTTATTTATTCATTTGCTACGAAATATTCACGAAATTCAGTCTAGCGAGACGAAAAATTTATAATTTAGAGCACCTTTTACTTCATCATTTAAAACAGCGATTTGATGTTCTTTTTTGATATCTTTGTTTATCAATGCTGACCAGTCTAAGAGAAGAAAAACTTTTCAGAAATTTTTTTTAGTGTTATAGTAAAAAAAAAAAGAAGCAGAGAACCGCCTAAGGAAGATGGAATGTTATATAAAAGTTTATTTCTTGCTTTCGAAAGTCCTGCCTGCTAACTGGACGCTTAGCGGATAAGTTCTCTTTGTTTTTCCCAGCAAAATATTATTAAGGTTAATTAAATAAATTATGACTAAAGGGGTTAAAATAAAATAAAAAATAAAAAATTCATTTGTGTCACAAAATAAAAACAAAACTAACTGCGGCCAGGAATGACAGAAAATAAACAACCGGCACAAGAACAGTGAAATTAACATAATTTATAAAAGTAGAAAAGGATTTTTTCCACAACGAGAATAACGAAAGATAAGAAGAAAAATATTAAATGAAAATGAAAATGAAAACTAAAACAAAGGCAACAACAACAGCAGTTATAATAAAACAGCGCACAATAAACAAAAGTGCTTAAAGCCACGACAGGAATAAGATAAAAACAAATGAACTTTTCATTGTTAAGCGCGAAGAGAAAATACAGCAATTTGTTGCTTGATCTGGAATAACAACAAAATGAATGAAAATTTTCTAAAGAAAAACGAAAAGAAATGCAGTCATTTAATATAGAAAATAACAAACAAAAAAAAAAAAAGAAAAAAAACAAGACAGGGACGAAAACTGTGGAATTTAACATCCTGTAAATACAAATTTGTTAAATAAATACGGAAAATAAAATAGCGTAAAATAAAGGTTAACAGAAAAAACAAAAAAAAAAGCAAAAAACGTAAGGATGATACGTAAAAAAACAAGAACGTATTTACAAAGCTGTCACTTGGCTAAAATGAAAAGTAGCACAGCTCAACTATACTTATGACGATGAGTTGAAGTGCAAGTGGAATGCAACGAGCTGAGAGCGTCATGACTGAGCAAGTCGTACGAGTACGTACGTAAATGGCAACGTTGCCAGATGACGAGAGTCTGTAAGCGCTATAATCCAAACATATTCACGTACATCACGTGAATCTGTATGAAAGCACCTTTCAAAAAAGCTAAGTAAATTCAAATATCGCTTTCCGGAACTATTTTTCAAAATTTTTTTAAATTCACTACCATCGCATGAATAAGAAACTTTTAAATACTTTAGCTATAAATCTCACTTATGATCGATCAGCTTCTTTTTTTCGGTGGTTCATTTGCTATATATAGAGAGATTGTTTCAGTAGATTTAAAAATCAGTAAAATCCATATAAAATTAAGGGCTATCGTATATTGCTGTAGATAAAGAATCCGATCATAACATCGGTATACTCGTATTCGAATCCATATGCGGTAAATGATATTGTAATTACGCAACTATAGTAAATACTCGATCGATAAAGCCATGACATTAAGCGATCGCACGCGTACACCTTTGTCTCTGCTTTTTTGTCCCTAAACATTATAGCGTTTACAATGATGCAGAAGATATTCCCCTCAATGGTTCGGTTATAATATCATAAACTATACCCACGACGATATTATATTATGCCCATGATCTTTATTAAAATACAGAAGATGAGCGTGTGAGTGAGGGAGGGGGAGGGCAACAATCGAAAGAAATAATTTTTTTCAGGAGCGGGTAAGTGTGGCTGATCTTTTTAGAAATTTTCATTGTGTATCTATTGTAGGTTATAATTAGCGACAAAAAATTTCAGACAGCAAATGTGTTCTCATGATGTTACACTGTAGACGTGTCGTTTGACTGGTTGGACCCATTTGAAATATAAACCGGTGCCTGGATCTAAAAAAAAAAAAAAATTAAAGATGTACAAGGGAGCTGTACTCATCTTCCGATAACTCATATGTATTGTCTAAATATCAGTCGCCAGAGAGGCATAATTTTTAACTTAAACGTGCTTAGGCAACCCCGGTATATATTTAGGCTAAATTTTAACACGAAGTTTGCTATAGATCGTAACTTACTGCGAGTAATACAAATTGATATAAAAGTGTTTGGGCAGAGATCAAGCAGATTTTCTCGATTTTTTCCTTTTTATTGATGACAGCCCCGTTTGTTTAAAACTACATTTGCGGACTTGTTTCTTGAGCAGCCGTTTGGGAAAAGCGATATTTAGTTCATGTTTTTTCACTAATAATGATGCGCACGCGCTTGCCATTCATAACCTGTACTTTATCTCTTCTTAAAGTATCCCCCGCACATTCAGTTATCTTTGAGAGGCCATTGCAACCAATTTAAATCTTGGTATGTTGAGAAAAACTAAGTGCCTATTGCATATTTGCTTCAGTTTATAACCAAATGATGAGGTTTTCAATCACCACTGTTACGTCAACTAAAAGAAGAAGAAGAAGAGCGACATATGGTCGAACACAAAATATTACATTAGGCAAAAATATGTACAAATTTTAGGTTTCTTAAAAACAGTGCACACAACAATTTTGGAAAACTTAAAGAGCAGGATTTAAGTTACGATTCAAGGTTTATAAGCTAAACCATAATTATCCTTATCTAACTAATCCTACATCGGCAGTTTCAAGCTATCGATCGCATCTGGTTATATGAATAACCCTTGCATGATAGCAAAAAGGGCCATTGGTAGAAACATATATACAAAGAAGAAGAAAAAAAAGAAGACGAACAAGAAAAAGAAGAAGCATTTTAATTTGAACTTATTTTCTTGACTTTTTCAAAGCCTAGATGAGGATGATAAGGAGACAAAGAAAATTTACAGAAAAAATCTTCCAGCAAGGGCTATTTGTAGAAACATATATATATATATAGAAGAAGAACAAGAAGGACAAGAAGAGGAAGCATTTTAATTTGTACTTTTTTCTTTGAGTTTTTCAAAGACTACGTGAGAGTGTACAAAGTTTCTCGTATGAAATTTCTTCGCTTTCAAAGATCTGTGCTTTTGAAAACATAGATGAGGACAAACGAAAAGTGTAAGTGCAATATTAAGAAGAAATAAAATAAAAATTTATTTATATTTTTATATTGACTTCAGAATAAATTGCTTCTCTTGCTTTTGATTACAAACGTCTTCATTATTAATTATATTTGCATATAATGATAGAGAAGAGAACACACAATAATATTTAAATTATTTTGAAGTTAAGTTCCAGTATTTTTAAGTTCATGGGAAATATTTGTCAAAGCAAACAACAACATCTGGTAACACATACTGATAGTGTGTCATATTTATTTCTTTGTATATGCTGCTGCTGTTGTACGCCAAGTTAACTACTGTGCTCTAACATCATCATGCATTGAAAACAAGAGCTAAGTTCAACATGCAACCAAGCACACAAATATACACCTACTCACACCCGTAGAGACAGTGTGTAAGTATTTGTTTTAGTTCAGTGAAAGGAAGGAAGCATTAGAGTGAAAGGTGACCAAGATTTCTTGTTTTTTTCTTTTTTTCATTTTTTAATATTTATTTTTTCATTTCATTTTTTTTATTTGTCTCTCTCTTTTTCGCTCTCTTTCTCTCCCCTCATTTATATATATATTTTTTTCTTCCCTTTATTTAAACTCTAACTGTTGTTAAGCGTGTGTTTGTGCTTTTTGTATTAAAAGCATTCGAGCTTAAACTTATAATGGGTTTCACTGCATTTTATACAGTAACTGAAATAGCAGCAACAGCAACAGCAACAGCATCATCAGTAGTGTACGCGCGTGGTGTGAGTGGGGGTGGCAATGACCTGCCTTTGCCACACTAACACCCTATTACAACTTTTTCAGAAAGCCCGGTAAATGTCGTTGAATGCAGTTTACAGATTAAATCTCGAAAAATTGCTGGCGTTTCTAACGTTTTGAACATCAATTGAGTTTCTTCCATGAAAAGATGAATAACAACAAGAGAACAAAACCGGTAAATTGATAACAAATCTCTTGGAAGCACTATAAGCGAAAAATATTTAAAAACTTTTACACCAAGGAAACTGACTGTATATCTAAATAGTATGCGTGCTTTTTCCTTTTTTTTTCTTTTGCTATAAAATTGATAGCCTGAGATAGCTGTTGAAAAAAAATAAAGAGTTTTATAGTTAGCTTAGGACTTCCTGGGGGTACTAATTAATCAGTTGCTTATTTTTATGTTCCTTTCTCATCTCTTTTGTAATTAAAATGAATAAATACTTTATTTACGTCTACGTATAGAGTAGAGTTATTGCAATTCGTGGTTTTACTAGGAAATGGTATGAATTTAAAAATAAAGCTAAGAACTCTACGGGCCTCGTAAGGTGAACTCTGAATATTCAGCAGAAGATTTTATATAGTCATAGTATATATGTATTCCTAACAAGTCTAGATAACTCTTGGAGTGGAGATTTGTTTCTGTTCTTGATTTTTTAACGACTAAAGATTGGACTTTTTAGCAATTGTGGCGTTTTTGCCGACAGATTAAAAGCTTCTGTAATCTTGGTTTACATAAATAAATCAAATAAGTATATTTTAAGTTTAAGTTCTTTTACTCGATTTTGGCATTTGTGGAAATTTCGTTAACACATAGGCGGACGGACGGACGGATTATCGTTCAGAAACTCACAAATTAGAAAATATGCTTTGATTTTGATTTTCTGATTCATAAACAGGACAACCTATTAATAATTTTTATTTATTGTGGCCGGGTTTATAAGCAGGTGAAAACCATCATTAAGCTTGATATTCCTAAGAGTTGGGAGACAAAAATTCCAATTTTTTATCTCAATTGTGTGACTGTAACAACTATAACAAAAAACGGACGAACGGACAGACACAGGAAAAATCATTTTGAAATTCTACTTTTTGTCTTTCAAGTATACATACTTCCTTTAAATTGAAAGCCAAAGTTGATTTGCGATTCTTATCTTACGCTTAGCAACTAATCTAACCATTAATTACTGTTTTTTTTATTATTATAAAATATTTATAAAATCGTTTCGAGATCGGTTTTAAATCTAATCTTAATTTTTTGCACATTTCAGTAATTCAACAAGAGGCAGATGGGCGGACGTAAAGAGATCAAATTCATATTTGAATTTTATTAAAATTTACAAGTCTCTAATGCGTATCATTTCTTTTTTTCAGGCTACGTACAGTACAACGAAATTAGTGTACTTGCATTCATTGATATCCGGCTTAATATAGTTTAAACAAATAATAATAAAAAGACTTTACACAGAGCAAAACAGAACAGTACACATACGCAATGGGTGGCCCTAAAGGCTTGTAATACAAACATATTCTCTCGTAGCACACATACCCGTAGTATTCTATATGGGTTTTCGTAAATGTTTGTTATTTTATATGATATGCGTTGCAGTTGTTAATGTGTACGAATGACTGACTTGAATGAATATATGCTTCTACAACACATGAACGTACACAGTGTAAGTGTGTTTGTGTGAATAGCAGGGCAAGTGCAAATTTTCATGTATGAACATTTTACTGTGTATGCATTGCTTGCTGCTGCTCTGTTTTCCACTCATTCATCCATTCATTTATATTATGTTACGCTATTGTTCGAATGAATGCTTGCCTGCCTTATGGGGCTCTAGAGAATGCAAAAAAAAAACAGAAAAAAAATAAAGAAAAAAGTAATTTTAAATAATAAAATAAAAAATAATGAAAGCACAAGAAAAAAAAAACATATATATAAAAATGTGAATGCATACATATGTATGTATGTGTAAATGTATTTCCTTTTTGCATTATTTGAAGGACTTCTTTTTTTGGCACCTTTTCACATCTTTGAATCCGTTTAGATTTTTTCTCCTTTTTTGTTTTTCAGTTATTTTCTAAAAAACTGCATTCACTTTCATGCTTCTTTAAACGGGTTAGAAATAGTTTTACACATTGACTTCTTTTCATTTTCATGTAATAAAAGATGAACGCAAGCAGCACAAAACATTTTCATAGTTTGTAAGTGTAGTAGTGCTATTCATAAAAAAAAATATATTCACATTTACGTACTTACGTACGTACATACCACTAAAAGCATTAAAGGTTTAAAGTTTGTAAAAAATGATGGTCGATTCATTCGATTCGATTCGATTGGAAATTACACGAATTTTTAAGAGCTGCTTGCTGTGAATTCAGACTTTTCAATTAGCATTAGCAATTCAGTAAACTCAAATGAAAATGGAATACATGGACGTACCAAAATATTAAAAAACATCAGAACAAAAATATTGAACGCCCACCAGCCCCATATTTATTTTCGGAGAATTTTTCCCAATTTTTCCATATGGATAGACGAAAAGGTAGACGACATTTGTAGTTTTCGTAATTAATTTCTTCCCCAAAAGTAGATTAAATTAAATTGAACGTCTGCAACATCCAAAAATATGTTATATAAAATGATTGATTAGTAAAATGTCATACAATACCACATGAATGCTTCGCTTGCCAAATGGGCTAACTCTACTTTCGGAATTTTTTAAAATATTAATATCGAAGCAACGACAGTATATATATAACATAACAATTAAATTCCAGCGACTTTAAGAAATATACGTTTGTTTCATTTTTCACTTGAAATTTTGAGTATACGTTAAAAGTATCAGTAGATGTGTATATGAAGGAGAAGTCTAATATGTGGTGTCTTTACGGTCTTCTTACTTCTACTAGCTATCATCTATAATAAGTTTAAATCTACAATATTAGGGTGCAGGCTTAATCTGCTTAAGTAATTACTGTTAAAGCGCTTTAATTTTCAATACATCAAGAGTGGCATTTAAAATGGTTATTATGCACAAACCATGAACCATTTTCAGGTTTTAGACCCATAGAATTAGAATTAGTGGATGTCCCCTCATACGTCTATACTGCCTTCAAATGGTTTTGTAGAGTATAACTTTATTCCTCATATAATAAATATTCCTTATTTTCCTAATTAGTTGTTGTCTTGAGTTCGGAAGGTCCGACATGTTCCTTTTTTTGTATTTCAATGGAATAATTTTCTATATGTAATTGAACAGCCACTTCATGGGTTTTGAAGCGGCTTTTAAGTTTGGCATCATCAAATAGAAAAATAAGAAACTTTACGTGCCGCCTTTTGAGCTAATCTTGTTTTGCTCATATACACATGGATCCAAGTTGTGGAAATAGTTATGGTGTCTACGTCTGAAAAGATGGTGTAAAATTACGCCTTTCGAATCAATTTTCATTTCCTGAAGTTCACGTCGGTCAATGCCAATGAAGTTTGTAAGCGGTCTATGCATCTAAAGACTTTGATAAATGTGGCTTAGAACTTTCTGGGATGAACTTTTATTTCACAATTTTCTATTTTTTTTTTCTTGTTGGAAATATATTTCGCTTTAATGAATCAGAAGAGAAATAAGAAGAATCAGAGAAGTGTGAAGGATTTGCAGAAAGAATACTTGAATCAGAAGGAAATTTTTAACTTCTACGACACCTCAATGAAGTGCAATAATCGCTCGTTCAGTAAAATTGAAACGAAAGGATCTTCGAACAGGAGCAAGATATACATATTTTTCAGTTGACTTTTTCTTAAAAATTTCTAAAAAGTTAAATTTAAAATAGACTTGCCGTTGATAAAAGGTTTTTGTTCTCATAACAATAAAATTGTGTTGGGGGACTTTAGAAATTTTGTTTGTTGTTTGAATAGCGAATATTTAAATAAAAAATTTCAGCTTTTGATTAAAAGAAGCTATGGTGCCTTTTTGAAATATCGCATACCAAGAAAAACGGGTTCGAAGTTTTTGAACGTGCGACCCGATTTGGATCTTAATATAGTTTGTTTCAAAGAAATAAATAAATTTTTACTCTATAGTGCCTCGTTTGTTGCATACTGCTGTGGACACAAAGTAATGAAACCGTATTTTGTTTTCCAATAGCAGTTGTTTCTCTATTCTAAAAATCGTTGACAACTAGATCGTCTAAACAAAAAAAAGACATTGTTACTAGTCGATCATTTAGGACCTCTGTTTCAAAATTTGTGTCCATTGTTGACAAGAGTCATACCAACCTACCAAAAAAATATGAACGTCGATATCATATATAATGGTACGTGTGCCACTTTATGCCAACCGAAGTGATAAAGAAATCACAAGAAGATAATTAGTTTTATAGCCGAATTGATAACCAACTCCAAAAATATTTACGTAGTTGTCGTCTTCACGAACTTAAATTAGGATGATTTCTTTTTTTTTTTTAAATATATTGAAATAATCATAAACACTCTCTAAAGTCATCTGTATCTGTTAATGCATTGGAGAAGTTACATGTCAATAAGCAAGGGATTAGGCGGAAACCTTCCAGCAGGGCTGCATTTGACACAAGCGGTCTTTTTGGAGTGCTTACGGAAAGTGGAGTGTTCAAGAAAAAAATTTGTTTCTGGTAAAGCAGTTTTTCCCACGTTCGCAGCGTTTATTAATTCAAGAGAAAAAAATTGATTTTCTGGAAAATTTTCAGTGACCTTAGCTCTTAAAAGGCCAAAAGAGTTGCTCTAAGTATATACTTCATCATATTGTAATCTAAGTATACTTTACACCACATACAACACCCAGAATGACTTAGTATCGACCGATCGTATAACTCCCAAATCAATTTCACTTCCACCATTATTTCTGGCTTACAAACTCTACCCTACTACCACCCAGAACAGCTGCTAGCGCTTACATTTCAAACATGTCAAGTAGTTTTTCATAATTCTCTCTGTAAAAATTAATGGTATTCCATGTTATGTGTTTTTTTGCTTGAAGGAAAAAATAAATATTTGACTGTGGTTACGATTAACTTTTATTCATCCTCATAAATAATTTCGTTTATTTCAATCAATATTTCCATGGAAGATAATAAAAAATTTTTTCAAATTTTACAACACAAAATCCCTAAAGCTAAGAGGAATTATTTTAATTAACTGCAAGCATTTATCAAGAATTCTAATCAAATTCTTTAAAGTTCACTTTTAAAAGAAAAGAACGGTTTTTTTAGTCTTCGTCATGAAATATGTTCTCGCATGTATAGAAGTAATTTTTTTGTATCAATTGTTTTCTAATTTCCTTAAGCAACATTTTCTTGGTATTTCAAGTCGCTATGTTATGCTTGCGTTTATTGCACGTTATGTTCACATCTTTATGATTTCCTGTCGAAAAGAACCCAAAGCATGTAATAATAATCAATCATTAGACAAAAAGAAAAAAAAACTGTTTTTGAAAAGGTCTACTACAGAAACGAATATCAAAGCAGAGCAATACAGCGTAACAAAATTACAAAAACGAGTCACATTTCATTGTATAGCTGTAGTGTAGAGTAGTGTAGTGTAGTGAGAGAGTGTGCTGTATGAGTAAGGGCCAAGTCAAGTAAACACTAATAGTCGCTGCTGCATGCTTACGAGAATACACATCTGAGGCGTTTTCAACGTTATACGTTAAGTATATTAAAGAAAGACATGCAACTTTTCAATGTTTAACTGGAAATACACTTTTTCCTTTTCACTGAATATGACTTATTACCATTGTACGGTTGAATGAATGAATGTCAAAAATTAGCTCATATAACCACACCACACCAAGAAAAGGGGACGACGACGATGACGATGACGATGACGATTAAGTAGCAATAGGATCGTAGCATAAGAAACATGCAACAAAAAACAATAACGCAATGTGTTATAATAGTAATAATGAGAGCATAAAGTGTAATCAACACCAACTGCGTGTAAGCGAGCAAGTCGCGCTGTTAAGCAGGCCATAAACAAATTGCACATATACACACACACGAACACACGCAATGCATGCCAGAAGAGGGAAAAGAGAACATATTATAGAATATGACATAAGGGGCTAATTATTATAAAATATGGGCGTGTTTGTCGGTGTCAAAAAGTTAAAAAAAAAATAATAATAACAGAAACCACAAAGAAAATTGAAAACAAAAATATATCAAAACGTTATGAAGCGAAAATTTAATATAACACGTAAAGGCAGAAAAAGAAAAAAAACTTTTTTTTTAACAAAAAGGGAATGAAATGAAAGGAAATTAATAAATATAATGAAAAAAAAAAGTTTTTTTAAGGCCAAACTCACGCCAATTGAGAACAGAACAGTACAAAAAAATGCATTGCATTGCACTGGGCCCAAAGAGGCAGACATTTATATAAAAATTTATTATTAAAAGCTCAAGTGTTTACAAGCACTTGCTGACAGAGGCAAGAGTGATAGAGGCACGCACGCTCACACGCACACACGCATACATTGTGACCACATTTTCATAAAGGATGCAAATCAATCCATCTTACTTATAATGAAAGTGACAGCATTTGTGTGAAGCCGCCCAGAACCAGGAACTTTTTTAAGGGTGTTTTTCTTTCTTTTATGCTTTTTTATGAAATTTCAAATCATTTCAAGTTTCGCTTGCATTTTTTTCTATTTTTTTTTTATTCTTATTATTTTATTAAGCAAAAATTCTCTAATGCATTGTGGAGTGGCTACTTCGCTGACTACTCAGAAAATACTTTATGGGTATACTCGTGTGTTGGACTAACAAAAAACAAAAAAAAAATTGAAACCATTTTTAATTTATATTTGAAAACGGCAGCTATTTAATTCAAACATACATTCATTCGTTTATTCGTTCATTCATTTATTCCACACTTCGTGTGCGGTTTTTAATCAGACAACAACAACTACAACATTTTTTTATATTCATATAAAGAGAAGCATACAAACGCACTTTTATATAAATACATTCGGTCTCATAATATGAGCAAGTGTTGAATTTAATTGAATTTAATATGCTGGCGGTGTGTTGGGTGTACCGCAATACTCGCATAATTTACTGTTAGTTTATATTTTATGGTGGCTGGCAACACAATATCATTTGCAGTTTTTGTTTTTGCTTTTTTTTTGCACTTTTTCGAAAATTGCAACAATCATCATCAGACTTATGCAGATTTATACAAAAATATAGCGGCAATAATTTCTTTTACATTACTAACCATTGTTCGGGTTTATTATAAATTTGCATATAACGCCACACAGTGTTCAGTTTATACGTCGTTTCCCTCGCTAGTGATTTATTGATATAACGCGTGTCGTCTCGTTCAGGGCATGTGTGTATGTATGCGTTTATTAATCATAGGTATTCCAAAATAGACTAACGATTCAATTCAATAATATAAAACAAACATTTTATATGTTAGGGTACATCGTAAAAGATTCAAAGTGGTTTATTTTACTTCGCTTGGATGTCATCTTAGGCCGCTTGTATTCACAATAGTCTTGATATGCAGACATTAGAAATTCATTATTAGGAAACTGTAAGGATTGCCCTGGCTGGGAAGATGTCATCTCGCCGAGAAGTAACTCTTAATTAGAGAACATCATTGCTTTATTAGAAAGACTTGAAAATAATTCCCAATAGCGATCTTGAAGAATTTAGACTTTTTAGGAATTAGAAAATTTTTTAGAATTTAGAGAATTTTATAAAAACATATACAGAAAGACTTGGATTTCTTTCCATTTGAAATTTAAAATTAAAAATAAAAAAGAGGTATAAGCTTCTTCCTAAAGGGTCTATATGAAGCGATGTCACTCTTATCAGTAATGTCTTCCAATTTGTTTAACAAAATAAGGAAACTTTTCTGGTGAACATCGGAAACAATTGCAACAGTACGTTACCAGCTGGTCGATACTGGAAAGGACTACGAACACCTCTGTTTGGAAATGTTAGTGCCTAGAGGCGAAACTAGGAAGGGAAGTTAAAACCAGCATTTCATCGGATCAGCCAAATCTAGAGTGAAATGTAGGGGTTAGATGGATTCAGCTGGACGAAAACTAATCAACTCTCAGGTATCTGAAAAAGAAATATTGCTCGGTACCACGATTTTTTGGAAGCGCAATGATATCATATGATTTCTTAACTCTATACAGACTGAAATGTTGATGTTCTTTTACTTAAAATTCTCCTTAGTATATCTGTCCACCCGAAATTCTAATTGGCAGTTGAAACGCGAAACGCGAAAGCCATCAAACGCACATCGTGAAAACTGAAGTGATACAGGAATCACGTGAATCGCCAAGTATAGAAGGGAAACCGTGAAACATGGACTAGTAAAACATTTTAATCAACCACTTTAGTCCCAACTATGTGTCTAAACTGTCTAGGGAAACCTTAAGATCGATTTTTTGCTTGCTTAGAACATATTTTTGTACCCGTCACTGCACACTTTCATAGACACCTTAGTGCACAGTGCATGTTACGTCGATATAGCATACGTTTTCACAGTTACATAACCAACTCTAGACATTGATCTTTAAAAATTATAAATCGCTTTACTTTCGAGCTTTGAAGTTCATTTTGAGACCCCCTACTCTCTGTACATTTTTGTATAAATACATCTTTATTGCAATAAATTATATTTTATCTCAAAGATAAAGATAAAGCAAATGTGTCAGAATATGACGACATAAACTGACTAGAAGGGAAAAACAATTTCATCGAAAAAACTCAGAAGTAGTAAGCCAAAGTAAAAAAGATGGTAAAAATTCCTTAACCAGACTCAGTCGTATGGCTCATCAAATGTAACTTGTAGCACTGAACTAGTGCGAGCAACTTTTTAAAAAAATGTACCATTAAATGAAACTTTTTGCGTTGGGCATAATGAAATCCCATATGTCAAGAGTTAATCCATAGATATTATCACTGAAAATAAAAAAAACAAGAAAAATGAAAACCTATTGGGCACAGAATGAAAAAATGAATGAAAAAAGGAATGAAAAAATGAGTGAAAAAACGAAATGAACGAATAACGACTTACTCGTTTATTTATCTCCCGTGCTTTGCACAAGATTCTATATTGAAATGATTCTCCGAAAAGTTGCAAATTTTTAGTTAATTGAAGACAACCATACTTCCGTCAATTCGAATGTCGTTGCGAATTGTTTGGACACGTAATTGCACTATATAGTGGATATTTTCATTTAGAGTCCCAAGCATTTCTTTTCTTCTCTCTTTTGTGTTCCATTACCAAATTAAATTAATAATTCATCGAATTGTTTATGTTTATTTCTCGCCTTCTTTTTCACAGACCAACAAAAATTTTATGATTCTACCTTCGTTCATAAATTTATTTATATCCCTTGTATGCCTTATGTTTAATATATTTTTAATTTTTTTTTACAGAAGAAACATCTTTCGAAAATACCATTAATCCTTGAAATTTTTACATTTTTTATAAAAAATGAATTTAACGGAAGAATATTTTTGTGTTAAAATTTGTAACTTCTTTAAGGTTGCATTTTTACGTCAAGAACGTAGAGTTAGAAAAGAGTTATGTTCATCGTAACATCGCACTGTTTGTCACTGTACCGCACTGCTTTGCATTGCATCACACTAAATCACTGATACCATGTGTTCTCGCGTGAACGTTATTCCCTTCCTGGTGAATTTTCTTAAAGCCGTTCACTTTCTGCCGTAGCCGAAGCAAACCTTGTATTTATTCGAGAGCTAATTCAAGAGGATAGTCAGGTAACATATAATGTTACGTTGCTATTTCACAAGCTCCAACGGGTCTGCGTAGAGATTTGCATGTAATACGAACTGCTCAAAAAGGAAAATCGTGTAAAATGGTAACTAAATAAATGAAGGAACTTTAAGGTAGTAGGTACCATAAATGCTAACAGGTGATGGAATTTGCACAGAAGATTTTGATCTGGGGAACTGAAGACTCAATCAACGGAAAATTGGCAAAATGCCAGAAAGATTAGGCGTTCTAGCAGGATAAGTTAAGTAATGATTGGTTCGTTTTTATGTAAACATGGTCATCTTGTCACGAATACTCTAAAGAATGGTAAATATACTATTGGATGAATAGAATATAATACTATTCGATGAGTAGTATACTTTTTCATTTATCAAATAGTATAGTATTCAATATTTACCAATTGTCATCAACAGAATGCTAACACGTACCGAAGCTTACATAAAGGAGTTTTTACGAAGAGAAGACCTGAATTTGTTGGAACATCCGCTCTACAATCCAAACTTCGCACTTTGGGAATACTTTTTATTCCCCTGAAATCAAGTACAGATTAGGCGGAAAACATGAACGTAACAAAAGAAACAATTGAATGGTCGCTCTGTATGAAATGGTAAAAATGTTATGAAAAAAGGTTTGAAAAATTTGAAAGACTGAATTAAATTGAAAATATTTTCACATACAGTTTAAAAAGTTGTTCTCAATTTCTTCACAATGTTGCTCAGAAACCTGAGATAACAACATTAAATCGTAAACACCGGTACATTATTTCTTCCCTGGTTTAATTTATTTACCTGTATTGCAGCTCGTGCTCCTCTACTAATGGCTGGCATGACGCTTGTATGAAGGACACATTGTTTCTTTTGACCATAAGTCATTCCTTCCACTTGATAGCAATTATCAGGATTCAAATCTATCGGTTCAGAGTATGGTTCCACAGTAGTAGTCGGTGTGCTTGAATTAACCGGTAGCATACCAAACTGTTCCGCGTTGGACATAACAAAATCGCGACCATTTGCTGCTGAAAGAGCAGCATCACGGTCTAAAAAAGCACTCGATGTACCGTATTTGGAAGCGAATTTTTCATTTGAACGTCCTGTTAAGCCACCACCAATATTACGTCTCTTATGAGTTGATCGTACAAAACGTGAGAGAATTTGTAAATTTTCTTCAATCGCTCTTTGATGAGATGATCCCGTTTCATTGTAAGGAATTTTGAAAGAATCTGGAATTTCTATAGATACCGCAAAACGTTTAGTATTATTCAAGGTTTGCAAATACGGTTCGTAACGTGGCATGTATTTCTCTTGTTCTCTTAATAATTGTTCACGATCACGTTGTCTTTGTCGCTCTTCTTCTTTGCGCTGTCGTACGCATTTTGGTGAATCGGGATTTCTTACACACGGCGGTAATTTTGTCGGTTTCCTGGGACGTCTGGTTGTTGTAGTTGTAGTGGTAGTTGTGGTGGCCATTGTACTGGTCGTAGTTGCAGTTGTTGTTGGTAAAGGTAATATACTAAACGGTTTCCTTTTATCGTTTCGATCCTTGTTTTGATCGTTAAGTAACAAAACTTGCGGCACAATAGCAATTTTATCTCTTGGATTGACAGGAGCAAAAAATTGCGATAAACTATCTTCGTCATCTTCATTTTGATTATGATAGTAACCACCGAATGGCGGTACTTGTTGTGGTATTTTACTGTTTATATTTAAGGTAGATTTTCTAGTGGGCGGTATAATTGGTGCAGAATATTGAAAAATCGGTCTAAACGGAGTACGTGTAGTTGTTGTCGTCGTTGTCACCGATGACGATGAATTTCGTTGTTTGTCTTTTTGTAAACTAGGAAACACTACAAATTTCGATTGAAAGGTACTATCATGTTTGGTTAGATTTTGTAAAAATAATATATGCTTTTTGAGATCTTCAATATTGGACGCAAATTCGGGTGTAGCAGGTGTTGTGGACCGTTGTTGTTGCTGTTGTTGTTTGTTAGTCGTTGTAATAGGTGCTCTTGTGGTCGTGGTAGTCGTAGTAGTCGTACCACGAAATGTAGCCTGAGCCCATCGGGGATCAGGTGAGGCATTCTTCAAAGCCATAGGTACTATAAATTTACGATCTTCATCGGTCAAACTGGCCGGTAGACCATTCTCATCCGTATCCTCATCCAAGAGAATAATCTGTTTCTGATCCATTTCTTCTTGTATCGGATGTAAACGTCTTTGCGTTTGCGGACCATAACTGCCTGGTGAATATACTTTTTTAGTAAGATCTGCTTTAACATAACCCGTTGCCGAGTCACGTAAATCGACCGGTTTAATAAACGTGCCCAACTTACGTAGACCCTCTTGATGCATAAGAGCTTGCTCATCTTTAGTAATATTCAGCGGTATGCTATTGTTGGCCAATATTTCTAATTCATTGCTAAACTCGATAAACGGTGACTTAAGGCCTAAGCAACTGCAATGAAAAACAAAACAAAAGGTATTGTTGTTTAAATATTAAAGAAGTAATAATTTAGATATTCATTATTTCATTAATCGCCCTAAAAGAAAGAAATTTTCTTAAGGAAAAGTAATAAAGACTAAAATGAAAAAAGAAAGCTGTAAGAGAAAATCGGAATAAAAAAATCCATCAGTGAACAATATGAAAACACTGATCTGGGTTGTTGTACTTTAGAAGGTGATAAGGTTTTTTGGATCACTTCGTCTTTCAATTGCATTATCCAACCATTATTTAGATCGTATCGCCAACAATTTTTAAAAAGACCGAAATATCTTTGTGACGGTTGTTTAGAGCTCGGGTATTACTCAGAGCTTTCCCGTATAGTCCGTCCCACGAAAATTCATAGAATGAGAATAATAATGCGGAAGTTTCAGTTTGATTCGAGGTGGCGTTTCTTCTTTATTTGTACTATTCTCATCTTATCCTAAGCTGCAGGGGAAGAGATGATTCCAGGAACGAAAAAAAAACAAACGATCGATGAAACCAAAGGATACGAAGCAAACAAAGAATCCAAAGGAAAAGAAGACCGACAGGATACAAGCCAAGAAGAGAACTTCAGTACCGAGGACGGACAGTCTTTTGCATATTGACCTCACTGAGAGAGTGTAGACTGGGAGGAAAGGGAATTCAATTCGATTGCAATCTTTAAAGTACCAAAAAACTTTTTGTAGAGCGTTATTCAATGTACTGTTTTATTTTAGAAAGTAGTTCCAAACCAATTACTAAGCATTTGTTTTTCTACTCCTTTGGTTAAAAGATTTTAATACAATATTATTTTGACGGATTAATTTTTTTGTGGATATTATTGCAGTAGTGTAAAGTGTATACAATTCATACATTTCACATTTCATTATTTATCACTGACGTTGGTATAGTTGCTTTAAACAACGGAGGGTGCACTATCATAGTTATATACTTTGTAACGTCTAGAGATATGTAATGCGAAAATTTCACTGAAGTAAGAGAAACAATTATTATTTGTTTTGATGATGAAGCTGTAATGTTTCATATATAGCTAAGAAACTCTACTGTGTGCTATCCTAACGAACTAGTTGAAGAGAAATAATGTTTTTCATTGAACTCCCATTACATTCAGACCTCCGCTACAAAGTCTTCTTTTTCATATTAATTTTTTAAGGTTGAACGTGAACGTTTTTTGTTTGTTATTATCACAAATATCTTCTAATTGGTCGTTGATGTTCGCTATAAGTTTGCAACTTTCTACTTCAATTAACTTTAAAATTCATGACCATGAAAAAAGCGGTCAAACTAAGCAAACGTTCTACTAAACTAAACTTTAATTACTGAGCAATTTAAGCATATCTAACGATTCGTATAATCGTTGTTTATCACAAAATAGCAATTAGCGAACTTAAAAAGTGAAACATGACATTGGTGATCGTGGAGGATTAGCGTAATTAAACTTAGCTCGACTGACCAGCAAACAGGTTGTAAAACTTCACGGGAATTAAGGCAACAACTTACCATATAACGAAAGAAGATCCCCATTGAAATGAAATTTCGTTCATAGATAAAACTTAAAAGCGAAAATTTTTTTCACGATGTGCTAAGAAATGCTCTTAATTTTCGATATACACCATAAGCCGCGATAGGTGTTCAAAATTCGCCTTATTGTGATTACAAGCTCTTTAAATATATTTTTTTCTCGCATTGTTGTTTAGAAATTTCTGATAAAAGAAAACTTAAATTCAATACAATCTGGCGTTAGCCATTTGTATGCAAAAAAAAAAAATCAAAAAATTTTAGTGATATTTTCTCGGATAGTTTGCAATTTTCAGTTGAACGATTGTAGTGTAGTGTAGAATAACGGACGAGGAGGAAAGTATGTTTTCACTAAAATTCACAACATTTTTAATCGTAAGCGTTATCATAGATACCGTAGCCCCGGCTTCATGCATTTCACGTTCCGGTAGTGACGAAGAAGTATTGTGCCACAACATCACTTGGGGAGCGCGCAGTCCACGTGATGTTCATCTCAGTAGGCACGTGATTGCCGAAAAAGCGAAAACCATGCGTGTGATAACAAAAGATTTTTCCTATCAACCAAAGGTAGAAGAATTTTTACCAAATTTTTGACAAATTTTCTATAAAAAAAAAAAAAAAAAAAATATGAAAAAAAAAATTTACAAATTTTTCATAGCCAGGTGAATTGGCGTACGAACGAACCATCACGCAGATTGTTGTTACGGATAACTATACCAATGGTAACGGGGGCTACGCTGTACTAAAGGATGGTGGTCCTAGCACTTATTTTGCTTTAATACATTTAAAATCTCAACGTGGTCATGGATTTAATTTTACAATTGATTTTTACGGTCAGTAAAAGGTAAAAAAAAAATGAAAAAGAAAAAAAAAATTAAAGAAAAAAAAATAAAATAACAATAAATAAATTTATGTAAATTCAAAAAATGAAATTTTAATTAAAAATAATAACAGTATTTTATATGTAATAATATAAGTATGCGTGTGTACGCATAACTATATATATGTATATATATATAGGTAAACAGGAATGTTATTTCGCATGCCTAGGCAGGCAATGCCAGCGTATTTCATTGGAAATAATGAATATTTGCCAAACATGCAACTCGTAATTACTATCGGAAATACAGATTTGTGTCACATTTATGCATATTTTAGTAATATGCATAAATTTTTCCTTTTTGCGAGTACGAGCTAAATCAAAAATGACAAATTTCTTTTAGAAAAAAATAAAATTGCAATTGATTATCATTTTGCATAACGCACGCTTTAATATATTTCGTTGACCCAAATACAAATAATAAGTGAAGTAATCGAATTTTTGGTACACACGAGGATTAATTAAAAAATTTATGAAATTTTTCGATTTTCGGAACAGTATCAAATTACTCATTAAAAACGCCTGTCATGACACTTCATTTTCTGTAGAATCATTATTTCGCTTATCACAAGTGGTACGTACTTCCTTTCTTTTTTTTTTTTTTGAACAGATGTGAGAGGTTTTTTAGGGCCTTACAGCGATATCGAGATTTTACTGCAACTCTGCAGAATTCCCACTCTCTCAGATTGCGGCATTACGGGAAGCGATAACAATCTTTCGATATTACGATCATCCAAATTGTCAATTTCGTACTATTTTGCGATATCCCGATAATGCAGTATTTCGATATCAAGAAGCACGCTTGCGGAATTTCCGCTTAAGCGATAGCATATTTTCGATATTGCGATCATCTAAATTGCCGATCTCTTGTTATTGCGACATTGCGGTATTTCGATATCAAGAAGCAACCCTGCAGAATTTTCAACCTCTCATATTGCGATATTAAAGCAAGCGATAGCGATTTTTCGATATCCTGATAATGCGGTATTTCGTAGTCACATATAATTACTTACTTCACTTTTATAACTTTTGTGAAAAAATCATATGGGGGTTTTTATAGTTGATAGATCCCTCATGAAATTTTTACATCCATACATTCCAATTATATGTTGGAACCCAAATGTTGTTCAATTTTATACCGAAAGTGAATGGTAGCTACGTAAAGCTGCGGTCATTATCAATGAACTTTATGGCTTGACTTGGTTGTTTGAAAAAATATTCCGCCACAATTTATTCCATGTTACAGCTCGTCCAAATCATCATTTTTAATTGTGTGACTGCTACAATTAAGGATTCGGTATTCTCGCTTAATCAAATAAAGCAGTGTTACTCTTTAATGAAACTGCTGCGGCGGAAGGTAGAAAAGAAGTAAAGAACTTTTCTACGTAAGTTTTAGTTTGTCCCACATACTGATTGCTTTGCTTCAGTTTTCGTTTCAATGTGTGACAGTTCAAGTCTTTACACAAACTATACTATTAATTGATTACAGAAATGTTCCTGAGAACGGCATAAGGTCTATGTCTATGAAGCCTCTTCTTCATAGCCGCGATATGATAATCAACTACGCTAAGCTGAAGTACCGGAAGAAATTAGAGAAAATTGCGTTATACATAACATCAAAATAAATAAGTAAATAAATAAACAAATAGAGAAACATTTAGACGCTCCTATGATAATAGACTATATGAGACCAACTATAGTCACGTATTCTTTAGGTGCTTTTCGCATTAATGTATGTTTAGATTTGTAGTGAAATTTATACGCTTAACTTATGTTTGGCGGACGAAAATTCGTCGTGTTTTTCAGTTTCGATTATCGGACTCTTGTTCAATAAATACGAAGACAGGTATTTTTTCAACAATTCTGCAAAATTTTTCAAATCCAAACATTGTCAAAAAAAATTTTTTGCTTTAAAATTATTTCTAATTTCATGAGCCAAACGATATCCCTAGCGAGATCGAATATTATTTATTATCTCTATAACATTCTACGCCGCTTGCGCTACAGGGTATATTAAGTCTGTGCGGATGTATGTAAGACCCAGGAAGGCTTAAAATAGACCCATCTTTTATTATATCGATTCAAAATCATTTTTTTGATTGCTCTAAATTTGCCTGCTTGTTGCTCGTTTCGTTCGCGGATTATTGTGTTCAGTCTACATTTTGCAAGTTTTGAGATATTTTGACAAAATTACAAAATTTACTGAAGTGTTTTGGGTCTAAGAAGATGGAATGGTCACGATTGCCTTTATATTTATTATTGGGGAACTTGATAATTTTTCGAGCAGCCCTCGAGAAATTTCATACCAATGCTGTAATGTATATGAGGACTATAACTACTACTATTAATTTTAGTTTGTTTAATAATTTTAAAAATATATATATATAGTGGTGGTTTGAGATTTCATGTATGATCCAACATAACGTTATATATAATTTTTGGTTTGTTTTTCTCTAAGCCAAAATTCATTCATTGGAGACTAAGCAAATAATGCCAATGGTTGAAAACCACTACTCGTCTACATGTATGTATACGCTTGTATGTATGTATGCATTCATAAATATATTCGTGATTGTTTTTGATTCATGTATGATTGTGTGTGATTGAATGATGGGGTTTGCTTAGTACGTTCGTTCAAATCAGTTCTATTTTGAATTGTTTCATTTATTTCAAAATTTCAAATTAATTGACATGATATTGCGGTCATTTGATATATTGGAACCTCATGACGTAATTCGTTGCGTATAACTAACAATAACAATAAATAAATATTGGATCGCCTAGAGTATTAATAATAAACGATTTTGTAATACAACATTTAATTGCAATTATAAATAAATTAAGTTTAATTTAAATTTTAGTGCACATTTACCAGAAAAATGTATTTGTTCATAGCACTAATAATAATAATAATAATAATAATAAAGGCAATGAGTTATAGTTTTCATAAAACATATGAGAAACCGTTCTTTACTTATACCGAAAATGATTCTTACAAAAGCGTGAATAATTGATTGAATTGCATGGTATTTTAATTTAAATTAAAACAAATGAGAAAACCATTCTATAATATGGACTCTATACGTAGCCACTGCGGAAGAAATATATAAGCTTAAAATTAAGAATCTCAAGGATATAGACTCGAAAATACTTTCATATTTTAAATTAACAATATACAAACAAATAGCGAAGATAAACATGTAAGATCGAATTAGCTTCATTTGTTGTTGTATATCCTATATAACACATAGACTTTATGTCTTTTATTTTCATATAAAATAACTAAAGCTCAAAATTGAATTTATTCGCTCTAAATAGAATTAAAAACTCAACATTCTATTTATTAAAATGTTTGTTTTGAGGGTTTTGAAAGTGCGGTCTTTCTTCCAGGACTACGTGCAAATTCACTAACGATAGATCAGATAATGTAATCAAAATTTGCAAACTTGATCACAGATATCAAGAGAAAAGGATAGACAAAATAATATAAACAGGTCACGTTGTAAACAGCTTTGCAATTGCAGCCCTTCCATGAATATTAAGTTTGGGGAACTCCCGTCCTATTGTTTTCGTCGAAATATTACTGTGATCAAGTGAATATTGACTTCTGAGTTTGAAATTTCTTACTTCACTTTTCTTTGCTTTATATAGAGATTTATTATTTTTTATTTCTTGATTTTATAATTCGAATGATCTTGAAATGATGTTGCAACTGACAGCACTGTCTTCACTTCGATTCTAGACCAACAATTGAACATGTTTCGAAAGGAATTTGCAGTTTTATTTCAGAACTCTGTGCGAGTTATTATGTATTGGAATAATTTATGCCTTAATAGCTATTACTTCCTTGTCCTTTTTTTACGCGAAATATATTCCTTAATATACGTCACGTTCTTCGATTCTTTTTGGAAGAAGAAGAAGAAAATTTATCTCACATATAGCCCTGTATACGCACCAGTGTCAAAAAACAATTCTTTTACGGTTATTCCAAAAGTAGGCAATTATGCTCTTTAACAATTAAATAATACTTTTATGAAAACCGTTGTAACAACTTTGGGAAAATCAAAAAAAAAATTCGTTTTCATTTTTTTTTAATTAATAGGCGCTTTGAACTCAGCAGGACTTCAGAACATGAGCTAAATCCACTGTTTATTATACTAGTGGACTCAGAATGCTTTGACGATCTGTCGGCCTGTCTACTCGATATCAATACACGTACACAATTTTCTACGTATTTTGAAGAAATTTTGTCTACTAACATTTTTGAGCCTTGTTGAAAGCGAATTGAAGATCGGACCATTTTTGTATGAATTATATCCCATGTGATTTTTCCAAAAAAAAAAATCGGTGGAAAGTGGTATTTTGGTATACGAAGTGAATGTAGAAAATGAGGATGGGAAAAGGACAACTTTTTAAGTCATCTCTTATATGAAATCTTCACAATCAACACATCAATCTTTATATGACAATAAGACCTGGCTACCAATACTTTTTGCTGAAAATGTATTTAGAATAGTGGTTTGACATATGAATTTACAATTCGGACCGTATTGAGGTATTTTCCACACTATTTCTTTACCGTAACCTTGTAACCTTAGATTTATAGGGATATATGTCAAATCTCAAAACAAAGTAAGCCTTTCTGTGACTATTTGGTTAATTTTTAGTATTTCAGTGTTTGTCGCGAGGCAGCTAGGGTTTAAATTTTGTCATTAAAGCAGAGAAAGCATTTGGCTTTCAGAGTTTTATCTTTCGGCATTTCATATATATTGTAGATTGAGTATTAAAACTTTCCGAAGTTTTCTGAACTATGCCTTTATTAAGTAGTTCGATTCAATAAGCAAAAGTCTTGCTATAGTAATTATATGAAGAACACACATTTCATATACATAAGCTAGGCTAAGCATAAGTTAATATAGGGTATAAGAAATCCATCGCAAACTGAAACACATAAAACAACTTTAATTGAAAAAAATGTAACATACCTTTAGGCGGTACGATATTACACAGTTACATTCTTCAAAGCCAACGGTGTGAAGAAAGTGAGGAATTTCTTTTGATGCATGTAAGGCATTTGACTGGTTTGAACAAGACTTAGGAAAAGTTATAATAAAAAAATGTTGGCTTTCACTTACTGTCTAACTAAATTGCTTTTTAGATTGCATCGTTACTTAAGCATAATACAAATTATCTAAAGTGAAGTTGCTTAAGTAGCATAAGTAAGAATAAGTAACTAATCATTTCGTTTCTGCAAACATGATATCAATGGAATGACAAACATATTATTGCACTCATTTGCGGTTGTTCAGTGAACATATATTTATATAAATATCCGACGTATTATTAAATGTTGTTTTAAGAGAAAAAGTTATCCGAGTGTTTTTATTAAACTGTTTTGTATTGAGGGTAAAATATTTTAAAAGCTATACTCAAATGGCCCATCAAAGACAGTCGTGCAACAAATTTCAAAAAAATATATAACAGTCTTGTAGGAAATATTAAGTGAAATTAAACAATAAATCGATGAAAAAAGTGAAATATATGTTTACTTTGATGTTATTTTTAATAATTTATGCACGTGTGAACGTTCGAGCTTTCAATCATACTTGGGGCTCTCTAGGAATATACGATATTTTATTGGCACGGAATGATGTGCAACAGAGAGGCACCTTAATGAGTGTCACCTCTCAATATATAATATTTCCACCTAAGGTAAGCCAAACAAGTATTATTAGATTAAGAATATAACACGACTACCAAGTGAGATTGAAAATGTAAGCAAATTATATTTGATCTCCTTCTTTTAGTATGGTACAAATAATGTAATCATTTCGGCGGTTAGAGTCTGGGATTGGGGACCTTCGAAAAGCTTTTCGACTATTACTTTAGTTGAGGGTGGTCCTGGTTATCGTCATTGCATGGTGTATATAGAATCGCAACGGGATGAAGGCTTTAATGTTAGTATTGAATATTTTGGTCGTTGAATAAATAAAATGTTTTCTTTCTTAATATTTTGGTTTGTTTAATATTTTAATTTTAAATAATAACACTTCTAGATGAGAATGTAAAGAAAAAGTATTTTACGAGAAAAGGGTAAAATATCGCATTTGTTTTTGTATTATTAAAAGAGTTTTTATTGTTTAGATTAATTTCAAAGTTTTCGAGCAAGCCATACAGAAGAATATAAATGTATGTAAATATATTTTTATATTTATTTCGCTAGTTATTAAAATCTAAACATTTTTTTTTGAATATTTCCAAAAAAAAAAATTAAAGTTTTTCTTTTACTTTCATCTCTTCTCGCTCAACACATAATAACAATAAACCACATATTCAAACAACAAAGTTTATATAAAAAATTTTTTGCGTATATAAACCAACTTATGTGTGTAGAAACGTGCGTGCATGAGCTCAGATATATATGCCATGGACGTGTGCAGTTTTTTTCCTTTTTTTTTTTATCTATTTTCCTTAAAAACTTAAAGTAAAAGTTGAGAAATTATCTAAATAGAAACAAACCATATGATGATAGTAAGAAACCTAGATTTCGTTTAAAAACTTTTCCAGCTCTTTTTGGCACATGAAACGTAACCCCTTAACGTTCTTGACGTTACCTTCCTTGAAACATAACGGTAATTTAAACAAACATAACTGTGTTAAGGAAACTTTTGAGAACAGAATGTTATTGCAAGTGCTACAGCACATCCGCACATAAGTAAATGCGTTTATAGGGTGTACCAAAAGATACTATATCCGCACAAGTAAATTGTATACATAGGGTGTACCGCCAAAAGATACTAAGGGATTCGATACAGAGAGAGACAACTTTACAAATTTTCATGTCGTAAAATTGATGATAGAGACAAAATCGTCATATTATTGAAAAAACACTTCAATAGCATGGATAGTGACGAAGCTTGATCTAGAGCTCGTGATGATCACATTAAAATTATTCAATAGCTTGGAAAGAAAAAAGAGGAAGAAGAATGTTCGCAAATTAAGGCGATTAAACGAATTGAAACGAACTAAAACGAATTAAAACGATTTAAATGGTACATTTTTTGTCGCTAAGCCAGTTTTGAATATAGAGTTTGTTTACCTACAATATCTCCTAGTAAAGAAGTTCGCCTACAGATACCAATCTAAAATGCTGCACAAGATGCGAAACAAAAGTAGTAACGATCGGCCGATTAACATGCGCCGAATTGACAAGAAATATTTGTAATTATCGAAGTCCACCTACAGATATCAATCTGGAATTTTGTACAAGCAGTGACAAAATGTGGAAGGAACTGGCGTGTTTTTATTGAAGCTTTTTCAAACAACTACAAGCATAAATTCATCAACATATTCGATGTTGAAATATTTCAAACAATTTTGTTAAAAGGGTTGAAAACGGGGCTGCGAAGGTCGTGGCATTCGTTTGTTAGATAGTTGATTTTAACGATAATCATTACGCCAGAAGAAGTTAATGCGCTTGCATGTTCATCATTTTATTCTTTGGTCTGGTGCTAACTTCCAAAGCAATGTTATGGTCTCTCAACGCTGTAAAGTATCTGCGGTTGTTGATAAACCATCTGGCTTTCGCAGACTTCTTTTGAAAATAATTTGATACCGTTTGAAGTTTTGTTAAGGCATAAACAAACAGTAGATGTGTACCATACATGGTACCATGTTCTTTGTACACATGGATTGGTTCCGTTCGTTTCTTTTGTTCTTAACAATAGTACACTTTCGTCGAGCATCAGTTTACTCCAGATGATTAACAGCAAAATAGGGCGAACTCATTAAGCGGACATCATCGTGTGCTTAGTCGTTAACTATATATTTCTATTAAGCGTTACAGTTTTACGAGAAATTACGTAATTTGCATATTGCGATGTCTTGTCCACGGTTATAAGAATTTTAAGACTTTTGAACATTATTTGAAATCATAAATGCCAGCTGACAGACAGGTGATGTTTAACCTGATGTTAAGAACATCAAGACACAAGAATTCAGGTTAAATTAAAAATAAAATTAAATAATACATAACTCATATTGAAATAACATTTTTTTTACACAAATGCAAAATGTTGGAAATTAAAAAATAATAATAATAATAAAAAGAAATAACGTACTAGAAATTAGAAAAACCAATAAAAAAAATGTCTTGAAAAACTTGAAAGTAGTTTTAGTAACATTTTATTTTATTGTTTATACTTTTTTTTATTGTTCTAGTATTTAAGTAAAAAAATTTTATTTAATAGAAAGAAAATTGAAATAATTTTTTTTGTTGTGCTTTTGTTTTTTTAATTTTACATTTATTTAATCGTAAAAATATTACCAAGAATTACATAAAAGGAAAGTAGTTTACTTTAGATTAATAATTAAAAATAATAATAAATTTATTAAATATATATTATAATAATAATTGTATATAAAAAATTTAAAGAATATACATGTGTGTTCCAACTATTATTTTCCATAAATTTCCACACGAAACATTAAACCGTAATTGTACTGAGATTGCAACTGTAGTGTTACAAAATTGAAACCAGGTCCACCCGAATATATTGTTGCATGTCCTCCTGTACCATTGGTAACTTGATCGAATGCTCTTATACCGGTTATGATGCGTCCATTACCAACACCCTGATGATTAATTAACAAAAGTGAAGTAGAAGTGAAATACATTTTTAAGTAAAATGGCAAAAAAATCGATTAATATAGTAATGGAATGAATGAAATATGATGAAATTATTGATTACAATAATTGAATGTAAATGAGTTCTTCTCCTACTTCTTTATTCATTCATCAAAAGAATTTTTATTGTATTGCATTACATATATAATCTGTACCGCGACCCGTAAGATCTACTCGCCCTTGTCCCTTCTTATGAATCCTACTATCTGTATCTGAGATAATTATATTTTTCAGTTCTTTCTCAACGGATTTATGCCTTGTGCAGAAGCCAGTGAATCTCTTCTCCGTAGTTCCAGTAACTTGTGCGCTATATTGGAAGAATTAATAAATCTTGCCGTTGTCCTGCGTTACGCTTCCAATGGCTTGTTGACTTTCTCTGCGTCCATTGCGAAATCAGCCGGTTGTGATGTGGCTCTTTGGTACGTCGTAGAAAGGTTCCGGATCTATCATGATCATTAAGGCTCCCCCCTAGTTGCTGAGCACTCTCTCATAGCTTTTAATATCCAGGCAGGTAGCACTTCATTGTGCCTTTCCAGCTCGTACCTTTCCAGCTCATTAAGGATTTGAAGGCTTGATGTTATAGTTTGCCTTATCAGAGCTTTTAGAGAGGCTTGGCAATCGGAGTTCAACAAATCAGCTGTCTTCTGCATTGGCTCTTTATCAGAAGACCTTAGGTTTTTACTCAATTCCATGTACTTTTCATTCAATTATTTTTAGACACAGAATAAAATCTTGTATAGGAGCAACTTATTCTTGGTTATTATTTACCAGCTTTTGTGGCAAATTTTCGTTGTAACTGTATGTAGTAAGACCTATTACTATTGTGTCTCAAATTATATTGTACGTACTCAAAATAAATCATTAATCTTATATTTCGTTCTAATAATCACTACATATTTAATCTTTGGGCAAAGTAGTGCTTATTGCTGTTGTTTTTTTAAAATTCGCTCTAAGGTGAACACAGCTTTCTTGCTGCAGGGACAGGTTCGTTTCGTTTTATTTTCTTAGGTTGAACTTTTCCAAAATGGATAATTTTCTTTAAGCTTTTAAACGATGATATGCGCATTGAAGCGAATTGCGAAACAATTGAAAGTCACTGCTTTTGTATTGCTTTTTAAAAATTCCGTTCATATACTTACGCAATTAATACTTTTATGTAAAATATGTAAGAAGACTTTAAATATTTATGTAGACGTTGAGTTTAATACGCAAGCATCGACCATTTTATGTAAAGTATTTATGTGAACTTTTTTAAAGTTATCCTTACTTCCTTTAACTGCCTGTTAACGGCCACACTTTTCGAATAAGCTTCAAAAGACGTTAAAAGATTCGCCTTTCTTCAGATTTTCTCCTACAATAATTAATAACAGCTTCCCTAGTTTAATATTACTTTTAAACGATTTCATTTTTGTTTTATTTTATTTTTTCATAACTACAGATCGTTTTCAACGTAGTTTGACGCGTTGGACTTCCGGCGAAAATTGATTAGAAAAGTGTAATTTAAAAGCTAAGTTGCGGGTGTGCGTTACAAGGGGGCTCAAGTTTAATTGACGGTTAACAAACTGCTAGTAAGCAACATATCCTACATTTCGGCTCCAGTAGTGATCGAGCATCATCCATTCTTTTCTGACATATCGATCTTATATATACGTCTAGTTACTCGAAAACGCGATTGTGCTCAAAACACGGTAATTGTTTTGGGAATGTGTATCTAATTTAGGTCAAATTTTTCCCGTTAAGTACGCTGCTCTCTCACTTCTCATCAACTCTATAGTAATTATCTAGTGGATTTAAAAGCAATTCTCTTATTGTTTCCCAATTTCCCAATTTCGATTAAATCGAAAGTGTTTTGGTGAAATTCGTCGTCGTTTTCAATAAACAAGTTGCAATTTAAAAAGCCCCAACTGTTAGTTTTAACAGATGCATTAACAAAGGGGAAGTTACGTTTGCTTTGAGATGATTTTAGATTACTTTTACCTAAACTGTGAGTGTAAAAGAAACCCATAGCTTTTTCCTTAATTGTGCTATTTTTATTAAATTTGGTTCATTTTTGCGTACTTTGTCTTAGGGATGAAAGCTATTGAAAGTGGGTTGCTGGATAGGGGGCATTTTTAGGACCTTACCCTTACACAGCATTATTTCCAAAAAGGTTGTTATATGAAAAAAATTTCTTATTTTTAATATTTCATGACAAAGAAACGATGGAAACATTGCACTCAACTAAACGAATCTCGAAAATTTATATTGGATGAGAAATTTTTTTTAACTCCCACCAAATAAAAACATTATCATGAAAGAAAGAAAAACTTTATATGATGAAGTAACATATTGCTTAAGGACCATTCTGATATGAGCGCATCTGCAGTGCATTTATTATAGTTTAGAGTTTTTATAGAACGAAAAAACTGCTCAGAGCATAGTTACGCGCTTAAAAAAAAAGCATCGCTTCCCTATAGTACTTTATCAGTACAAGAAAAATTTATAAAAAAAATAAATAAATTTATGAGAATATGAATCGTAAGCAAAAGATTTCCGGTACCATGAATTGTGAAAACGAAACGCAATTTAGCACTGTGTGAATATGTATGAAAGTACGCATGAATATATATATATATATATGTATATATATATATGTTGTACGTAAGTTTTTGCGTCTAAGAACAAATGTTCGTGGAATGAATGAACTAAACGAATGAAGTAGAACGACGAATAAATCAATAAACACAACTATGCGTCGAAATTCTTAAATATACACACGAACAACTCTATGCACAAAGTGACAAAATGAAATTTTTGAAAAAAGGAAATATCGAGAACACAAAAATTAACTTTCGCTGAAATCTAAAATTCGTTGAGAGAAACGTGTGGTAAGTGCTTAAATATGTACAAGAGGTTGAATAGGTAAGAATCTTTCAGGCATATACTATTTAGGTAAAATGTCAAAAAAGTACGGGGAATTCGAAAAAAAATACATCTGCTTTTTGAATTGGCAGATGGTTGACTCTTTAAGCGGAGCCATAATAGCTGTCTCTAAGACTGTAGCTTTATATAAACTGTTCACGTTGCTTAGTATTCTAAACCTCAATACTCCATATGTGCCAAACGTTGGATGAATGCGTTGGAAAAGGTGGGACAAATGGAAAAATATTTGAATGAGGTCGAACAAATGCCCGATATAAGACAATCATCAGTAGACCGAGAAGAAGAAGTGAAGACTTATCAGCCATGACTTCCGTCATGACAAGAAAGCAACAGTTTTGAAAAACTATCTTTGAAGATTGAAACAGCGGGTAGGAGAAATACCAAGTTTGCCAACTCCTATTAATGACTACCCAGCTATTCATTTAATCTACTCCAGTTCACCTTATTTCAAAGGAGATCTCTTAAGTTTGCACATTTTTCTATACAAATTTGTTGTTCAAACTTGATTATTGTTGCTCGGCAAAGTTCTTACAAATCTTTTTTAAAATTAAAATTGAAGGGTAACTCAGAGTAAAATTCGAATAAGCTGCTAGAAAAAGAACACTTTGACGGCAAGATTAGGTGCTAAGGCGACAAGTACGTTGCTTTCAACGGAGTTTGTTTTAATTGAAATTCCGGTACTTTCTTGACATTTTATATACATACGAAAAATTTGAAGATGTAGAAAAGAAAACAAAAAGACAAAGTGGAAAAAAATCGCAAATGAACCCACAATTCGAGTGGAAACGTAAATGTTTCAATTTGTATTCTTGTGAAGATAAGAAAATATGTACGTATGTCTGTAAGTACGTATATGGATTTGAAATGAAAACGAATTCTGAAATGTGAAATCAGCAAATACGCACATTTGTACATACATACAACATAAACGCACACATACACACGCATGAATATACATATACAGATATATGCGTGTATGTACTTATTCTTCTTATACTTCTAGAAGTCTGCACACACAGGAACGATTTTTCCTTCAAGCAATTATTTTTAAACAATTTTTTCCACTATTGTGATGAATAAGAATCCTTGGCATATGAATGTGTGTGAAATGAGTGCATGCAATAAAAAAAATAGTTCATGAAAACCTGAGCTTTTCTTACGTTTTTTGGAAATTTAATTTCACGATTCACATATTTTTCCGGTGACGATGCATTGAATACTTGTTCTGCATGCAGCAATTGTGCTGAATTCGATATGTTGCCCCATGTGCTCGATATGGCGTATGCGGAGACCGCCAGGCAAACCACTGCCGTCAATGCCGTTAACCTTAGTTTAAACAACATTCCTCTCCTCTTTCTTCTATTCTCCTTCTCAGACTTTGACTTTATTAAGACTTTTTTGTTTTTGCTTTGCTTTACTGTAGCGATTTTATCCCCCTTCTTCCTCTTTAGGAGTTTATTTATATTTTTGTTGTAAAAATTATGAAGAAAGCGAAAAATCTTTTTTTTTTGATATTTTAAATTTCGTGGCAATTGTCAGAAATCGCAGCGTTTTTTTCTTTCCTTTTTTTTATTTTTTTATTATTTTTTTTTTTTAATATAAATATCCGTTTCAGTATCGCTCGAAAACTGTTCGAAATGAGTCGTGACTTGAAACTAATCTTTGCTTTTTTCTTACAAAAATCTCTAAAGCTTAGCTTAAGTAAACCATCAAAAAAATATATTTATTCAGTTCGTTTCATTATTCTCTCTGCGCATTATATGTGTTCAAGAAATTTAAAAATAAAAAAATTAATTAAGAAAACGAAATAAAATTCTTATCAATTTTTTCTTTATTATTATTTAGTCGAACTCTTAAATTTCTTCTTTACTTCTTGCTGCTCTTGCTCTCTTGCAGTTTCGTATTAAAATATTTTTAATATTTGTAATGATGTCATTAATGATTTAATAAAAAGAAAAAGTTAATGACTAATCGTTAAAAAAAAAAAAAAGAAAAGAAAAATAATGTTTTGATAAGAAAATTAAATCATTTAGAAAACTAAGATGATGAGAAATTCACAATCAATTCATCACGTGCGTGTTCACTGACCCACTCACGCAGATGTTTGTAACGAAAGTTTTTGATTTGCACTGTACTTGATGGTTATGTTTTTTTTCCTTCTATAACATCTTTGAGTGAAAAGTATTCATCTACAATTCTTACAATTGAATAACGACGCTGAGGAACAGTTTGTTTCAACAGTCAAACTGGGAGACATTTGTTAATCGATTCCATTATTAATCCAAACATTTTTTCATTTTGTCTTCAACGCATACTTGGCTGCATACTGTCCCCTGCATGTACACATAAAATAAATCTAAAATAAACAAAATTTTGCTTTATGTTTTCCGGAAATGACTTGTAAAAGAAAACTTTCTCTGCAAAATTTTATTTCATTTCATGCAGCGCTATAATGAACATAACCTCAATATGTCTTTGTTTAATTTTGCCGATTATTTGACAAGGTCTCGGGTTGAAGGGTTTTTCGTCACGTATATCTATCGGACGAATTAAAGAGGTGGCGGCCTTACAGATTAATTTATATTAATATTTAGCTTTCTATTGACTTGAGCGTAAGGATTTCTTGTATCTAGAAATTAAACTTTTTAAGATTTTTTATCCATCACATCATATAATCGCTTAACATTGTCTCTATATAACGCTTACCTAGCGATCTGGTAAAGTTCCTTTTTTTCATTTCTGAGAACTCTTATCAATTCTCTCTTTATACAAAATAATTACTTTAAATTAATTTACTTTTAAGGTAAATGAGTTTTCGAGCGGTATATAACGACCGCAAGAAAGGATGAAAACAAAAGAAAACAAGGAAGAAAGGAATGTAAGGAATGGAATTATTCACCTTTGGAATAATCTTCTTTTGATTAACTTCCTATGCCCTGGATAGTCTCGCCAGTCTTATTCAGGGGCCTAAATTGGTTCTGGGGCCCATCCCTAAACGGATTTACATGGATATTACGGACAAAAATTTTTACGTCCAGTTACTTCGATGATCACTCAGAAAAGGGGGAAGAAGAGGTCGTCTTCCTCCTCTATCTTAGCTTAATACAACCGATTGGTGTTGCCCATGGATCAATTTCTTATTCAACTTCTGATTTTGAATAAGAGTTTTCCCCCGTTTCGACTACTTATAAGTACTATAACATACAGTTTAACGCAGTAAATTAAAATAAGAAAACATAAGAGGGGACCGTGCGGACCAAAGTAATCGAACTTTTATACTCTGTAATATTGGGTAAGCGTGGCAGAATCGATCCTAGAAGTCGCAACGAGTGAAAGAACGGAAGAGCGAATGACACTCGAGCGGTTTTAGGTATAGAGAGGTAAATAAATTCAGAACCTTAAACTGATAAAGAATATATTTACTTTGCAGGATGTCTAATATGTACCTCTTTATGATACAAATCCGAGAGAACAGAATAAAAATCCTGTATTGAGAACAGGGGAAAGATTTTAAAAAAGGGGAAGAAATATTACGAATTACGAAACTGATACCGTAGATGTCTCTAGGTGTTTAACGTGGTTATCTGCCATGAAGGCTTAGCTCCTCGGAAACCAAGGTCATTGGGAAAACGCATAATCAACGCCTCGAGAGTGATTAGCCCACGAGTACCAGATGGAGACACGTCATGGACGCTAATTGCCGGTGAATAGCCAACGTATGTTGCCGTGACAAAAGTCAAAATGATGCTTTGCTGGAAATCTCATTAACTAAGGGAACTGTCATTACAAGCGAACTTTATAAAATTTAAATAGATGTGGAACTTCGACGGAAGTGTAACCAGCAAATCAAAAAAAAAAAAATATTTCGTGTAAACTTGACCTCTTATACTATGAGTAAATAATTCTTGCCGTTAATCAATTAACGCTATTTTCACACTTTCTTACTCTTCAGCTTTTAATGATACATTGATTTTAGACATTCAGACTATTTATACATACCCTTCTTCTACTTTTGTAATTCGACCATAACAGATTATTATCGCTGCTTGAAAAAACTCGTCTATTTATCTTAATCAGAGATAGGTTTGTAGTCTAAGAAGAGCAGTAGTCTCTTCTTTTCGTAGTTGGCTGAATATTTGTACCGCAATGTTCTCTTAAGTTTTTGAAATAATTATGAGCTGAGGTACCATAATAAAGAAATTTTTAAAGACCAGAACAGAGGATTTCATTATTACAGCACCAGGTCCTTTACGTTTCTTTCTTGTAATATGTTACAAATAATACATTTATTGTGTATTCTCCGTCGTTCTTCACTTTATTTCCCTTCTGCTTGTCTTTCTATACTCTTTTAAAATTACTATAGATCACGAATGCTCGCATTGCATGCTTGCTTTATTGATATTAACAGAATTCTTCCTATTTTCAAATCTTATTGACGGCTTACTATGCTCGCAATACATTTCTCTCGGTTATGCTGTCATTTTTAGGTTACTCTCACTCAGCCTTTTTTCTCTTTAGCTAGTTCAGCCTTGTCCGCTTATTTTGTTAACTCATTTATCATTTATTTCGATCTTTAATTTTCTGGTACTCCTCCCATTTAGTCCGACACTCTACGATATTTAAACATCAGACTACAATGCAAACTGTTTTTTGCTAGGAATGATAAACTCTAACTATAACTTTTTATTGTAAAAAGAGAAAGTGAAACTTAAAAAACTTAATCAGTTTAAAATATTTGAGATTATTTTCAATTGCTTTTGCAATTAAAAAAGTTTCTTATCAAAAATAAAAAAAGAAATAAAAGTCAAACAGTTTGCTTATCACACGTTGAGCTCATCACCACACTTTATCAATTAATAAGTGATTCTTCAATAAGAAACACAATAATTAATACTTTTTCTGTGAATTCATTCACAGTTCACGGAAATAAATCTTTTACTATGATTGTTCGTCTGTAAATTTTATAACAACGGAAGTGAAAATTATTACACATCACGGAAAAATGTGTAAATTACTATGTAATCTCACCTAACATTTAAACAAGTTAAGTATTTGTTGAAATAAATTGATAATAAAACTCAATTATTGATTGGCTTTCAATTCTTATAAAAACGTGCGAGTTCTTCAACTTTCGACACAGTTTTCATTGACGACTTTCTTATTAATTAACATTAAATTAAAAAAGGAAAATTCATTAAAATGAAATTTATTTTCTCATTGGTTTTATTCGCCTCGATAGCTTATATTAGTTACGCCGTCAGTGTTACTTGGGGCAATCGTAATAGCAGCGATGCTTTGTTAATGCGTGAACGTATAGTTCGTGCTCCTTTAAAAAACAACTACTGGAGTGTTAATGTGGAATTTCCTAAACCGGTAAGTGCGTAATAATTGAGTTAAAGTGAAAAATTTTTTTAAGAGGAATATTTTTTTTATATATAAAACTTTTCCTTTTCTACGTTAGGGTCAATCTAACCAACGTACCATAAGTGCCGTCATTGTCTATGATCATTTCAATAACAAATCCGGAGCTCAGCCTAATTTGTGGTCTGGTGGTCCTGGTTGGAGATTTGCTACAATCAATCTGAAAAGTGCTATGTCAAGTGGTATCAATTCTACCGTTGAAATCTACGGTCGATGAAGCTTATGAATAGAAAATAGAAATAAACCATAATTTAATAAACAAAAAACCAAGACAATGCATCGAATTTTTAATGCAATTTATTAGTATCATTTATAAAACAGGATAAAACGTTATAGTTAAGCAAGCACTGTAGTCGTTTTAGAAATTGATGGTTTCAGAAAACAAGAGATGAAATTGATCGGATTACTTTCCAACCAATTAAGAAGCGCCACTATAAAGTATATGTACCCACTTTTTTATTCCCAGTGCGGTAGACTATGCTTTCGCTACGACTAATAATGGTAAGTGCACGGTCGGTAAAGTTATAACAATTATCGGACCGGATAGGCACACCTCCCAGGCTGCGGCCAATCTGTTTCCTCTCTTTCCACTTCTTCTAGATCTTCTCGATGTTTCACATCCCTTAAGTGATTGATCAATTTAAAAAAAAACTAACAGTTCCCGTCTACTTTTATACAATGTTCTTTTTCGGAAAATCAAACGTTTACCCTATTGAAAATTTTGACGCACCTACAGTTCGCATTTGGGGTCATTTCTGACATTTCTAAGGTATCATTTAAAAAAAAAATAATAATAATTATTTAATCAATTTGTGGTGATTTTCTCCAGCTTTCTTTTTTCATTTGAGTTATTTACAAATTTTCATTTTATGTTATTTGTAATATAAAAAGTTATTTGAAAAAGTCTTAAAAAAAAATTTTTTTGTTTACTTAAATTTCAAAATTTCTTTAATAGTTATGAGATTTTTTTTAAAATCATCGTTACATGATACATGAGGAGTGTGTAACAATTTTGATGTTTATAAAGCAAAGTTTACATAAACTTGACCAATATAAGCTTTAGTTAAAGTAGTCAAAAATTTATATCTACTTGTTGTTATTGTTGTTGTTAAAATGGTAGCACAGCTGTGAATACTGAACTAGAAAACTGAAATTTGTTTTCTATCATCTGAGGTATATTGTGTAGATTATTTTTTCTACAGCTATCTATGATAGATAAAAAGTTGAAGTGTACTCCAAAAAAAAGAAAAAACAAATTTTAAAATTTAATAAGTTACATTCCACAAGCGTTGTAGATTTTATTAATATTTTGTGTACTGATCAATTCTTACATGTGAGAAGAAAATAATGAAACGATTTTCATATTCTTTAGTAGAGAGTAAACAACTTGTCGCTGCTTTCTTACATCACTTTCTGCTCCTCCGAGCGAAAATATATAACCATAATAGCCATAAATTAGAAATTAAAAAAAAAAAGAGTAGAATTATAATGATTTTATTTACTATAAGGAACCGTAGTAGTTTTTGTAAACTTTTCAAATTTTTATTTTATTTATGCATACCCCCTCGTTCGAAGCAAAATGTTAACTACGCTTTTGGTTTATATACATACTTGGAAGTAAAAGTATTAAAAACAAACTATTTTAAGGAATGAAGTTTCATTGAAAAATATTTTCATGATTTATTGTTGTCTTATTAAAAAAAAAAATATTAAAATTTTATTTAAATTTCTTTAATAGAGTAATAATGAAAACACACTTTTGTACTTCGCTTGCAAGAAAAAAAAAAAAACGAAGAATTAAAATTTTATTTAATTTTCTTTAACAGACAAATGAAAACACACTTTTGTACTTTGATTTCATTTTTTTGTAGATTAAGAATGCGTTTAAAATTATTACAAGAAAGAGAGAAAATTTTCTATTTTATTTCCAAAGATGTATTTGATTTCAAATACCATGCACCTGGTAATGGAAAAAACTTTTGTAATCAATCATAACTATTTTAAAAGACTTAGCACCGACTTACGTAGATTTTTTAATTAGAGTCATTTGAACAATACAACAACAAATTTAAGTACTATGCACTGACTAACACAAAATGGGCGTTGCAATGTTAGGAATTATGATTGAAAATGAATAACATTTCATATAAATTAATGCATAAAAAGGCATCAATTTTTTTTTCTCAAAAACTTGAATTTCGTAAAGCATTTGGTTTTTACCGTAACTGTATCATAATAGTATTATTGACGCGATTTCATCTCTAGCCTTATCTCATGTATTTTTTGATCATATCCGTAAAGTAATTCTTTTCTTCTCTATTAATATCTATGGTGACAAAAGTCACGTTGCCTTATTCTTCTTGGCTAACGTGACACAACTCGTGATTCCTCATTCTTCTTGGCTATCGTGACACAACTCGCGTTTCCTTATTCTTCTTGGTTACCGTGACACAACTCGCGTTTCCTGATTCTTCTTGGCTAACGTCAAGATTGATATCCTTGAATATGTATTGAAATAAAAGCTGATGAGAATTACAGGGATGAACTATTGACGAATCGAACTACAGGCTAACAGCCTGTAAATGGGCTTTCAAATAGACAAGTAGGATGGACCAGCTTATTGATTATATAGACATTTAATAAGGAGGCAAAATGCTTCTTTGTAAGCTGATGGTTTAGTAACAGTATAGAAATACAAAAATGGTGCATGCAGTAGCCAGGACAAGTTAAGATAGATTCGTCCTTTATCATACCACCAAACAATATAGAAAATAATTTAAAATATTAATTAAAAATATTTTCTGAATCTGAAATCATGTTCATTTTCAAAACCAACGGGTCACAAAAAAGTAGCGCCGATAAACTTAGCTGTTAGTGCTCATCCGAAGAATTAAATATTTGCATTTGTAAGTAAATTATAATTATAGTAATAAAAATGAATTGATTTAAATCTGCATATGTGTCCGTCTGTTTATGAATTTTGTTTTCCATTCACGTTTCACAACTTTCGACATATTTTAATAAAATTTCATAAATTTAAATGCTTCGGTCTAGAGACGAACATTATTAAAAATGAACTTTGAATCGGAAAATGTTTTCAAAAAATATAACGACATATTTTAAAAGAGTCGCTGCAAACTGATGCGAGATATTCAGAGGTCGACTTTCTCAATATTTATAACTTTTTTAATGGTTTCCATTTAATAATAACTTAATAAACTTTATCGAAACTTTTAACATGATATTCAAATATTTCTTATATTTTTCTCAATATTTCTGTAATTAAAACTCAAAGTTTATATTAGAATATAGTACACGTTTCATGAAAAATCTCTTACCACCTGAACTTCAAATTGATAACAAAGAAAGGAAACCTTATGATATTATACTTGAACACATAACCTTTACCTTAAGGGGAAATAAAGCTTTTAAACAAAAACAAACAAAAAAAATAAGAAATAAAAAAAATAAAATTAAGAAAAAATATTTAATATATTCTTCCCCTTGTAATGCTATATATTACACACAAGCCAAGCACATACCCGCACACGTCAAACATATCAATATTCAATCTAAAAACAAAATTGTTTTAGCGTTAAAACAAAGCTGTTTATAAATTCTGTTTTTCTGTTGTTGTTGTTTTCTTGTTTTTTTTTCTTTTTTTTCTTTTTTTATTGAGATTGTTGCTGTTATTGGTATGATAAAATAACAAAGTTATGCATTTTCATATATGCACATATTTTATGCTCGACAGATGAATGAAAACAACGTTACCACGAGACAAAGAAAGAAAGAAAAAAAAAAAGATTTTCACAGATCGATTTGCACTTATCTCTACTACTACTCTACATCCATAAAATGCTCTTATGTGAACACGTGAAGACAAGTGAAAAAAAGACAAAAAAATCATGACTCTGGCAACATTCCATAAAAAGGAACAATGTTGCTAAGTACCTCTTCGCCTTTCTTTTCCTTCTCCTATTATGTACACGAGTGCACGTATAATGAAAAATGTATAGAAGACCGACTAGCGAAGAAAAACATTATTTGCATAAATTTGCATAACAAATGTATTGCGGTAGTAATGGAGGTATGTCGTGTTGCTGGCTGTATATATAAACATACATATATATGTATAAGTATCGTATCTGTTTATTATTATGATGAAGAGCATGTTCTATTAGGTAAAACAACATGTTAATGCACATTATATATCATCCTGTTTACTTTACTTTATTTAATAGTATTCTTACCTTTTTAGATATCATAAAATTTGTTTTCGTTACTTTTGTTTACAAAACCGGGTTCGAGTTAATTTTTACAATCAAAAACCCCAGGTTTTGTTTTTTCTTTTCTTTCTTTCTTTTTTTAAGTAACTAATTAAGGATGTCAATTCATCTTCACATTAAAAAGAAAGAACTTTAATATTAGATTTGGGCTTAATAAAGGGTTAGATTTTTCTATTCTATCATAAGAAATAGAACCATTCTATTTCCATCTCTATAAAATATTCGAATTATTGTATTTTAAAATCCTAAAATTATGCTTCAATTTACTGTTTATTGGAAATTTCGTTCCAATGGAAGTTTCGAATGCTGTACTTTACCCGATAATACCTAAACCAGCTCCACAGCAAAGTACTATATTTTAGGCCTTATGCTATAGCACAGATTTTTTTTTGTGTTAGGTGGAGAGCCTATTGAATCGGGACTTTAACTTGCTAAAACCATCTATGCTTCAGTTCTCTTGCCTCCTTGAAATCATTATTCCTTTGTGCTTTCACCTATAAGAAGCAACGAGTATAATGGCGCAGTTCACATCTGTTGGCTATCGGAGAGAGTTGTAAAGCGGCTTCTTTGTTGGATCCTTCCTAGGAGGGGTAAGGGAAAGGCTTGGGCTTTCATTGTCAATAACTACCTGAGTCGAATAGCATAATTCACACGTGATGACTGTCGTTAAGGATTTCGAGGTTGGATCGTTCCTTGGAGGGGAAGGAGATACGTTTATTTGGGTTCTACCTTGTATTGTCAACGCCTATGTGAAGCAACAAGTAGAGTAACGCAATTTAGAGGCTATCGATCAGGTTTTCGGGGAAAAGTAATAAAAAAAACACATACTTCTATGAAAAAAAAATTATTCTTCATCAAATCGAAACTCCCCATCCATGTCGCTACTTATAACAATGAATTGTCATAGGATCTTACGATCCAATCCACTTAATATTAAAGAAAACAGCCTAATGCAATGAAAAATTAAACTCTCATTAAAATTTATTTTAACAAAACTTGAAGGATAAATTTACAAATTTTTTTCTAATTTTTCAAAATTTTCTTACCCTAGTTTCTGTTCATATGACACACCTGAGCTGAACAAACTCAAAAACTAAAGAAATAAAGCAACATTTTCAAAAAAAGTAAACGAAGCGACATTGTTGCCGATTAGCGATAGTCTCAGTACTTTATTAAAGTAAAAAGTAAATGTTGGCCGCATGTTAGGAGAACATAATTGACCGACAGGACTCGTAACTATAAGGTTAGCAGCACAACTGCCACCTAACAAGCCTGACGCAACTTAAGCAGCGATAAGTTTTCTTACCATCACTACTTAAAATATATTCAACAATGTCAGCGCTGCCGAAGCGAGAAATGGCAGAGGATTCTAAGAAACATGCTTTCGCAATATAAATGAAAGAGAAACAATTGAAACATAAAAACTTACCGTAGTACACCTAATGCTAGCTGCTTGCTGGCTTTGCTTTGCATACTAAAAGTTTATTTCATTACTAAGCGCGAGCAATTAACCATTAACTTAAATCGGTCTTTTATGCATTTTCATAATTTTTGATGGAAGCTGCTGTAACATGCCACCACCATAAACGTAACACTGCAGAAAGCAGTCAGCCAAATACACTTAGTCAACCAAGCAGGTACGATGGCGCTTATAGTTCATTGTTACATAAGATTTACGTCTTTCGAAAGCTCACTATTACTGTTCTATCAAAAAAAACCGAAAAATAAAATGAAAGAAATTTCTACGAAATTTGTTATTCAATATTTTATTTAAAAAGTTTTTTTAAATATTTCCTAAAATATTAAAGTTTCCTCGAAATATTTCTCAAAATTCTTAGCTAAAGCTCTTAGCTATTGGGGGGAGTTATTTATTGTAAAATCGTTTATCAAAAAGTTTTATGAACAATTAGCTAATAGATAAATAAAACGGCTGTTTTTTGCTTATGGCAACACCTCTTCGATGTGTTAATTTAAACTGCATAGATAATAACAAGTGAAAATATTGTAGTCGATTGAAAAGACAACCATTAAATACCCTACATTGGCCTAATAGAATAATTTGTTGCCTTTTGAAAACTATTCTACTACACACAGTACTGGTACTTGTTTTCATGTCAAGGCATGCTTTTCTTGGGAACGCTTACAGAAAGAGGGACCTTACAGCGTGAACTAACGTAGTCCAATTTTACCAAATTTAAGTTTTTGTCAAATATTTTATTCTTGTGTTTCTGTCCCAGAATGCTAAAAATTAAAGTTTGCCGCCATATAAAGATTGATGTGTTATAAGAATTCTTTTTTATGATATGGTCCAAAATATAGGCCAACATGGTCCAAATTTGTATCTCAAATTGTTATTAGGGATATATATATTAAAAATCAGATCGTTTCGTTATATAAAGGCATACTTTCCGTGAGAACCGTTAGATGAAATGGGCTCCAAAAAATATGCCTACCTGATCCAAATTTAGTACAATTAATTTTTATGTCAAATCGCTTTTATGGATCCATTTGCTTTATAAAATATTAAAAATTACATCGTTTTGCCATATAAAGGCTCACTTTTCATAGGAACGGATATATTGCAGAACATTCCGTCGAATCCAAATTTTTCGCATGAGTTTTATGCAACAAAATACTAGTTTCTACCAAGTTTTGTCGAGAAATATTTTTTTCATATAAAGACTCGTTTCAAATAGAGGGTTATATGAGGAATGGCCGTAAAACTAGTCCGATCGACTTCATTTTCTATAGCGTTCGTCCCTGTGCCCAAAATACGCCTCTAAATTTCGGCAAAATATCTAAACAATTGCAACGTGCAAGTTTACATGGACAGAGAGCAGCAGATGGACAGACAAGCTTAAATCGATTCAGAAAGTGATTCTGTATCGATCGGTATAATAAAAGTTCTTAAAAAGTACTTAACTTTTCTCCGTGTAACATGCATCCACACAAACTTAATGTACTTTATAAGAAGTGGTGTAGGGTGTAAAAAGATGCACACGATCTTATTAAATACAAGTGGGACTGCTTATTCGATCGAACGGATTACGTTATTGGAAAAAAGAACTGATGAACCGTATTAATGGGCAAAATTAAAGTCTTCTCGAAACGGTTCACAAGAAAATGGATCGGAAAGATACTAACGGACTTATAATAAGGGTTTTTGTCTTAGCCCAATTATGAACCCGAGATATTTTCGAGCACAATCCCCTTATTTGTCCCGTTGTCCAGGTGATTCAGTCGTTTACAGCCGCCAAAAGTCGACCAAAGCGAGTCATACCAACTATCAACTTCTGGGGTTCTGTAATAACTTTATATAATTCATAAGCCAGCATTTTTAACATTTCTAAGCGCACAATTTACTTGAAATCTAAAACTTAGAGATTATCTTTTGCTCAAGTAATTCTTGCGTTGTGAAAATCGAAGAAGTATAGTTAACAAGAGGAGCAGATACAAAATTATTTAGCATTCAAATTCCACGCACGATATTATATAAGTAGCAAAATAAAAAGATATTTTAGATACGATTTTTATATGATAAAACTCGGTTACGAGGTACATTAAATATACATTAAGTTACGCATTATATTATTTAAGGAAGCTTTAAAGAGATTTGTTTTTATTGCATGCAATTTAAAGTTTGAATTTCATGATGAAGTTAGTTGGCTGAAGTTGGATTGCAGCTGCAAGTATGCTTCTGAAGAAAAAAAATCCACCGGAAAAATTCTGCTTTTCCTTGAATTTTATTTAGTTTATCTATTAAAAAAATTGAAGATAAAGATGCGTGGAAAATAATTTTTTCTGGTATGCATTAGCTACACACAGCTTGGAAGTCTCCGTATTAATGATGCAAAAATTTGCATAACTATGTCATGCAACTTAATTTTATTCTTTAATACATTCTTCACTACATTCAATATATTTTGTGACGGGCCTCACACACACTGTTTCGAAAGAGATATTTCGTCGGCTCTTCTTATTTGATAAAAGCTTCTTATTTGATGAAAAAACATTTTTCGTTAGGAATTATGTTAAAATTTTGAAAGGACGGAAGTTAAAGTGAACTTGACCCGATGAATACGTAGGGGTGCTGTGACACACATAAATTAAATCATTTCAGAATAACATGTAGGGTTAATGAATGGTCTTCTCATTGGTGTGTAGATTTTTTCATCCAATCTATCCAATTAGGTCTTTATAGAGATCATAACCAACTAATGAAATCTTTTTTAATCCAAAGCAATAATGTATTTGAACTAACATTAAATACGTATTACTTCGGTTTGATCGGATTTTTCTCTTAATGTAAGTCCTGCTTAGAACCAATTTTTTCAACAATTTCATATTTTTTTGGATTATACAATGTAAAATATAATATAATATATAATATAATTAATTAATGGACTGAGGCCTTTTAACTTTGTGAGGTCTCATGTCCAGTGTATTAGAATTTTGAATAGTATAAAAAATTCAAAAACTTCTTTATCAAGTTTTTTTTTTCAATTTTTGCATTCAGTTGATTCGAAAAATAATAATTCTCTCTTATTATTTTACCGAAACAAACGACGAACCTTGACGAACTTTCTTGTGATATTTTAATATTCTCTGATTTTTTACCGTCTTTTGGGTCCATAGCGGCATACAAGAAGCGTTGCTACTACTTCTCAATCCGTTCATTATATACAGATCTTCTTGAAATGAGTGGGGCTTTAACTCACATCCAGTTCAATTTATCAATAAAGCCGGTCAAATTATGGTTTAATTTGGTGGCTAGCGACGACATCTATGACTTAGGCTAAAAACTCTCTGAGTGATCTGATAGTTATGTGGAAGGAGTTGCCATAAGTACTACGCCTTTCGACTGCAAATGTTTACGTATGTTATGCTGCTTATGTTGTTTATAGTGGTATTTCATGTTTTTGAAGAAGAAAAATTTATTTCAATTGGAAATTAGTCAAGAATATTTCTTTTTTTTTTTTTAAATCTACAAAATGTCTAATTTTTCGTTTTCTTGAATGGAGTGGGCGACCAATGACAATAACAAAGTAGAGAAATACTTGAACTTTATATAAAGACACTCAAAAGAAGCTTTTGTCAAAGCTTTTATAATAAACTATAAGTTAAAGTAATAATTCATTAATTGCATTATGGAGTAATTAATAGCAAAACCTTGACTTCAACGTAAAGAAGTCTTCTTTTAACGAGATTAATACAAAATTAATTTTTCTTATTTTGTAAAGTTTATTTATTTGTTTGTTGTTTTTTTTTTTTGTAATTTATCGCCAACCGTAAATCCACACACCAATAAAAAACTCTTAAGTATTTTGAATTTTATGATTTTGTATATCAAGACGAAGAAATATCACAATACGCTTGCATATGTAAATTATAAAAAAAAAAGGAGAGAAACTAGTTAGTTATAGAGAGAAATTTTTAATGGTTTAACATAAAAATACACTTTAGTTTCAATTAGTGACCAATTTCCAAAGCAAAAACGCACCGTAATAAAGCTATAACGTCAGCTTAATAAAAAGAGATATTGAAATTCAAACATAAACTGCATCTGGTTCTATCATCTTTGTATGCAAACACATAGTCAAACACATCGAAATTTGATATCACTATAGAAACATCTTCAATCCATAGCACATTCAAATAACTTCAAGTATATTTCTTTTCACCATTAAATATGATTCAACCAGAGCCAGAAAAAAGAAAAGACTAGAGTGTTGTAAGGTCAATTATAAACTTAATATAACTACGTCTAGTGTAGCGAATGGGTATATAAGTATAACTAGATTTTTCCTTTAATATATATAGAAGAAAAGGCTCGATAAGGACTTGAGATATTTACAGATAATTGCGAAACCATGTTCGTTTGCCATACATGGAATGAGAAAAATAGAATCTTTTAAAATGTTCATGTGGTTTTCTTAATTTGTCTCTTAACGATAACAAAAAAAATTTTTTGATATATATTGGATATATGTACTAAGTGTGACCTATTGAAACCAGATATCTTAATGTTTTTGATTCCACCTCCAAAACAAAATTTATAGTAATGTGGCTGCTTCAATCAGAATCGACAGTTTCTGTCACATCGTCGTCATTTCATTCGAAAAAGTACATGTCACATCTTCAGACGTAATACTACACCGTAGAGTGACGTTTTGGGAACGCAACGGTTTTTCGAGAGTTACTTATTCATCTTCTCTGCCGCAGATGCGACAATCTCGCTTGTTCACGTATCCACCAAGCGAAAAATGAACCTCATCACTGAAGAAAATTCAATGCAAAAACTCAAAGCCATCGAAGCGCTGTTCTTCGAGCACACAATCAGTGTATCTTCTACAAATTGCATAGTCAGCCGGCTTCAGTTCTAATGTTGGGCGCATTTCGTCAGTATGGAAAATGTAAATCCATATGTGAAATACCCCATAACGTGTGGTAAGATAAGCCCAAATGTTGTGGGCGCCAGATAATAGATAAATTTTGATCTTTTTCGACACTTTCACTAAATGTACCAACTTTTTCGATCGGGTGCTTCTCTCGATGGTGCAGAGGCCTTAACAAATCTGTTGCAGATGCAGTTTCTTCAAATTTATTGACAGTTTTGCTTATATTGCGCTCAGATCGGTGATCATGTCGAACATAATCTGCTCGTAATGTACGAAGCGTACCCTAGTACAGAAGCAGCATTTTTTGTAGCGAGTTTTTAGTATTTTAGCTCGTTCAACGCTTGTTAAACGATCCATATTTTAAAATGGCAAACATTAGGCAGTAAAATTATGATGCACTAGATAACGGTTCTATTTTACACATGTTACTAACACAAGGTTGCCAAATACGGACCACAAATTGGATGGTCCTACATATACATTAGGTGTATAAATTATTCCTGTTTCGTAAGAGATAACGTGAGCGCATGTCAAGCTGTGACTTTTACAAGTCAAGGTACTATTTCTAGGCGTTACGCAGCAGGATAAGTTATAGCACTGAAACGTATACAGCTCAGATTTGTTTAAGATTCGAAGAGCTGGAGTTTTATGAAAAAAAAAACTCCAATCGCTGAAAACATTAATTTTGCTGCTTAATTAGGATGAAAGTCCTGCTGAAGCGTCCTGTGCGGCATCCAAAACTCAAATATTCATAATGCAGACTAGGCGAATCATTAACATCGACAACAAAGGTAAATACCCATCGCACCCACATGTGTAAGGCTCAGCTGGATGTAGTGTATTGTGATTTGCTTCAAGTAAACCGAACTATATCTATGTATATATAATATGTTAAAAGTCATGATATCGTGATTTTCCATCACTATGGCATCCAATGCCGTCTGTCAGAATCCATTCAACTAATGTTGACAGCATTAAATTGAAATGTTCTCGCTTGCCCGCAGTAGTTACAAACGTTGAACTGCCATTCAAGAAAAAAAAAAAAGAAAATGTGCTGAAAAAACCAATTGTCTTTTTCGTACTAAATTCTGAAATATGGCAAAAATTATGGCTAACGATGGGAAACACTATTTTTTCTCTTGAAATAAACGCGTATTTCTTCCCAAAAAATTTTGTCAGGTTTAATTTTTAAGATCTCCCTTAGTCGTCTGATAAACTTAGTATACCATCAGTTTAGGTTGACGTTTATAAAAAAAAGTATCATGTTTTTGAAAAATTGCTTAAACTCAAAGGCAGGGGCACGCGTTATGTTGTTGTTTTGATATAAAATGAAGCATTAAAGGCAAACGACAAGCATTTGCATGTGCACCCCTTACACAATGCTATTATAAAGTGCTTTTCACAATATATATATCTATGTGCTCCTATGCAAGCAAGTACAATAGCATACGAGAGCACGCATGTACATATATATGCGTGCGTGCAAATGCATCATCGTCATCGTCATCGTTATCGTCATCATCATCATCATCATCAACATCATGATGGTAAACTTGAGACGCACATCATATCAATCAAAACAATTGTGCATAAAATTTTAATGAATATCACAGACACTATTAAATCAAAGGCATATCGAATGCATAAATAACAAAAACGCAGACATTGATACATACCACCATGCATGCAAATTGCTTTACAAGCTTGTATACATACACACACACACACACACACACACTCATGGTACATATATATAAATAATAACATCTGTAAGTGCATCAAATTGAAATCTGTAGTAAAATTATTGTTGTATAGTTCAACAAAGTTCAATGCATAAAATCATAACAAAAACTGAACATATTTTAATAAATTTTATATAATAATTATAAAGGAATCATTGAAAATCCTATACATCACATAATCATCAATGTTTGTGATAGTGTAGATAAGCAATTTATTTCGATTTATTTGCAATAAGAAAATATTGAGATTCTTTACGATATACATAGATAAGCCGCCTTTGAGATGGCATTTAAATTAATGCTATTGTCAGATCTCATTAGTGAAATTAAATTAACTTAATCAACGAATTAGAAAAGTCAATGAAGACCTTAACATAATCAATGAAAAACATGAGTTTAATACGCGAATAACTTTATGAAAAGTCACCAACCAAAGAATGGGGAAAGTCGTCAATTTATAGAACCACAAAATTAAAAGAAAACCAAGGGCTTTTGCAGCCATTATTTATATAAAAAAAAAACCGGAGAAAGTTAATATGTTGGCCTAAAAATGGTCTCTCAAAAATGAAGTAATTATTTAAACGTTGATTCCCATTTCTTTACTTAATAAATACTTTTAGGAGCGAGATATACTTTCTATTTTTGTGTAAAATTGAACACTTGTTATGAAAAAAGAATACCGAAATGTATTTTAATCGAAATATTTGTAAAGTTTGAAAAATGCAGGTTCAGATGATGGGTTCATAATATTGTTCCAGCACTCTATAGAATTAGTTTCAGTGAGTATTTATGTGAAATATCAAGAAAAGCTGTAGATCTTTATTATAATTTTAGAAGCTCACGAGACTGCAAAGAAAGAAAGAAAGAAAGAGAGAGAGAGAGAGAGAGAGAGAGAGAGAGAGAGAGAGAGAGAGAGAGCATTTCCTATAATTTTAGAGCGGGGGGGGGGGGGGGGGGGGGGGGGGTAGAAGAAGAGCGATAGGGTGAAGAGAGAGAGAGAGAGAGAGAGAGAGAAAGTTGAAATAACCGAAAACCAAGAAAACATGTTTGAAGGTTAAAATAAAAAAATTTCTCGACTACAGTGTTTTTGTCATAAAAAATACGGATATGTCATTGTTTAGCCAGATGTACCACGGACTCTTAAACAGAATTTATTAAAAAAATCAACAAACAACTTGCAATATTTGTATACTCCTGATCGTTAATTTGTATAAACACTCAAATTATCTGTAGCAACCAAAAGTTTTAATTTAATTTAATTAAGTTAAACAATTTTTTTTTGCAGATACATATATATAAACGAAATTTATATAAAAACATTTAAAAATTATAATTTCATATACATACATATGTATCGGTGAAAAAATTGTTTAAATATATATATATATGCACGTATGTACGCGCGCGTGTGTGTATTATAAATATGTATTTAAATAATTACCTAAAAATAGGTTTATTTTATAAAAAATAAATATAAATGTAGTTAAGGTCGCTAAAGTTCTTCAAATCACTATATAACTGACTAAGTCACTAACCTATTAAAACTAAGGGGCTATCAGAACAAACAAAAATTGAGTCTTTTACATTTAAAGCATCTTAGTAATTAAACCCCCACGTGAAATTATTGGAAATGATTTGAACTAACGTTAATGTTTCTTCGCGGTGCTATAATTGGTAGCGACGAAGCATTTCCTATAATTTTAGAATGCGGCCGCACAACAATATCAGTCTAGCCTTTGCTTCGTCTTTTTTTTGGTTTTTTCTAAAAGCCTTCCTTGAATCGCTGCCTTCTAATCTAGGCGTAGCAATCTAGTATAGGAAACTAATTTAAAAGATATATATTAGATCCTAGGTAATATTTCAAATAATATTTAAAGTTCAGTTCAGGTGCCACAAAAGCTTTATAAATGCTTGATTCCACTTATAAGTGTACTGGCGATGACTGTATTAATAAGCCGTATCATGTATTAATGGCGGGAATCCCCGATATAATTTTTAAGATTTCATATAAAGAACAAATTAATTATGAACGATTTTAAAATTAAAGAAATGAGAAAAAGGACAAAGCGAATCAAAAAGCATGAAATGTCATCGAGAAACTATTTCATCAAGACCGAAATTAATAAGTTAGCCACGACAAACATTTCAACAAAATAATAATATAATATTAAGGACCACAGTTCGCTGAAATACTCACTCATTTAGGTATGCAATAATGGCAGAAATTATTAAATTTGGTTTACAAATAAACTCTCGTATTTTTTTATGAAATTCAAATTTATAGGAAACACACCATTCTGGTTTCGAGGTGAAATAGTCATTGACCCGTTTGCGCAGATTTCCAGGTTTCTTGAACCACTCTCCCGGCACATGTGACTGCATCGATCCAAATCACTCGTGATCAGAAGTCCGATCCAGAGAATAATCCGTAAAAGGATAAGTTCCCGGCCCAAGTCAAAAAGCACTCCTTGGTTGGCTTTTAATTCGGACGGATGGGTGCGCACTGAACGCCAACTTAAAAACAACTGAAACTTTATATCGTATAAACATCAAAGTCAAAACTATAGATACTTAAAATTTCAAGAGCGTTGAATTTAGCAAAACTGTATCTTAAAAAAAGGTAAAAAAAAATTACATTTTCATAGGCGGGTGTGACAGATTTTTTCTATTTTTACGGAATACCGTAGAAATTTTTATTGTGTATGAGTAGTGAGCAAAACACCTAGAAAAGAGAGGTTTTTTTCAGATTATTACACACTGTGGTCGGGACGAGGCACCGATTTGGTCCATTTTCACTGTCAAACTGTGACACAACCTCCAAAGTTTCTCAAGTTTTTTCAAATATCTTAATTTTTGAAGCCAAGAGAATACTTACTACATTACACAGACAGACATTTCATCGCTTCGCTTCAATTCCTTCTACTATAGTTTATATAAAAAATACGAGACTAACTTGGAGCCTAAAACTGTAACCTTATGGTGAACTTTAGTCTTTTACTTTAATAGAGAAATGAACGCAATAACTCATAAAATGCTGCAACTTCTTAAATCGAAGGGAAATCAGAGTAATAGACCAACCAAATTCGAAATAAAGAACTCGAGAGACTGGAAAAGTGTTAAGCATTCATTATATACGTTCGCTTATGGTTAAAGGAGTTGTTGATCATTAAAAGAGAAACAATTTTTCTTTTTTTTTTTATGTTACTTTTCCTACGGTCGAAGTAATTTATAATTAGACAGCTTCGCCTAGATTGCAAATGATAATATTACACAAGCATCTCCAAGCTTGTGGAAAATGTTTATATTGTTAATCACTGACAGCGCTTAAAAACCTCTTTGTTTACCTGGTCATCCTTTTTCTTTTTTTAAAGTGAACACCATTATTTACATAACAAGCTAATAAATGCGATACATTTAGTAGATAAATAATTAAATTAAATAAATCTCTAAATCCGAAAAAAAGGCAAATAGTACATAACAAAAAATAAATAAATAAATATATAAATATCTAAAAAAAATATTCATGACCAAAACCAGTCGTATTTTTCGCACCTACCGCCATAATAAAATCTATAGTTATGTAACAAATGTTGCAATAAACTTTATAAACCTTTCTGTCACGATATATGATAACAAGCAAATAGAAAATATGTGGTTTTTTGTTATTTCCACTGTATAGTGATAAATAAATTAATTAAAATAAATTTTGTTTAAATCAATATGAATTCAGAAAAACAAAAATATTTATTTAAAAACCACTTTTCATAGACTGAAAATTTAAAACTTTGCGCACTCAACGTATTTAAGTTGAAATAAAAAAGAAAAAAACAAAAAATAAATAAAAAGCTAGACAACCTCAATATCTAACAAGTGGACCTATAAATTAACTAGACGTCGGTGCAACAATCAATGATACAAAATCATGTCATTTCTATGCTATACCATAAAGCAGGCAACAGCATCACTGCAATAAAAGTGAAATCTCTGAACTCTTCAAAACCTTTTAAAACTATATAAAATATATCAACAACAAAAAAATAAAAAAACAAGACTACGAGATAGTGCAACTTTAACGAGATAGTGCAGTATAGACAGCAAAGGTTGATATTTTATTTTGCAGCCAGCCAAAAGGTATGCTAACTTTTACCAATTGTTTAACCCCTTAAGCATACGCAGCGAATTATCGAATCTATTTCATCCGATTGCTTGCTTACTCGATCAGTTTTCTGATCCATAGAACTGTCCTTGTATCTACTCATCCTTTCTTCTAAATATTTTAACAAACAATTAAAAATTAGACTTAGAACATTTAATAGCCGGCAAGACTAACATAGAGCAACGTCAACGAGATAGTGCAGTATAGACAGCAACGATTGACACTTTATTTTACAGCCAGCGAAGAAGTATTCTAAGTTTTACCAATTACTTAAACTCCTAAGAATATGCTGCGAATTATTGAATCTATCCTATAAGATTACTTGCTCACTCGAGCAGTTTCTTGATTCATTGAACTGTCCACGTAATTATTCATCCTTTCTTCTAAAAATTTTAACTAACAATTAAAAATTCGACTTAGAACATTTAATAGCCGGCAAGACTGACATAGCGCAACTTCAACGAGATAGTGCAGTATAGACAGCAAAGGTTGATATTTTATTTTACAGCCAGCCAAAATGTATGGAAAGTTTTACCAACTACTTAAGTTCCTAAGAATATGCTGCGAATTATTGAATCTATAATTACTCATCCTTTCATGTCTACTCAATAAGGTAAATATTTTAGCAAACCATTAAAAATTAAATTTAGAACATTTGATGGCCGACCCTTTTATGCGTCTTATGTCTGCCAAATAATTGAATCGTTTAAACCGTACCTGTAACGTATCAAGAAAAATATGTCTTTATATGAAATAAGGTATTTCCGTTACATTTTCATTATAAATGTCGTTTATTACGTATTTAAGTACTTATTACTTAAAAGTGGGAGATCAAAAAATTCGTTTTGAACTAAATATAATCTCCCTTTAATTCTCTTTTTTTCTTATTTTTGTTAAATATTAAAAAACAACTCACGCTCTGAAAAAATTTTAAAGGAAAAAAGAAAAAGGAGAAAAAATAATTGGAACCTCCAATATGAAGAGTATCATAGACGTTTTGCTTGTACGTGCATGCAAGCAAACCTGCATACGTATGTAACAAACAAATGTGGCTTGAATTCATCGCACTATTTTAGCCATGTGATTATCATCATTGAAATCACAAACAACACTCTGAGTGTTGAATTTCGTGCCATAAATCCTTAACGATATTAACTCCTCTGCACCATTTTTATAATCTAGAATCGAAGGCTAAAGGCATGTTATGTTTTTGATAGCTTTTGTAATATCATGGATGGATTATGAGTTAGGGATTCTATGAACTATTTTCTCTTATACCTCACATCAAAGTGGAATTTCAATATAATGTTTTTATGTCCGTCTGGTGTATTGTAAACTATTCTTAGCATTTGCACATGCATGAAAATTTAACTAGAAAACTAGAACGTGAAAGAGACAGACACACTTAGTTATTCATTCAATTCCGTGAATTGGAGGTTTAAAAATGAGCAGAATATTGCCTAAGGTAAGTAAAAACTAGCTAAGACCGGCTTTTCAATACGCTACAACCGCTTCGCCATGCTTTTTTCAAAGTACGGATTGTTCAAAGAAATGGTCTGGCCGAAGTCATTTTCAGTAGAGTTCCACTTTATACCAAAACACGTAAAAGTATCTGATTTCATCAAAACAACCAAAAGACTGCGATAAGTAGATCAATCAAATAATTAATCTTAAACCGGTTCAGAAAATAATCCATACTTCGAAACTATTTCGGAATGATTTTCACTTTTCACTTTTAAATTTCTGTATGAAATTTTAATGAAATATTTTATACTCACCCCTTCGGGACAAAATAAATTTTATTAATAAAAATATTTAACAGCATCATTTGACAACAGACGGATTAAAGTTGGAATAGATCGTCCGTCCAACAGAGACGGAATACATCTGTACTTGCCTTATATGTGTTTGTCAAATGTAGCGTGTAGGGTCCGAAACAGGCAGCAAATCGTGTATAATTTTCTTTTCTGTTTAGATCTTTAATGTTTTTGGTAGGTTAGGGTGTAAATAAAAGATATGTTTGTGTATACATTACTTTTGTTCATGCCAGCGTATTGATGTTCAAGTTTAAAGTGAGCTATTAAGTTTTCTCTAATTCTGCACTACGAACAACAAGCGCACGTGTGCATTAGCGTTCGTTACTGATTTTTGCATAATCAACAATAGGCAAACGGTCGTTTTCAGCTTTGTATTTATTTTCTATTTTTTTTTTCTTTTCTAACCATTTCTAACAGATTCAGCGCATTGAATATTTTTCAACTATTCGGTATCGTAATCATAAATGTATTGAATATCCATCCATCCAACCGTCCATATGTTTTTGTTTACATATACTACAGATGTGTGAATGTGTGTTCGCTTTATGTGTTGTGGTTTCCAGCATTTCAAAAATTTATGTATAGTCTGCCTAAACAACAGCAAAATATTTTGCTGCAATTGCACTAAATTTTATGAATCTAAACCATCTCTGTCCAAGCCTGCATCATCAATCAATCTAACCATCAATCAAACACATCCATAAAAACATAAACAACGAAATCAACTGCTATGTGTATATAAGTGGTAGTTCTAGGTGCATACACATATATGCGTACGTATACATAAATACATACATATATATATATATATATATATATATATATATATATATACATATAGGCCTGCAAACTACTTTTCCTGATGGCACATACGTTTGAAATGTTTTTACGTCTGTTCTGCAATCTTTACGTTTCTGATACAATAACAAAACTAAACGTTATCGGGTGCTTGTATTATTATGCATTTCTCTAGAACGTATTTTAGATTTTCCTTCTTTTTTTTTAATTTAAAATGGAAAGGAAAAAATTACAACGCATCAATGCACATAAACAAACAATCAAACACTAGTTTTAATAAGAGGCACTTAATAAAAACTAATATCAAGGAGGCGTAGGATTCCTTGATGCTACAAGTAAATGTTATATTAAATTAGTTTCACTGTTGGAAAGGTACTGGAAAATGTTTAATTAAACTCTGTTGAAATAGATAATTTAAAGGAAGGAGAGCGTAGCAGATAGTGCAATGAAGTAAGAAAATTGCAAGAGAACTGGATCTTTATATGCGTATACCAAGGACATAAAGGAATATCAAAGAGAAAAAAAACAAGACGGGAAACATAAATAAGTGACGACATTAGGATGAAGAAGACAAAAGAAACTTTTCTTTGCTGTCCTTTTCCATTTTCTTCTGTTTTTTCCCGTGATTCCTCACCTAGACGATCCTTTCTTCCTCTCTTGTCTCTTCAGCACAGGCGAAGGCAAGAAACAGAAAAGGAAAGAAAATAAAATGAAAGAATAGAGAAGAAAGGAGAAAGGAAAGCAAAAGCGAAGAAGGAAAGAGAAAAAAAAAATAAATTGAAAAGCAAAACAAATTGAAAAAGAAAAAAAGAAACGAAAATAGCATGGCGGAGAAAGGAAGAGAAAAGCAAACAAACCAAAACAAAAGAGAAGAAAGGAAAAGAAATGAAACAAAAAGAAAAGAAAGAAAAATTAAAGAAATGCAAAGAAAAGAAAATAAAATAAAAGATGAGAAAAGAAAAGAAAAAAAAGTGAAATAAAACAAAACAAAAGAAGAGAAGAGCAAAGAAACGAAAAAGTAAAGAAAAGAAAAGAGAGAAAGCAAAAGAAAAGAAAGAATGTAAAAGAAAAGGATAAATAAAAAAAACCAAAGAAAAAGAAAGAAAAGTAAAGTATATATTGGAAAAGATAAAAAAAGGAAAGATATGAAATGAAAATAAAAGAAAGAAAAACAGAAAAGAAGAGAAAAAGGAAAGGAGGCGAAGTCGAAGAAAGAAAAAAACGAAATGGCGAAGAGAGCAAAAGAAGTAAAGTGAAAAGGCAAGAAAAAATACCCGAAAAGAGGAGAAAAGAAGAAATAAAAAATGAAAGTAGAAAAATAGATTTGGTAGCTAAAGAGGAGAACGACTAACTTTGCAATTCTAAATCGAAATATTTAAAATAGATGCAAGTTTTCTAAGAACACTTGTTTCCAATAATCTTAAGGAATAAACAATGGAACAAAAAAAGGATAAGGGGTAAAGCAGTGTAACAATCTTATTATGAATATCCTCGCATTGACGGCGATTTCATTATTAAATTTTAACGTTTTTTTGTTTGCACATAAAAATATTTCCTTATATAAAAAATAAAATTATTTTCCGAATTGTCAAATCAAGCACTAATATGACACAAAAGCAGATAAAACTTATGAGCTTAACGATTCAATCCCAAGGATTTCAAGTTGTTCTCACAATTTTATGGTGATTAATGTTGACATTTTTATATGAAAAAATCCTGAATTTTTTTCTTTGTAACTTCAGCTGAAATGATGGAAATACATGAAGAGGTCGAAATCATGCTCAGCATAATCGTATTATAAAATGGCATTTTGACAGACGATATGGAATCTACTAATATTACAAGTCTGTAGAGGATTAGTGAAAGAGAATAGGACCGAGAAAGGCAAGAGCAACCTGTAACGAAATAATTGTTTTGCTTTAAAAGGAAAGTCGAAGAAGAAATTTAATAAAGAGCGAAAGTGGTTTTTGTTTATTTTGAATTTTTTTTCTGTTATTTTTTATTTATTGCGGCGTTAGCTTAAAAAATAATTCGAACAATATTATTCACACTACATGTCGTTCATTTGAAGAAAGGGTGTCACAAATTCATTTTAATCCATCCTTAACTCGTTTAATTTGTTTTTATTTCTAACCATAATACGCACAATACACTCTTTACACTTACTATGCCTTTGTTCCCCATGCACTTCAATAATTCATAAATTGTAGGTAACCGTATTCAACTTTATATACATACTTTGTAACATTCTTCTTCTCTTTCATTCTTCTTCTTTCATATAATGCCAGATTATTTCTCAAGTAGCTTATCATCATCATACGCTTGCCTCTGCCACTGCATATATAAAACGAATCAATGTGGGTGTTATGTAAATGAATTTAAAATTTTTAATGGGAAATTGACTTATGTTTGTTTAACTTGACTTTACTGACGTAGCTTTCTAAGGTTAACGACTGACACTTTCATATGAAAAAAAAAGTGTTCAAAAGTAGCGAGCTATAAAAGGTAAAATTTCATTGAACCATCCCTTGCTGAAGAAAGAAGCAAAACGAATACTCTGATGGAATAAACGATTCGATCATTGATTAAAAGAAAATTATTTCGTGTTGGTGGGCTTTACTGTTTGAAATTTAAGCTTTTTTCGGGGAGTCAGCATAGGCTACTGTGCAGTCTGTAAATATCTCTACATTGACGTTATTCGGATAAATAAGATTAAATGTGCTTAGGTCGGATAAATAAGAAATAGAACTATCATCCGCCGTCAGATCCGGGCGCAAACACCAGTACAGTGGAATACATTTTAATGGGATTTGTGGTCGCAACTTTAGCGATCGGTAAAGGCTTAACGCAGTTACCGATCGTCTGATGTCTATACACTTTTGCAGGCCTAGGCTGTATTCTGTCCTTCTTTCTCCACGTTCTTCTGAGCATCACAGTGTCTGTATATTCAGTGATCTAGTTATTCAATTATTTGATTATTTATTTATTTAGTGGTTTAGTTACTTAGTTATTTTGTTATTCAGTTATTCAATTAATTTGCTACTTAGTTATTTAGTTATATGATTATTTAGCCAGTTACTTACCTAGTTATTCGTTCATTCAATTAATTAGTTATTTAGTTATTTAATTAATTAGTTACTTAGTTATTTATTTACTTAGTTAGTTAGTTACTCAGTTATTCAAATATTTAGTTATTTGCTTTGATTCATCCGTCGTTTTCAAAAGAAGAATAAAGGATTATCTTGGTGTAGGAGTATAGTTCTTGGTAAACTTTTGAAACATTCCATTAATAACGATCGATAAATATTTGATGATACAACACCCAGGGCCTTCTTATCATGCTGCTAAGAAACGCTGCATATTTCACCATATTTAGATAAAGGCAATCATTTCTTTCTTAATCCCAAATGCATGCTTATCATTTGTCGACACAACGCGTATGGTCTTCCAAAATGCAAGAGAATAATGTTAGACAGTCTCACCAACCACAATGAGTGACATTTTGATACGGTTTATGGATTGACGATTTAACTGCTTTTGCAGTATTCCACCATTACAATACGTTATCGAACGATCCTAGCTGATACTTTCAGCCGGAAATTGATGTTATTGCTGTAGACATTTATTTTTAGCAGGACGACGCTTCTTAACACACAGTTCAGACACAGGCTTTTTTTAATATAATATTGCTTGGAAGATTCTGCTTAAATATCTACTTATCCACCTACCGCAAATGAACTTAGCACTCCTCTAGTGGTCTTATATAATAAAGCCATAAGCAAAACGATACTTTTTCTTTTCAAATTCAAAGTTTCTCTCATGTTAATCACTAATGTTGCCTGATTATTGGGTTGCACTTATCTTTAAATATTCAGAGCATCTCAACTTGAATCCTTTATTTATTCATCGAAATATTAAGTGTTAATTAAATGTTATTTTCTCACAGCGTCTATTAATTTGTTGAATATTTCTATAATGTAATGCGATAATAATATATATGTACGTACGAGCAACACATTACTACTAATTTATTACTAAGTTAGTGCATTAATAAAATGGTTTGAAAACTTTTAAGAAAGTAAAACAACATTTTGTCTTTGACATATTAACGTATTAGCTTAGAAAACTTTCTTCTTGTTTTTAATAATATTTACTTGAGATAAAAATGAAAGATAAGCTCCTAAAAAAGAAAAAAACCTTATAATTATTTTCATTATAACTTGGAGTAAAGATGTCTTTTCTTCTTCTTTTGGCATAAAAAGTTGTTCTGTAATATCTTTCTCGAATGACTTTAATTAATTGAAAACAAGTCCTCAAATCTATCAACTAGGTATACTTATCACCAAAAATTTCTATGTGTCTTTGACGGGTTATTAAGTTTACTTAAGTATTCAAAAAGTATCATATCGTTTAGGGTGGAATTTGTAGAAAAGAAGAAGAAGTTGCTTGATAACTTATAAATATAAGGATTTATTTTATCCATCCAAGTATGCATCGTTGTTATCTGTACACTTCAGCAATGTAACCGGCAAGTTTTTCAGGCCGGTGGTATAAAATCCTGGCGGACGAGACTCAATGAATTCCTGGAAAGTCAGTTCTATAGCATTGTTGGAATTACATTGTCTTCCAATTAAAAATTTCTTTCAATTTGCGGAACAATGGAGGCTGGTATTGGTGAATATGGATTTTAATGAAGAAGTTCCAACTACGGGAATTACTTAAGTTATCCCACAATAAGATAAGAGTCGATCTTTTGACGAATTTAGGCTGATTTTCTTTAAGTTTTTGTATTATTTTGTCCACTTGGTGGCCGCTGCGATCGATGAGCAAGATTTGATAAAATCATATCTGAATACACCTGCGCTAGACTACTGAACAATCACCATAAGCTTCTTTTAACCAACAATGCGTTTTGGAGTGTTTTGTTGATTCATCCTTATATCCAAGTATTGTGCCAAGCGGTTGCGATTTAGCTGATTTGTAAGTAGAAAGCAATATCAAGCAAGCTTTCAAACACTTCTATTCCTGTATTTCACTCAGTTTTGTGTGGACTGATTGGTCAGGCTTAACAGTGACCTTCAATCAATTGTATGGTACGAAATTTGATGAACTAGTTCGATACTGTCTGCTGTAAACTAACACTAAAGCCAAATACACTATTAATGTCTCGCGGTCTCCAATACCGTTGGTCCAGGTAAAGGCTTAAACTTTCCAATATTTTTCAATTTTCAGCAAAATTAGATTTTAAAAAAATTTTTAAGTTTTTTTTAAAGCTTACCTTGACTGTTTCAGACATGCGATCTTTAATTACGCCTACGTCCAATAACAATTATTAACTTCAAATTTCATGTTGCCAAGCTAACAATAAATAGGAATAGTAGTCATTGACAGTTTTGAAGTGTATAAATTAGTATTCCGTTAGTAATAAGATAGGAATAATGTGAAGTAGAATTCTCAAGGCGGCACACAAGTGTACGTCCTTTAAATCTCTACTACCTTGCTTGTTCTTTTTGCAAAGTTAAAGCTTGTTCAAATGTAGAAAATGTGTAGAAAATGTATAGAAAATGTGTAAAAAATTATTTATCACAAAATATTTTTTTGTTAGAAATTTTCATTAAAAAATTCCTTCACTTTATTACTTTTAGACGCTAATAGAACTGCAGGCAAAAGAAAACACATTTAACCGAAATGCCTTTACATTAAAAAGAATATTTGAAATCTTATACAGCGCTTTCTTTGTATAAATATTTATCAATTTTTTTTTTTTTTTTTTTTTTTGATATAACGTAAACAGGTGTTGTGTCTTATTTAACGCACAACAGTCTACATTTTCTACAATAAACATATCAACACAAATGTATATTTATTTTCTTTGAGAGTATTAAAGAACGCAATAATTTATTATTTAATTATCAACCAATTTTTGCAAAGCGTTCATTTAATTTATTATTATTTGCTGTACGCAATGATATACGCCTGTACACGCTTATTACAGCAACCGCAGGCGTATAGTGTTTGTCGTACATAAATAAAGCAAAGAAAAATGCGCACAAGTACTTTTTAGCTCAGCGTGGATAGTAAGTGTCAATTTAGTTATTCATCGCTCTCAATGATGAAATCCCAGTGTCTTAGTCCATCACATAAAATGATGACAAGTTCGACTTGAAAATTTTATTTATCACAATATTCTTCTCACTTACTCTTTCGCTTTATTTCAGTTAAGGTCTACAGTCAGTAAAAAAAATTCTTTAAAACAACGATCATGCAGAGGGATAGGGCTTAAGCTAAATCGTCATAATTTTCTTTTTCAGTTTGTGGATTTGTTTCAGGCTGCGCTACAGCTGAGGAGGTGTTTGGACCTGCGAACATGTTTGCTTGTGAAAATGCGCTACTGACCTTACAATTAGGCAAATAAAATATGTTTATCCTTACATAGCATGTCACTTATAAATGGATTGTAATAAAATATTTGAAGAAAAATATTAGTAAACTTGGATATTTAATAAAAAGAATTGCGTGAGTTATATACCTCTCAAAGTACCTTTAATTGTCAGTATCTTTATGGTTAAGTCCGATGTTTCCTAAGTTCGATTACGAAAATTGCGATCACGATCAAAAGAGTTAAACCTTGACTATAAGATGTCGGTTAAAAAAACCTTCAAGGAAAAAACCTAATAAGCAATATTTGATGAATGAAGCGGAAGAACGCCTTACAAATTTTTGGATGGGCTTTACTAAACAAATTCGTGCGTCACTCTGCATAAAAATTTCCTTTCTTCGTTTCTTTCAATTTTTATAGATAGCAGTCTTTAGTGCGTCAGCAGTCTTTTCTACAGCTAGTAATATACCAAACCAAACTAATCTTTCCTAATGAATGAATATTCGACTTTGTCTTCGACGTTAATACCTAAACACATTTTGTATCGTCTCCATATTTCCACATTAAATCCCTCCGCCTGGTAAGCATATTACATTATTACATAGTCCCCATATTCGCATATCGTATCGTCATAGATTTAGACTATTATATCCTCTTACACGCACGTTAGGTATTCCTTCCATTCCCATATTACATCCTTCCCTTGTTCGCATCTTATGTAGTCCCTGGTCTATTCGTCGCAGTTCTAAAAAATCACCACACCAAACTAATCTTTCCTATTGAATGAATGTTCGACTTTGTCATAGATGTTAATACCTAGCTACATATTCTAACGTCCCCTTACTCCCGCATTATATCTTTCCCTAAGCCTAAGCATCTTAGATTTGCAGGTCTTTCATATATTTTTATTAGCTACGTTTTTATTCGTAAACTTTTCTTATTAAAAAATTGTGAAAACCATTTGGCGATGGGTGTTGAAAGTTTCGATTTAAATTAACGAAAGACTATTTTTTCTTAGAATTTTATTTAAACCAAGTGTTGCTAATTATTGTGCCATAAATTTTTTTGGTTTTTGCTGCGATTGCTGTTTTTTCCTTCAGTTTTATTTTTCTTTTCTGCATGCAATTGTTTTATTTATTAGAATACTAGCTACACTATAATGTCAACATAAACAACATATATATATATAAAGCTGATCCAAAAATACACAGACAGAGAAATAGTGGGTCAACTGTTGTTCGAACTGTAAATAACAGCGGACAGCGTAAGTAAATAGTATAAAAAGAATTTGATGTTTCTTTTTTGCACACACCACACCTCTAGTAGTTCTGCCGACTTCTATACATAAACAATTATTCAGAAAAAAAAAGAAATTGGATTTCTATATGTTTGTTTGGAATGCTTGAGTTCTAAAATTTAACTTAAGAAAACACTTTAAATATATTTATTTTCTTACTTGTCATACTCTGTAGACTAAACACAAAAAGGTGGTACCTGGTAATGGACGCTTCAAATACCGTTTAAACCATAAAAATTATAACTCGCTTAAGTCATAACCATTTATCGTTGGCTATTATATAACATAATTCACTTAATGGAGATATGAGGACAAGAGCTATAATATTTCGGTTCTTAGTGAAAGATGGTAAGAAAACAAGTTCCAGAAGAGGCTTGGTCGAGCTATAAATCTTCAGAACGACAATCGCTTAAAAACTGAGAATATTTATATTATAAAGTTATAAATGTTAGATTTCTGGATTGCTCGACTTTTCATCTCAAAGGTAAGTAGTGCAATGAGTCTCTGTTATAAAGAACACGAGGTGAACCAAACGCCATCGTATAGTATGTGCTTACTTCGTTTTTACAGAGACTTCGTATAAAGGGTAGTGGTTACTGTCAATTACTCTACAAATTGCTTTCAGAATCTTAAATTCTAGCCTTTTAAATTTCTTTGGGAATCATATCAATATTTGTAGATTATATGACCCAGAATTATATAATCCGGCTTGAAATAACTGTGAACTATTCTTAAATTATGTTTGTTTCTAATCTGTTTTGAGAGAGACTCCTAAATTGCTATTCTGACGCAAACCTGACAATTAAAATCTTCACTCTCCATTTTTCGCTAAAACAGGGTTGTTAGTTTATGTAAATCACAAAATTGAGTTGTGAAAGAAAATGAAAAACGCGGCGAGAAAAAATGAAGCAAATTAAAATTATTAATATAATATTTAAAAATTAAAAGAAAAATAATTAATATAATATTTTAATATCATAACTTAATATATTACGTGTGTAGATCGTAAAAAAATTACCAAAGGCGCAATTAAAATCAATTGCAGTATTATGTGACGTTTGTCGGAAAAAAAATAAGACAAGTCCTGTAAAACCCCAACAGATGAAAAGCTTAAGGGAGGAATTGGCTGCAAACCTCAAACTTCGCCGATTGTCATCAGCGTTGGTTCAGATCGGTGTTGACAATACATGTTAGAGCCCAATTCAACTCCCCACGAACGAGTACCTGAAAGTGGCACCCACACGGACAAGGAAACTAACTCATAGATGGTTTGGTGAGTTAAGTCGACCAGATTTCCTCCTACTGCAAACAAAAGGATCGGGGTAAACGTAAGAAATTGTTTGAAGAGCGAATTTTCGTGATGGGACGCATCGTTCTTATCTCTTAACTATTTCAGCCACGTTTTATGGAGCCCTCTAATGAAATTGATTAAAAAACAAATAAATAAAAAAATAATAATAAGTTTTCATATGTCTAAACTGTTGTTTATATTCCACAAAATCACATAAGTACATTGCTATTATTTTTTTCTCATTTCTTAAATATTTCTCTCACTTTTTAAAAATTTTTCTTTTTATATAGAGTTGCGCTATACTCCTTTATTATACCGTAAATGCTTAGTGATGTGCTCAAGAGCTCAACATAAATTTGTAATGTTTTTTAAGTCTCCAAAGTTGTCATTAAACGCCAGAATACCAAAACTTTATGAATAGTCACTATATGAGTTTAACATTCGTCTTATAGAAAAATATGATGATTAATGCTGTCAGTGATACTGCTTTAGAATAAAGACGTTAATGTACTGCAAACTTGATGTAATGCAATAAAATGCAATTTAGTGTAATAACTGCATTCGTAAGGCGACAAAAGTAATGCAAGAGGAGAAATATATTATAAAGCGCCTTAAAATAGACTAAAGAAAATAGTAAATGTTGTAATGCATTGCAAAGCAATGGCAACGCAGGTGAACAGAAATAGAACCTAATGCAATGGAAAACAATATAATGTGATTTAATTCCCTTTTAGTTGGAAATATAATGCATTGCATTGCATTGATGTAATGGAATATAAATTTTGTATTTTTGTACTTAATACGGTAATATAGAATACTATGCACTATGATCTTATAATGTTGCTTTTATGGCCACTCACAGTTATACTACAGTGCTTATAAATTATTAGTTGAAATATTAAATATAAAATATATATGACGCAAATGCCTATACCTGCATACAGACAGGTTTATGAATCCGTATTCACTAAGCTTTAATATTATTTATGGCATTGAAATAACATACTTTTTGGCAAAAGCAAAAAACCAATCATAAATGCATACTTTTTGGCGAAAAAAAACGAATCATAAATTTTTTAATTTAAAACCATATAAATGAAAATTTAAATAAAACATAATATTATTGAAAATATTTCAAACATAAAAATGAATTTAATTTGTTGTAAAAGAATTGAAGATAAACTCTTTTGTGAAAGCATTCTTTTACTTTAATTTGAACTAATTTTTCACTTTCCAGGATTGACTTGAACTTATTTATATAGAATGTTTTTAACTAGTTATTCTACTAGAAAAACAAATATGAAATATTACTATCATTAAAGTAATTAATATGTTCGAAAATATATCTGTTATATGGCAAAAAAAAAGTAGCAAAGAGAAACAACAAAAAATCTCTTGAAAAGTTGTACATTTCCTTGCAAAGAATTTATAAAATGAAACTAACAAAAAGTAACATTTATTAGAGAAGTATTAAGTTACTGGGGGAGGAGAAAAAATAGGAAATAGTACCATCATCAAACAAAATATTTAAATAAGAGAAAAAGAAAAAAAAACAAAACGGACACAGCAGCTGATAACGAGTTTGCAACGACTTCTCTAAAATTCCATTTTATCGTATATAGACAGTTTTTGTAAAAATTATTCAATCTGATTCCTATAATTTCCAAAACTGTTCGGCCTTGGGCCAAAACATTTGAGTTCATTAAATGTTTTGCAAATATGGCGAAAATTGTGATGTGTAGATTGAACATAAAGACATGTGAATAGACGTCAGGTGGACAAGGGAACGGAAAATCATTTTTAATCTGTTGGTTTAATGAAAGGTTGAGTCTATGACGAGTCGTTGCAGTTTTTTTTTTTTTTTGTATTTTCTGAGAACAGTCATCTGTAGATTGGACCTAAGAATACATCAACAGACATCAGGCGGACAAGCGAACCGAAAATCATTCTGCATCGATATAATGATGATTCTGTATTCTGTGTAATGAGACGTCAAGAATGGATCTTTCTTTCACTACACTGGTGCTGTAAGGTAATAATAACATTCACATCCGAGAAATTCTTATGATGACTATCTCTTAAGTACGAACATTCTACAAAATACATTGTATACAGATATGTGTATCAAATCTTAACTGATATCTGAACTGAATTTGTCTGGAGTCAAAAGAAAAAATTTAATATTAAGGGAAACATTCGAGGCAGCTTTTATCACAGTTTGCTATTTAATCGCACTTCTGCAATTATCACAATATCTCTAATACAATTCTCTTTCCTTACTGGAAAGAGAACGCCTTCTTCTACACAATGGGTGGATTTTGTTTTCAAAAGTTATTTTAAAATAAAAAAAATTTGCAATTTCCAGAATTTCTCTACAAAATTCATTGAGGAATAAAAAGATAACAAATAAGTTTCCGCCGTTTGACAAAAGACGTCCTCATCATCAGAAATTGTCAGAGCTCACAAGTAATATCATAAATTTGGCTATGTGGTAACAACATAATCTTGTACAAGGGATGACTAATGTGACATACTGGCGCCTGCTCTGTTCGTTTTTAACTTCTTCTACAGAATCATTCCTATATCAGACGTAGAACGAAACATTATCCAAAAAATTCCGTTTTTATTTATACATAACATACATTTACTTGAAGACAAAATCAAGAAATTTTTAATAATAGTAATATTGCTTCTAAAAATATGCTCTGACACAGTTGCAAATGAAGTGAAAACTTTATTATACCGTCCTTCGAAGAAAGTATAAAAATTTTTATTCAAAATTTGTGATATGGAAATATGTAAATATGAAAAAATATTACTTTTAAACCAACAAGAGAAATACAGCACAACATAACAAGCAAATGGATACCTTAATAGGACAACACAGTCTGCAAAAGTAAATCCCTTGTAATTTAGTACAAATAATAAAAAAGACAAATAATAAAAATATATCGAACTTTAGGCGAATTTTGGATACCTTATCTTCTAAAATCAATACATAGAAATCGCTTAGCTTTTTTATTAAACATGAATCCAACTTCAGTTCAGTTTTTTCCAGACAAAGTAGTAAACAGCCTTTTGCCTCTATTATAAGCTTTATTTTCACATCAATTGTTTCCATATCAAGCCCCGCTGCAGTTGCAATTTCGGTCAGTTGCGTTAAGTTTATGCTTCCTAGGTGAAGGTGTTCAAAGGTGATGCACGTTCGAAGGATAATTCATCTCCTACAATTTGAGTTCTTTAGAAGGCATTGTCGATCAAATGTTTGGTTTAGAGAGAACGAGACTGACGTGGTTTAACGGCAATTTATCTTCAAATTCTATGAACTTTGCTCTGTTTGCATTAAACTATACAGCTTCGTCTGACCGCCAATTTGACCTCGCACTTTTTGCGAGGTCGACTTTTAATGACGGATTGATAGATAGATAGGTAGATATATAGTAATACAGTATATAGTATAGATCTAGTATAGTATCTACTACAGCAAATAGTGTAGTATATAGTATAGTGTAGTACATATAGTATCTAGTATTTGTTGACTTCAATCAGTTTATAAATTTGAAACATAACTAATAGATGTCTGAAGAACAATGAAATCTTCTGTTAGAAGCTCAGTTGCATGGGTCAAGAATGTCCATTAAAAGTAAGAAATTTCATGGAAATTTCATTAAACGCATCTTTCTCTAACTTAGTTTTTCGACTTAAAAAATTTGAACCGATTAACTTCAAATTTAAAATATAACTTCCTAATAGCATTCTCTAGTAAAGACCGTATAATTGTTTTGATCGCTTGACTTAATGGACTCTGAAAAATTTATACAATATTGTCAAAAAAAAATCTCGTGTTCTTCGCTAGATATTTAAGATTATTTCAAGAATTTTTCTACCTACCACCGAAAATTAGTTCGTAATCAATCATTTTGTTATTTTCTTTGCTACACACAGAAAGAAATTTCAAAGATCCCAATAAGTGACGTAATCTTGATCAGTATCAAATTGAGAACTGATTTAAGCTTGACCGTCTGTACGTCTGTGGTAAGAGTTCTACTGACCGCCAAAATTAAGACGTCAGCTTAAAATTTGTCACAACATTTGGACATAGGCTGGTATTGGAAATAAGCCAAATCGGTTAAAGGACACGCCTACAGCATGATAAAAGCTGAGAACACCTATTCTTTCCGGGTATTTTGTTCATTGTTCGTAGGTACTACGCAAATAGAAATTTCCAGGATATTCCATAAAGATGGAAAAATCGGTCACGCCTACCCAATGTTATAAAATATCGAAATTTAGTTTTTTTCGATTGTTTGTTAAGATAAAGGCGGTGCGTATAAAAGATCCAGCACAGCAATATATAATCTACTTAATTGCAATATTCCGACCAGGAGGAGTACGGTTAAAGAGATTTTCCTGCGCGACCTATCGAACCGCTATTTTGTTTTTAGACAGTATATTAAAACAACCCTTTTTCCTTTAATAAACTGATTTTTTTATCTTAAAGAAATATTTGAGAAAATTATCCATAATTTTACGCTTATAAGGAAGCATTAGCTCTTAGAAAATATTGCAGCTTATTGATCATTACTTATAAAATAGGTCGAGTTTTAAGTTTCCACCTCTGCTCTGGATAATTTAACAATGAAAAGGAAACCATCTGCCAAAAGGAAACATTGATTAGGCAGTCATACGTTTATAATTTCTGTCTTTCACTAAAAGTAAAACGAAATCAATATACTTAAGTCTTCAGGTAGTGAGTGAAAGAATCAATTCCAAAAAAAGGCATAATTCATACATAAACTACGTTTACAGTAATACCGTTTCGCCTGCCCGGCCGTTCCCGTGAATAGAGTTGTCCAGAGTTATATATACTCGTCGTCAGAACCATTTTCTATGTTATAGACAATGAAAAATTTGCATTTTTTACAATATTTTCCCTTATTTTTGCTTTTCTTCCATTTTCCGTTTCCATTGAAAGGGAAACTGAGGAGGAAGAAAAATAAAGAAAAGTTGTTTTTTCTAACATTCGTTCGTTTTTGTTTATATTTCAGTTTATGGTAAGCATATAATGGTAGTAAACAAGGGTAAAAGTAATATTTACCCATAAAAACAACAACAACAACAAGTGTTGTTTCATTAATTTATGCACAGAACTTGTCTATGTGTCAGTTTGCTGACAGTGAGCTCTCTTCATAGCCGTCATGTGGAACCTTAAGGATTTTTTCTTTTTTTTCTTCAATTTTTGTTTACTTTTGGCAAAATTTCATGAATTTACGAACATTTAGTTATCTGGACAAGCATGTGTTGCAAATCGAAAAGTTAAGTAAGCCCAGGACAATCTCTTTTTCATACCTAAGACGATTTAATATATACAAGTGCTGCATGCTGCTTCAAGGGTTTGGATAAATCAAATAGATGTGAGGGATGAAAGAAAGATTTAAGCGTAAATTTTGATGTTTATCTGTCAAGTCAATCAAAAACTCCTGACTGACTTCCTACCCTTGACATCCTACCTATGAGTATGTAAACCTTTGATACGCAATCCATAAACAACACGTCATAATTCACTTTGTAACAGTACGTACGTACGTACGTACGTACAGTCAGAACAACACACGCATCGGCATACGTTGTAAGAAGAGTTGCGTGTTTTTCACCTCGTTTTCCTTTACTGTTTTGTTTACTACACTCATTCCACCTCCGTCGTCTGGTTTCGTTTCATCTCTTTCTCTCGTTTATAATGCGGGTTCGTTTGTGTAAAATGAGTTTTTAATAACTTGCTTTTTCCTTGTTTTGGCCCATTTAACTTTACCTGTTTTAGTTTTAGTTAAAAATCACTTTTTCACTTGATTTTTCAATTTCTCATAAAGTCTCCGTTCTCCGCGTTCTATGTAAATTCTGATGAGCGCTTTTGCTGTTGTTGACGTCGTTGTTTACTTTCATTGGCGCCTGCTTGTTTTCCAATTTCATGCAACGTGTATCGTTATTACCATTACACGTATTATGCTATTGACTCTCTCGACCCATTATGACAGACTAATTGAATATTTATTTAATGCTATACCATTAGCTATCGTTGTTGTCGTTTCTGCCGTCATAATTATCAGGTTTCATTCCTTTGGAAAGCATAATCAAACTTGTAATTTATAAGCCCTTTCAAATTCAGGTTTCAGGTGATGAAGTAGGGAAGTGTGTGGTAGATTGCTTGGTTTAGACATTCAACCAACCAAGCAACCTGTTATGCTAGCTATAGCTAGTTTAGAGTAAAATTGATTATAAATGTCTTTATAAACTTATTAACATAACGAGATAAAACTTAAATTTTGATTAGAGTTACTTCCCCAAGTCCTTGCAATCAAACACAAAGAAACCAAGAACCAGAAAGTAAGAAATCCAGTCTTAAAGAATAAATGAGAAAAATCATAGGTGTACAACAAAGGACAGAACCTATCTTCATCTCTCCGTCTTGATACATATCACAGTAGAAGGTCTATCTTTCTTTTCAATACATTCGCTTCCGAAAGAGCTTCCGTTATTGACCAAGCCAGTCAATTATGTAGTTTGTAATGCAGTTACTTAGTATGTCTGAGAGAACGAACATACTTTTTCCCCAAAAAACTGTGTTGATCTCATTCGGATCTTTGTACAGGTGGTATGATAAGTTTTACGTGGATACCCGCCTAGTGGGCCTAACCCCAACGTGCACCTAAAAACAACACTATTTTTCAACGAACAACGTCCCTCAGAATAATCTCCATGAAGGGAGCTTCACTATTCTCGAAAGTCCAGAATAAACACTCATTGGGTATAGTTCATAGTTTCCTTCTGGTTAGAGAATGTTTGCCTCCAGCTGCTTCCACAACCACACCTATACTCCCCAAGGGGTCATACCCATGCCTATACCCTTTCTGTAAGCAACCTAACCCCCGCGGATTTAGGTGATCTTGTGGGTACGCTATACGTACTGGAAGATTCATCCTACTATCTCTCTTTTGGATGATTATGTACTTGATAAATACATCGACATAGCCCAACAAAGTGGTCCACATCGGCCTACTAACGCGTTTACAAGTACCAAAGTCACCAAAGTTCTCGTTTCAAAGTAAAAAATTCGCGGTCATCACACATTCTCCCGAGATGAAATCTATGCAAAGTTTAATTCAAAAGGAATATTTGGCCATTCCCTTTTAATAATTTTCAATATATTTTTTAGAAATCGGGAATTATCAAAAACAAAAACTCTTTGCTAAGAAGATTTAAGTTTCCAAACAAAGTCAAAAGTTAAACGATATCATCAAGTAGGAGCAATTGCATCAATTGCTAACTATGCGTCATTTACTGTAAGTAATTTTTCATTCAGTTTTGTTATCTATAATTTAATCGAATCGCGTATTTATGCAATGATTTTTTGACATGAAAATCTCTACTTTATGGTCTTAATCATTGGCTGTCAAAGCGCCAAAGATGCTTTGTAGTAGTTACTCTTTTAAGGATTAAAAGCAATAACTGTTGTAAACAGACAAGAGCAATAGTTGGTTATCTTAGATTAACCGTAAATCTGTGTGTTTCTTAATTGTTTATTCAATTATATATCATGGATTTCAATCATAAAATTAACCAAAAAAAAAATTTATATAAAACACAAGACAATCATTCTTAACATCAAATGATTTCCTTTCAGAAAAGTACACAAAAAAGAAAAAAAAAAGAAAAAAAATTTATAAAGAAAAATCTTTAAAAGTAATAACCGACAATAACCATAAAAATAACATGAGCAAGAGCACCAACAACAATAACAAAAAATATGGGCAGACTTCTAACACAAACAACCGCACCATCAGCCGAAACAAATGCCGCCGCCAGGTTATACCAAAAAAGAAGAAAAAGAGAAAAAAAACAATCATAAGATATACGAAAAGTATGAAAAAACTAAAAGAAAAAATTAAGGAAAGAATTATTATCGTATTAGAACGAACTTTGGATACCTTTAGAAATGCAGAAAAGTTAGTTAATAAATTCAAGATTTTGTTTGTTAGCTGGCCGATGAAATACGTTTTTACAGGAAAGTTAATCCAACTAAACAAAGATATCACTGGGAAGGACTGTCGACAAAACCAGTCAACCAACGGACGGACCATTAAAATAAAAATGTTGGAAAAGCATCATTATTTTGATTTTTCAAAAGTGCGTCGCTCGGTCATATAAGGCAAAGTTGTTCCAGGAAACGCTAGCGGCACTAAATCTGTCTGTGCGACTCATGCTACTTAGTACAAGAGCAATATTTTTGCACTTTTTCTTTCTTCTTTAATTTTTTTTTGGTTCATGTTGAATTCCTAAATATTAGAAATCTAGTACGACAAACTAAGTATAACCGAATGCTATGTGAGCATTCACAACAAAAAAAAAAAAAGATGAACCTAAACGAAAGAACAAAATGACACTACAAAGGAAAAGATTATGATAAGATGAAAAAATCAAAGGAAAAAACCGTCCAGTATAGTAATAGAGCAGCCACTCTTAAGCATTGAATAGTGAGAAGAAGTAAAGGGAAAATGGGTCTTTTTATATACGTTTTGAAGTGAATTGAATACAATAATAATATCTTTATGAAGCTTAATTAATATAATTACAGCGAGTAGAGTTGTTGGTGCCGTTGAAAATGATGCACATGTTAAATCTTCCAGAAAGAATGGCAGACATAGTGGGAAACAAATAATATATATAAAAAGAAACGCGAAAATCATTCTAAAAAAATTCCCATTAATTTAAATGCCTTTTCATACACTTAACAAATGACAAGCTGACAAACAAAAACAGCAAAAACAACAACAATCAAAGGACAAGCGCAAGCCGACATACAGACGAACGGATGGACGGACGAACAAACAGACAGACGCATAGAGATACATTTATGTCGAGACATATGGTTTAAATTTCATGTATGTTGATCGGTGCAAGTAATTGCAAGCCATGAACTGCTGAAATATATATATATATATATACATACATACATACATACATATGTGTGTTTGCTGCAACACATCATTATTACAAACCGACAGTTGCATGTGCTGCTAATGCAACTAGCAACTCCATTAAGTTGTCTTCCGTTTGATTATTTTTTTAGTTTTGTTTTTTGTTTTGTTTTTTTTTTTTAAAGTTATTTGTAAACAATTAAAATGCTTACGGGCATGTACACATAGGATGAGTGCTTGTAAATATTGTATTGATGTAGTATTTTTTCTCTCTCTTTTTTTGGTTTAAATTTAAGCATTTTGTTGATTGATATACGAAATGTGAACTCGAACAACCCGTTAAACAATTCACTAGAAAATGAAATACTTTTCATGTCAGTCATTGTTTAATCATAAAAAAAAAAAACACGAAAAAAAACATTTCAAGTTTCTTGCTTCTTTTGTGAGTTTAAACGTCGGACCTCCCAGCGTTTAATTAATTGTTATTTTATTATCTCATCACGCACTTTTTCTTTACTCCGTAGGATGTCTGTCGCGACACGCTAAGGTGACAATAAAATAATTATAAATAATTTATTAATATTTTTAACGTCAGTCAATCGACTGCCAACAATTATTTTATGGTGGCGCCTATAATTATGCATTGAAATTTTCGTAAATTGCATAAAATTCTCTCCGTCCCTATCATTAGACCTTGAAAACCTCAAACTCTTGATTTTGACGGATGGAGGGAGCAAATGATTCTTTTAACTGAATAAATAAATCCACTAAAGTTAAGAGATAAATTTAAAAATTGTAATTTATTCTGTATATTAAGCAGAACTGAAATTTAATATTTTAAATATGGAAATAAGAGAGATGTCACCACAATTTTTTTTTTCTGCCAATCCGCAGCTCTTTACTGAATTAGGACAATTGAGCGCAAATCGCCTTCCCACGTATTTTAGGTTGTTTTTTTTGCGATTTTTACAATGGAAAAATTAATCAAACAAAATATTTGTGTTAAGTTTTAAGTTTCAAACAAAATTTTATGCCACAAATCACCTGAAAATGTTGCAAAATTCTAACAATAATTACAATGTTTCGTATATCAAAGAAACTGGGAATTGTTAGCGAATTTTCCTCGTTCCTGTCGCCGGGAACATCAATAAAGTTGATGTTTTATTCATCATACAAGCCTTAGGGCAAACAATAACATAACATTCGTATGCATTTCGGTACATCCAGTGTATACTTAGTAGTCGAAATCTACCTTTGGCTCTTACTGAAACCTATTGCAAAGCGGCTAATTCCGAAGTTTTCATTCTTCCATTCACTCATTGTGCAATCGATGAACCTCAATTTATCTGAGACTGTACTCCACTGGTAGATTCATGCTTTGCTTACTTTTTGTTCCTGAGAACGCTTTGAGGGAAGTGCTTTAAGGTAGTAGAATAGCGCAAGAGAAAATTCATTGAAGCAGCGTACTATTAAAATATACAAGAGATTTGGTCAAGCACTGACGTAATCCTTTGTCCAGTAAGTAAATTCTGATGATTAAATTACATCTTCGGCAACACTTTTTAGTACCTATTGCAGCAAATCTAGAAGAGACAACTAAGCAAAAGTAATAACTTTTTCGAATCGTATACTCTTTTGGTCAAATCAGAATTAATACATTTCATTTTAAGTTTTACATGAGAGTTACAAAATATTGCGTAGAATTCAAATATTATTTTTGGTAATGAAAATACTTTGGCTTTCGTTAAACCGAATTATTACTTTACTTTTATTAGCGGATATCTTTAAAACACAGATTTCGAATTCTTTAACCGCCTTTTTTTTGTCAATGTATTCATTCCATTTAAAAATTCACAACGTGGAATTCAGTATCTTGTTTATACTATAGAACAAAGAAAAAGTACTTGGCGTTATTTACCAAAAATTTAAGGAATTTTTCTCATATTCTACATGAATAAAAGGGTGCCATTTTGATCGGTGAGCTTTTGCTATTATTCTGGTAAAATCTTTATGCTATCATTGGAAAACTTCTGGTGTTGCTGGTTCTAAAATTAAACCAAGTCCTGTAGAACAGCGCTATTTTATAGCCAGCACTGGACTTCTGAGAGTGTTTTGGAGGGAATGTCACATAAATGGTAATCGAACGGAACAAAATTTTTCAACGCAACTCTCTCAGTTTCTCTCGAGGGACTATATGTGCATGCGATAAGGCAAAATCTTGCTGAAAGACGACGCTTTTCGATCAATTTTAGGCGCTTTACACTGTTTGAAAACTCTAATCGCATTGGTTGTTGCAGTAGTAGTGATAGTAGAGAGATAGAGAAAGGGAAACAGAGACAGGGTGACAAAGAGATTCACGGGAGAGCGCGATGGAAGGGCGGGAAGGAGAGAGAGAGAGATAGGATAGGGGAAGATAGAAAGGAAAACGGTGAGAAAGTGGGAGAGGGAGAGGGAAAGGGAGTAGAAGAGAGGTCCAAGAGAGATCGGAGAGAGAAAGGGAGAGAGAGAGAGAGGAACCAATTCTTTGGTCAACTAGTTCCATAAAAATGGAAAAAGTCTGCCACAGCTGTCTAATCTTATAGAATATCGAAATGCAATTTTTTTGACCTATTCTTAAAGATAAAGGGGCTGCGGTGTTGGGTGCAAAAGATTCGGCGCAGCTGTGATTATATACTTGTTTTCTTTACATTTTATAAACTTTTGAAGACGTCTTTCACTGTAAGCCATATCCATTAATTTTGCTGTCATTAGAAAAAATTGGACAGCAAAAAAGATATATATTAAATAGAATTTATGTTCGCTGTCAATTTAACATCACATAATTATTGTTAATACTATAGCGGTGAGAAAAAAAAATTGCATAAATTATCGCCTTATTATCGTTTACCAATTGACTGCCGGTAAGTGTTTAATAGCAATTAATGTTTACCAGCAGAACGCGGACAGACAAGAGTCAGGCTTTCGTAATATTAATATTATTAAGCCTTTAGCATTGATTTCAAGTTTGAAACTTCGTTTATATTGGAATAAATTTTATAACTTATAGCACTAATAATATACATTGGTGTCCACTTAGTTATCGCAAAGCAAGACTTGATGAAATATGCCCGACTTCGTTTAGACTATAATAATAACTGTTACAGAAAATATACTTTATGATCTTGCAACTGTGACACGATCTACTACATATATGTGCAGTAGTAAAGGTACACCAACTATATATATGTATATGAGAACGCTTTGCTTAATAAGAGTTAGTAGTTATTTAATGTAAAAAATTTTCTGGCGTCTTAGATAAGGTTAATGGTCGGTCGTTTATTTTATATCGAGCTTTTAGCGTAAGTTATGGTTTTTTATTGCTTCGGCAGAAAAATAAAAATTAATGAAGCTTATTATAAATTAACAGCTAATAGTTTAAATGTCAAATGAAAAATAATGTTTTAAATATACGTTCAATGTTTATAAAGGAAAATAACAAAAACAAATTCATTTCTTTAGTAATAAGAAATTAATGTAGATTTAGTCAACTAACTCTAAAAGAGTAAAGAACGGATACAACGACTGGGTAAGCAGTGTTTAATAGCGTGTGAAGTGGAAATTAGTATACGATTGGTTTCAGATATATTTAGAGTACACGTTTGAATCAGACTTAGTTGGAAAATACTTTTGCATTTTTCGTGTCTTTACTTAAAATTTTTTAAAACTTTCTATACAAAGAGTTAAACACTCAGTCAATGAAATGGAATGACTGTGAAACGAATTAATTTTTTTAGTCATGAAAGAGAGCTAACAAATGCCTATTGCATGTATTGGATACAAATCGAAAGCAATAATTAAAACTTTCTATTGTGAAATTTTTATCTCTCAAAATTGCAAGACTACTATGTGGACAAAAAGTAATGAGACTATATTTTTCCATTGTTATTTTTTTTAATGCACGCGCTATGATATCGATGTATATATTTTTTTGACATAAATTTCGGGACAAAAAGGAACATGGGTTAATAGAAGACGTTTAAATAATCTTGCTGTTGGCATTTGTTTTTTAGTTTGGTTCATTTGCATCACGATATTCAATAGATTGTTGAATTTTCATTTATGATTGAAAAGCTGTTCAAAGCTGACGATGAAATGTGTTACACCGTTAACACCGTCATTAAATAATAAAAACTTAAGTTTGCGTCCATATAATTTTTATGAGAATCCTTATATAGGCGGGACTAAGAAAAATAGGCCAATGTGGTCCATGCTACTCACAATACTTTTAGTACATATATCCCATTATAATTCCAGAATACTTTTCTTTATAAAATACGTAAAATTCGAATATTTGTATGGGAGGACGATAAAGAAAAAGTCCCAAACTATCGAAATTTTCAAAACCCGTTTCGTATGCCAAAATATTATATTATTTTTATACGAGGTATAATCAAAATGTGGCATTACGGGCAGAATAGCTGTGAAAATGTTCCAATCCTATCCATTCCCAATAGGGTTTCATCAAAATATCTCGAAAATTGTAATGGAACACAAAAACACATAAATACGCATATGAGACGAGCAGATATAGCACAAACTTAACATACCCTGTAAGCGGGACACAAAAATACATAAATAAACATATGAGACGGGCAGACATAACACAAGCTGTGCTATGCACCATGTACTACGCAAGAACTGTAAGTACGATATAATTATTTCTTGCTTGAACAAAATACCAAAAAATAAAAGATCTTCGCTTCAAAACAGATGGATGAGACGGAACCATCTGACTTCGACCACAGATATGTTAACATATCAACAATTTCACAAGCAATTCTTCACCATTCTTGTTATATTTCAACACCTAATGGAACGAATATGTTAAAAATTTCAGATATTTTGGTTTCAAATTATTGCTTGTAATTAAACACACAAAAATTTTGGAAAAACAAAACACAGCGGTTACCAAAATAATTTGTCCTTCATAAGTGCTACATTTGAGTTTATTTTCATGCAAAACCGCTTTCGATATAAACAAAACTAATTAATGCGGTATGTATTTTTTAATTAATTAGATGTTTAATTATAAACAAAAATCCGTTTAAAAATCAACGGGAAACAATTTGTTTTACATAAAATGTAAGCTATATTTTCGGACAAATAAAATATTTAAAACATAATGCTTAATTGCACAAAATTCTAATTAAAAATCAACGAGTAACAATTGGTCTTATGTACAAATTATGACAAATTAAATATTTAGAACATAGTGAGAAGGAAGATAGCTTTTTAAACTTTTATGACATGGAAGCGTAATAATGATATGAGAAAGAAAGCTTACGCCGAAAAGAATCCCATAAATTTAATCAGCTGATCTTGAAAATCTACTTCTTTAAGCTTTTTTCCAAATTAACGAAATCTTTAACGCGTTTTTCTTTTATTAATCATTAAGATGATTTTTCATCAGTTTACCTAGTTTTGTTATACGTTGATTATAAGCCGCCTCTGAATTCATCGTCCGGATGTGTTTGTATTAAATAAATTCTTTGAAAATTCAATGGAAAAGTCATAATTTCTGTAAAAGACTGCTGCAAACAACACAGCTTCAAAGGTAACCCAATCAAGCGAATTAAAGTTGCAATGACTGTATAAAACATATCCTATTGCTGCCAATCAACTGAGTCTTTGATTCAATAACATTTTGACAACACTTTTCAACGGTAACTAACTGATAGATAATTTTGCTTGGTACACCACTTTTGCAGCCATAACCACCGTTCTAACTAACCAACTATGCTTGTAAATGGAAGATAAAAAAAAAATGGAAAGATTAAATGCTCGTGCTTGAGGCTGACCATCGTCGTGTATACCTTATGAAAGCAATTTCTTATACATATCTATAATTCATATTTATGTACAACAAACCGCATAATAAATTGAATGCAATAACATCACAACTTCATCATTATCATTATCAGCGCGGTCTGGTCTGGTCTCTGGTCTCTTGTCTCTGGTCTCTGGTCTCTGGTATCGTTGCATGCGTATAAATATGTATTAAATTTACTTTAATAAAACTATTGTACGTAATAAAAACAGATTTGATTTAATCACTTTAACTGAGTTTCTATGCATTTCTAAATATGTCGGTAAGTGTAGATAGTTCGTCTGTCCATCTATCTGTCTGTCCGTCTCTCTGCTATATTCTCTAAAGAATTTTAATGCAAAAAGATTTAACCACATGCCAGCTTACTATGCATGAAAACAGAACATTTTCCCATTTAATCATTCGCAACAGGAATTTTGTTAGGGAACATGCATGCAAACATACAAACATACAAATACATATGTAGTGAACTTTATAGCATTACACGACAGGGTGTTACTTTACTTCTTACATCAAATACTAAATAATTACAACAACAACAAAACGATATGTGCATAGAACTACTTTGTGGATAACTAAACACATTTTACGATTTTTGTGGCTTTCTGGACACCAGCGGCACCCAGCATGTACATGCTTACGGCATAAATGTATTTTGGGGTTTTTGGTGTGTGCGTGTGTATATGTGTTGTTTTTTTTTATTTCTTTTTTTTTTCTTTTTTGTACTGTTAAAAGTATTCAGAACTTTCAAAATAAAGCGAAAGAGGAAACAAGGGACAGAACGAAAATACCGGAGCATCTTTTTTCGTTTTTTTTTGTTTTCTCTCTATTTGTGCACCCATGGTATGTGAATGCATTCTCATATCAGTAAGGAAATGATGAGTGTTCGACTATTTTGTTTAAATGATGATAACATAAAAAGTTACAGAAAAAAAAAAATAATAAATGAAAGACTTGGTTGCATGATGCTATTAGGTATCGTAGTGTAATGTGCTGGGAAATGTGATGTTTTCATTACACATTTTGTTTCTTTTTTTTTCTATTTTTTGGATGGACTCTCCTCTACACAATAGAAATACATTGTTAAGTAAAACATGCAATAAGTAGCCAAACGTTTTTTAATGCCATTGGCATACAAAAGATTTTTTTCTTTTATGATGATTCAAATTTTGCATGTCAAACTATAATAATAACGCGAAATAAGTAGAAATAACTGTTGTTGTTGTTATTTTAATGTGAATAACGAACGAGCATTTACCATTTAAAGTAAACATATTTTAGCGAAACAAGTATGAAGAGTTGCTAAGGTTATAACATAATTTTTATATATGTATCCATTCAGGTGTGTAATGCAACTTTCCTGGAAGCAAATTCCATTTGAACCAATAACTTCATGCCCTTCCATTCATCATAAATCTGTTTTATATGCACTTTTTAAAATCACAGTAAATGACTTCTAAGTATTTGCTTTTCAAGCATCACTTGACTAAAACGTAAGTTATATATGAGTTTAGTTTTATAAAAAGAAAAAAAAACAAAGCACAAATCATTATATTGCACGAATGAGGTCTTTACTAGCGGCATTAAATCAGGTTTTGCTCAAAAACTTGCACAAAAAGAAACAGATTTTTGAAGAACTTTAATTTTCCTTTTTAACGAATTTAATTCTCGAAACACCAATAAAAATTGTTACGCACTTCAAGCTTCACTGATGATTTCTTGAAATATTTGTTTTAATTTTGCCGATTTGAAGTCTACCATGGGATGCCCGCTCTAGGTTTACATATACTGATAGTCATTAAAAGTTATATATAGAGGACAAGAAGACAAAGAGAAACTTGATGATTTTGACCTTGGTGATTATCTCAGTACAAGTGATGAATCACTTCGCGGTCTTCTCCCATTGATTCGTTTTCGTGTGCTCTTGTTTGTTTCTACTATAGTTTCGAAAAACTTTTCCATAATTTTCAAAGACTTCGCCTTCGAAATTTCACTGGAAATGTAAAACACAATTCATAGCCTAACCGCTTTGGGGAAGACTGAAATTTTTTCGCCTGCACCAGATAATAATTTTGACAGAATGTTTTCATTATATAATCTGAATAGGAAAGAACCTTATAAGAGGTCAAAATCTCTTGCACTCAATCACAATATTTTTTAGCCGATCCAAAACAAAAGTGATCTATGTGTGTCTTACTTATCCCCCAGTCAACAAATATGGTGAAGTCTCTATAATGGGAAGTTTTTAGAGGACATCAATATAAATATTTGTCGGTATCGAATTTTACTTCTTGCTTCCCTAACTTTCATCCAAACACATTGCCTGGAATCCTGGAAGTCAACTGACAGTGTACAGAGTAATGCAAACTTAAGATTGCAAAAGACTGAAACGAAGAATGAAGAACAAATGCCGGACAAAAGTATATTTGATCTTTAAAGCAATAAAAAAATTACAATTGAATATTGAATGCATTTCTGGCTAATAACTTATATAGTAAGTAATTAAATATCGCCGAAAAGCATATTAGCTTTTTTTCATTTTCGCATAGCCTAAAAGTCTACTTTAAAGTAAACTCTATTATTAATATTCCTGCTGTAACCATTTTGGTTTATCTATCCAGTAGAAACTTCTAAACTTGGTAGCTGTTTTGATTCAACAAACCGATACAAAACCAGATGAAATATGCCCAAAGACATGTTAAGCAATGCAAAGAAACTAAGAGAAACGAAAGTTTTAAAAAATTATTGAATATAATTTACAATTAATATTAAATATCTCTCGACACAATTGCATAAAGTTGTTATCAAGGCTTTTCGAACGTTCACTTCCAATATACATGGGTTGGCTAACACACATTGAAAATATGAAGAAACACTTAAGAGGATCTTTATATAATAAAGTAACTTAAGCTGATAGGTATCCTAAATTCGTCTTAAAATGAATGTTAATTTCAGAGTTGTTTTGTCAGTATTTCTATCGCAATTACCAATCTCTTCATTTCAATTCACCACAGCATAGTTTTCCAATTAAAATCTGTTTTCTTTTTTATTTTTATTTTATTTTTATTTTTTTTTTTTTGAGGTTCAATTTTTTTTCTTTTTGACTGCTGTATACATTAAATCTTTGTGGTTGTGTACGTGGATTGGCTAAGGTGTTATCGTCTCTAAAATATCGTTGTTTTATTTATTTATTCTTTTTTTTTTCTTTATCATTTCATTCGTTTCCAATTCGATTTACATATTTTTTTATGAATAATAATTTTTAATCAATTAAAAACTAAAAATCATTTTTATTTATGAATCGAAAAATTTCCTTAATAACTTTTCACAAACTACGGATATCTCCGATGACTGGTTTGGGAGTTTTCTTATGGTATGTTTCAGTTTTTTCTTATCAGATTTTTGTATTTTTCTATGGTACATTTCATTATATCGTTACTTCGTTTACTTCTTTCTTCTTTTACTTTAGAGAGAGTGAGAGATAGAGAGAGAGGGAAGTATTTTTATTAATGCCATTGAGTATTCCATTATCGTAATATGATAACTTCAGTTGCATTTAATTAAAGTAAAGAGTTTATTTCTAAATGATATAAAATGAAATTTGAAAATTATACAATTGATGGTTTGATCATCTTAGATTGAAGACTTTAAGATAATGAATGTCAACGACGTTTGATTTGCGAATCAGTAAAAATTTTAAATTTTTCAGATCATAAGTTATATATAATACTGAGTGTCTAAATATATGCTAATATGGTGCAGTCGTTGACTAAATGTAAAGTTTAATGACTCTGCCATCAAACACATTACCAAGCAATTATATACTGTAAGTAAATTCGCAATTTTTATGCAAAGCTGATGGAAAGATATAAATTATATCGCCAAGTAAAAGATATTAATATTATTGATGTAGTTGTTTTTCCTTGTCTAACTGGCTCAGCGTCAAGGCGCTAAGACTACAGTTGCAATACCAATTTCGTCGCAACAGCCGCTAGCTACATGTATGCCGCATGTATTGATCACATTAGAATGATAATTTTATTTTGAAATTGCACTTGTTATATACCATTTTGTTTGTTTACATTTTTCACATATCAATTATTCACAATAATTTTCTTTTTCCCAAAATTCTGCTTGTTTAAGCAAAAATAGAAGGTCTTTATACTCTGCTTTGACATTTTTAAATTGTGCCGTTCTTTTCACCCGTTCATTTCACATATGATATATTGGACAGTTTGAAGAGTGCCGTTGACTTTATCATTTTTGTGCAATTGCTTTGCACGCTATGTTAGGTACATTATGATAGATTTGTACCTTATGCTAGTTACACTACACTGATCAATAAATTAAGATCATCAAGGGTATTGCCATGATGCCTCTCGCCACCGCACTGTCTTCATCCTTTGTGTATGTTGAACCCTTTTAAAAAGAAATTTAATTGTTTACCTAGGGAGACGCGAAAGCAAGACCATTGAATAGCTATGAGTTGTAGTTAAAAAATGCGATTGAGTCTTTCAAGTAATTATACTTAATATCAGATAAGCTCAAGAAGATTAGAAGAGAATTTATGGCGGAAATACGGGTATAAATGGCCGTTTTTGATATTATCGGTAAATTGTTTGCCATGAACCATGAATTTTGTTATGCACAGGCTTTTTAAGGGCAACATTGCAAAAATATACATTACGTGTATATTATAATTTCAGCTGTAGCTGTAATGTTGTTATTGAGTTTTATTCGTGCATCCATTTCATAGCTTTATAGCAATCGTTAATAAAACACACTTCTAATTGAGATTTGTATCCAATCAAATTAGACGTCGCGCAACTTACGCAATTTAACTTAAGATAGTATGGAAATCCTATCATTATTTTAGAGCTCATCATATTAAACAGTGTGTGTGCGATTATCCATTTTGTGTTTCCGAAATTAAACGTAAATAAAACACACTTCTAATTGAGATTTGTATACAATTTTTTCCCAACATATTGTTTGAATCTTGCCATTATTTGTGGAACACAACAACATCCAAATATTCTCTACGGGATTTCTTAAAGAACTTTATTCTTTTGAGGTAATGTTCTATGACTTGTCTGCAGATATGTGAGTAAAATTTACGCCAAAACTAGACGGATGTTCGTTTTCAAAATGTCAATGAATTTGAAGATTATTTGCAAAAACTTGATCCTTTATTTAAGAAGAAAAATAATAAAAAATAATTAACAGGAAAAAACTGCCCCAAAACGTAAAATTATATCTCCGGGAAATTTCTCGCGCCACGATGCCAACACGAGACGTGTTGTGTGCAAGTGATGTAATCGTAGCGATTAGAATTGATGGTTTGTGTCACAACCTCGTCATTTTGAAAAAAGTACGGGCGTATTTTCACTGGCCCAGATACGACAATTTTCTCCTTGATATATCTACCAAGCGATAAATGAATCGTTTCACTTAAGAAAATTCGATGCGAAAAACCGTCATCCAAACGGTGTTATTCCAGCACGTAATGAGTGTATCTTCTACGCATTTCATGGTCGGCCGGCTTCAGTTCTTATGTAAGCTAAAATTTATAAAGATATAGAAACAAATCTAAATGCAAAATTGCTCCTTAAAATAGGTCCAAATGCTATGCGCATATTTGAAAAGTTAAGATATTCTTCGACACTTTCACTAACGGCACCAATATTTTCGGTGCAGCGTGCGTTTCGATGATATGTGGATCTTAACAGCTCTATTACAGACCCAGTTTCTTCAAACTTCTTTACAATTTTAATAATGCTCTCAGTTGGGCGACTATGTAGTAGACCATAATTGTCTCGTAATACACGAAACGTGACTGTGCTACAGTATCAGCCTTTTTGTTGTAAATTTTCAGCATTTTAAGATATTCTGCGGTTGTTGAACGGACGATATTGTAAAATGGCAAACATCACACTAAACATATGATGTCCTCGATGGCAGTTCTCTTTTATATTTATTAGTGAAATAAGATTACCAAATCTGGATCACGAAATGGATGTTCCTATGCATATATCCAAACTGTTCAGGCACAACCTATCCCTACCTCTCTTCTTTCTAACCATCATCGGGTTCATATCAGCCCTCGATTAATCACACATTCATTAAATTTACATTCCCTTTGCTTGCTTCCTTTGACTTCGATAGATTACATCAAGATTACAAATACACCCAAATGCGGTATAACTTTAAGTACAATCCAATAAAATTAATGTTGTGGATTATTTTGTGTTAGTTGCTAAATATCATGCAACTATGTAAGTATCATATCAAAGCAAAATTATGGCAAAGTATACCTTGTATCGTGGAAAAGTAGTTTCGAAAAATTTCTCTATAATCCCCCCTTCTAACGGTTACCTCTAGTTGTTTATTATATGAAGTTCGCGATGTCTGTTGATACACTTCCACGAAATGAAATGACAGAGTTAGTGTAAGCTATTTTAGCAAGTATAATACAAAAAAAAAAAAAACAAAAAAAAACAAAAAAAAAGAGTAACATTTATCATAAATAATTTAAGTAATTTTACAAGAATTCCTCAGAATTGCTTACTACTTAGTTTTCGGGTAAACTTTACAAAACTACTGCACATAAGAAAAAAAATTTCTCTTCAGTTTTTAATAGCACTAAGATGTACAAGGTAGAGAGTAAGAGAACATACTACACAAGGAGGATGATTTCTTTAAAGTGCACTATTTTCCGTTTTTGGTTTTTGATATCACGCGTAATGATTGCAAAAGTTACAGTTCAACGAAAGGTGAAAGAAAAGTTAACAAAAAAAAAAAAAAAAAAGAAAAAATGATGAAAATGAACTTAAGGAAAAATTCTACATACGTTGTTGATACATAGATTTATGCGACAAAAAATCCCGAAAGAATATACGTATGAAGACTATAAGTACTTACATCCATGTGGGTACACCCTGTAAACCGGTTGCAACGTGCAGCCATGAAGTGAAGATGGTCAGTAATACGAATGCCGCTGCTTTCGTTGATGATATTCTTTTTGTTGTTGTTCTTGTCCACGTAATCCACAATGAAAAATGTTTCCTTTTAAGAAATTCCATTTTTATTATTAGTTTTCAACGTTCTTAGAGGTGACGTGTTGCCAAAGTCTTAAGTAATCTCTGGCCAACAAATAATACACCGCACACACAGTTCTAGTTTATAGATATATATATGGAATCTCCTCCTTTTCTTTTCGTTTTTTTATTTTCTATTTTCTATTTTTTTTCTTACTACCCACTGACTTTAGACAGACTATTATTGTAAGCTGGCCGTTGATAGTTTGGCTGGATTTTAGCCAAAAAAAAAGAAAAAAAAAACAAAAAACGAAATGAAGAAAAAATCAAGCAAGCTATTACCACCCAACAAAAAAAAAAAAAAATAGTAACAGAAAAAACTGAAACTATGTTTCTCACTTGTTCCTTTTTCTTAAAAGTTTTTCAACACACACTTGTACACCACACAAAAAATGGTTTTTGGCGGTAAATCGTTTTAATTCCATAGACGACATAATACACGTTCCGTACATTGATTCTGTGGTTACTATTGCCGCACTTTAGCAGAAACATTTCGTAATATCAAGAACATCAACAACTTCATCATCATGATCATTATCATCATCATCATTATCATTATCATTCAAATATTATTAATCACTTTTATACGTTTGCACTCTTTCACTACTACGCTCTCGTTGAATATTATTAAGAATCATTTCTTTGCTTTTTTCGTTTGAATTTATTATCTTGAACTTATTTTGAAGATTTTTACATTTTCAGTTGACGTAACATTTTTATTTCTTAACCACCACTACACGCTTACTAATGAGATTTTATGTTGTTTACGTTTTCAAATATTTTTCATTCTTTTTTACGGTTTTTTGTCGTGTTGTATCGTAAAAATTGGACGCCTTTCTGATAGGGCCCCGGTTCGTAAAATGTAAGTTAAATAAATCTGGAAAGATAAAAAAAAATATATAAAATGTTTAATACAGATGTAAAGCATCCAAAACAAAGCCTTAATGTAGTTTTTATGATTTTATTTTTTTTCTTTTTTCTTATTATAGCCACCATCACGTAAGGAAGATGAAAATGTAGTCATTTTGTCAATCTGTTTACAATAAACAAACATATATTGGGTTGGTTTTCAAATTTTTGCCGTCCTTTTTGCGGAATTTTTGCAACAAAATTCGTTTCCACGAAAGCAAAAAGAAAGAAAAAAATTAATTGAAAAAATCTTTCGAAAATATTTTGAAATTCAAATGCGATCGCTTTGGGTAACAATTCCACAAAAATCATTTTTTTTTTTTTTTTTTTATTAAATTTTTCCCCCTCTTTTGTGAGTGAGATTTGTACCACAAAACGACTACAACTTTTCTATTGGTTTTCAAAATTCTTGAAATTGCTTTTTTATGTGAACGCATTTAATAAACTTTGAAAAATTTTTCGCATAAATTTTTAGCAAAGATTCGTCGATTAAATCGTATAACAAAACAAACGCATTACAGTAAAGTCATTAAAAATCTTAATAAAACCTTTAGTTATCTTCCATTTTATATGAAGCTTTGTCACCGTGAAAGTTCAGCTATTGTAGTTAAATTCCCCAGCAATCATAAAATTAAACAGTACTTCGTCCAAAAAATGGAACAGAAAATATAGAGCAGAAGTCATTTAATAGCTTAAAAATGTTGGTTAGAAGAAAAGATGTGACTTATGTTTTGGATACAAGGGGAAAGTAGTTATTGTTAAATAGTCTGTATTCATGAAGAAGATGCGAAAAAAGTTTGCAATTCGCTAATGGATATTATTTCTGCGGAATTTTTATTTATTCATCCAAAAATCTAAAAAATTTTTCAAACATCAAGACTCAAAATATATCTTCAAATTATATATTGAAACTTAAACTATTTAAAAAAAATTTATATCAAGTCCGCTAAGAAAGTAGTGTTCTACTGGTACTATCTGGTACAAGCCTTGGTATAGTTACCACAAAAAGTATATTCAGCTGTCGTTAACCGTATATAATGAGTAAATTTAATTACTTTCCCTATCAAAACGATATCCACCTAAAGGTTCCCTGGATCTGAACCGAATTGAATTGATTTTTCAAGTAAAGTCGTTGTCTATATTAACAATTAGATTATTAATTAATTGATAATTAATTATGTAATTATTTTAATTAATCATTAAATAGATAAACAATTAAGTAAATAATTAAATAAATAAATAATTCATTAATTACGAGTACTACTACTGTTAGTTAAACGTTCTATATTTCTATGTTCCTCGAATTGACCGTGTTTCCACAACTTTGACTTCTAACTTCTAACACTATTTTCACAATAACCGCCATTACTGAGGAACCCATGTGATTTTTTGAGAGTATAGACTTTCAGACGACATTTGTCAAAATTTCATGGTATTCTAAAAGTTAGTTCACAAGGCAAAGTTGTTTTAGCCTAAGCCTTCGAAATACAGTTGCTGCTCAGTTGGCCAACTTGAGTCTAAAGTTTAAGGATGAATCCATGTTTCTTTCATTGTCACATATCGCATGAAAAACTCCCTTTTATTTCATCTAAACCAACTCCAAACAGCTCTCTGAATTATTAACACGTTTCTTTTTCCAAAAACGTGCACCCACTTCACAACACACTTTCTATGCATGCGCTCAAATTATTGTGTAAAACTGTAAACGCACTGCCTTCTTCGCCCTTCGCTTTACGGTCTTCGAACACTATTGAGTGCACTTTGTTTTTGTTTACCACAACAACTGCCGAATTCGGGCAAACAATGTCGTCAGCATCATTTGAGCCCGTAGAATCACCTTTTTGTTGTAGAAGAGTTGCCATAAAAATTTTCAATCCCTATTCTTGGTCTGAATGTTATTTTTTCCCATTAAATAGAAATGCTTTACAAATACACGAAATTTAAATTTTTCAATTGTTGTAAAAATTACGAAAGCGGCCCGTCACTAACACAGCTGTATTGTAACACTGGACTATTTCCAGCATGTCTGCATCCCTCGTGCTTTGGAATAATCCTCCTCCACAATAACTAGCAAACACTCACTGGGTGCAGTGCAGAGTGTTCCTCTGATCAGAGCGTTGTAAATACAGCTCAAATACCAACTACCACCTCGATACTCTCTGAAAGACCCCACCAGCGATCAGCCAACAAGGCATTCTCTAACTTTGTTAACGTAGCTAACATAGCACAAAGAGAGGCATGACGTTTACAGCTGAGACCACGTAGAGATAGAATATTCGGCACATTTACGTTCTGTCTGCCCAGAACATAGTTTACCCAACCGAATCATTGGACAGTGAATTGCCATTCTAACATCCTCTATCCCCGCTTTACTTTGGAGAACAGTATTTTCTTAAAGCTTATATTACTAAAAAGTTTATCGCAGTATATTATATAAAAATTTTATGTTAATTGAAATTTTACTGCGTACGTTCTAATTACTAAAATGTAGACATTAAAAATTTATTTAAATAAATTTTCGAAATGACTAGTGTTTGTAATGAAAAACTATACACGTATATGTATGCAAGTTACATATATACTGGACGCATGTAGAAATGTGTACAAAAATTTTTATAAGCCTAATGGTTCCATTTGGTCGCTTACAATATAATCCACTTAAGAGCTTACAGTTTGAAATGTTTTTATGGATTAACTTAAAAATCGATGAAACAAAAATTGTTTCTAAAATATAAAAAAAAAAAAAAAAAGAAAAGGAAGAAGGAGAAGAAGAAGCGACATTAAAACAAATGAAATCGAAAAGTTTGTGTTATAGATGTGTGTAGAAATCAAACTTTACCTATTGATTCTGTGTAGTAATACGTTAAAAACACATAAATTAAGGGAGAGAAAGAAGATTTTTTCTAAAAATTTCTCTCTGTTAATGTATTAACAAATCCTTTCACGTGTTGTGTGTAAATGTTAAGGACAAATGAAAATGAAAAATTGAAAGAACTAAACTGAAATTTCATTTCCAATCAATTCATGCGATTTCTTTTCACTTAATTCATTCAACAAAGTCAGATTATTTTATTTTTTTGCGGTACACAGCCAACGACGACGACATACTTGGCATTGTGTTAAACCAAAACTTGCCAAGCAATCTGCCAGTCAGCCATTCAGCCATTCAGCTGGAGTCAAACAACTAATCAGACGTCCAACTAACCAACCAACCAGTCAGTCAGTCAGTTACTCGGTTAGTCAGTCAGTCAACAAAGTAACACCCTTTCGCTTGCAAGAGTTAAGAGGTTTTCTTTCAAGTCATTCTCACGCTCGATTGAATACATTTTATACAATTATTCTCTAACTAATCTAATCGAATAACCATTCAGTTCCCTTTCTTGACTTGGTTGAATTTTTTTTTGTTTTTCTTTTCTTTTTTGTTTTTTTTTTCTTCTTCCTTACTATGTTGCTTTCCTTGCTAGCTTGGTCTCGTTTTTTTTTGTTTCCAGAATGCCTTCTGTGTTCATTCAATCATATCAATTTAGTTAGGAATAGTGCTCTCTAGATTCCACTGTATGTGTTTGTGTGCGTGTATATATATATACATACTTACTTACACACACGCATGCATATTTATATATACATAAATAAATTTCTAGAATTCTGGTTCCGTTATTGTTCAACGCTTTGTTATTATTATTGTTGTTGTTGTTCTTACTATTACTGTTGCCGTTTCAGTGAATGAGTTGATTTCTGTCTGTTTAACGTCCTTTTCTTTGCCTTAATTGAACATATCAATCATTCTGTTATCGAAAGAAATTCAACCAAAATAAGATTAAATGACATTAGCGTTACATTTATTTACACACACAATGATTGTATAAACTGTAGTTAAATAGCTGGCAGCAACTGCTTCGCCTGACATTTCTTTTAAGAATATTAAGGAAAAAGGAAAATCAAAATTTCTTTCTTTGTCTTTCTTTCTTTCAATTGCATTGCATTGTTACAAGTATTCTTTTGCTTTTGGCCTTCTGACCATGTTAATTAGTCTCATTTACAGTTCTTACCATTAAATGAAATCTCAGGCAGACGACGTTCGTATCGTTTTTAATCTTAATTTTTTGTATTCTTTTTTCTTTTTTTCTTTATAGTTCTTTATGTGTTTTCATTTACTCGATGATTTCCTTTTTTGTTTTAGTTTTTATAGTCAATTCTGAAAATGCATTTCTGTTGTTTTTCTCAACCTCTTCTACAACAACAATAACGACAGCAACCGACCGTATTGACGATGCTTGAGATAAATATGTTAATGAAGTGTCAAGGTGGTATCGTACTTTAATTGATTTCAATGTAAACTCTGTTTATTATCTGCAGTGAGTAAGTGTTTCGTTCAGTTTATTTATTTATTTTTTTATTTTATATATATATTTATACTCCATAAGATATTGATAAACTTTAAAAAAAAATCTGAATCAGTTTAAGATTCATTCAGTTTCAAGTAAAAATGTTTTTTAGTCATGTTTCTTGGCTTTCTTAACATGCTCTTGACATTTACATGAATTTAGTAATTTATTCGACGACTGAATATATTTACTTTAAATTCTAAAAATGTTATCATTAATTTTTTTAACATTTTATATAAATTCTCGATACGATCACATACTGTCACTATGAACTCAATGCTCTATGAACGCAAATTGTTTTTTAGATATTTTTAAAAACCGTCTGCCAACCCGTTTGTTAATGTTACAACTCATTACTTAGTACAAAAAACCTAAAGCTGGATTGAACTTTTAATGTCATCAGTCGTAACTTTGGAAATGAGTGCAGTAAATCCAAGATTGGGTTGATTTGTTTTTTGGGCATTAACGAACAAAATTACGAAGATTACGATTGAAAAGGAGCTGAAAAAATTTAAATGCTCCACAGCCTCAGATCGTGTAAATGTTTGCTTACGATACCACAGGTCCAAAGCGCGAGTAGTCTCTCCCTTACGAAACTGATATTTTATCTAAATCTGAGAGAAAGTGATGGCCAACGATAGACAATATTTTGGACATTAAATGTATGAATAGTTTTTTCAAATAAAGCCTTAAATGTCAAAAAAAATGGCGGTGACACCTAATAAATATCGAATTATTTTTATTTACTTTTCTTTTTTATTTGAAATTTCGCTTAAATATTAAAAACACTAACAATTCTAATACATATAAACATAGCGTCATAGGTAGTGACAGCAGGTACGAAAAAAATTAAATATTAAACAACCAGTCAATATTCTATGCTGTTTTAAATGTTTGTGTAACTCTTCACGTAGTGAAGCTAACTTCACTTTCGTTACTAAAGAATTTATCTTTGCTTTCATCAATAAATGAGGTAAGCAGAATGTGTTGTCGTAATAAAGTCCTTCCAACTTTAGAATACATCTTATAGGGACATACATTCTATGTATTTGTTGAGTTACATTATCGAACAATAAATCGTAAAAAATTTTACAACATTTTTGAGTTTATTAGTTATTAAGAACCCTCTTTAATTTGCATTCATATCTGCGAACACATTCGTTATTTGTATTTAGCACAAACTCGTCCTTGCAAAAGCACCCTTCAATACAAATCGACGGGCAGTTTTTTAGTGGGGTATAAAGTTTACATTTAGGTGGACAAGGTGGTCCACATTCTTTATATGTTTGTCTAGCAGTGCAATAATCTGAAAATATACTTAAAAACCTTGACTGAATTGTAATTGTAAAATAATTGGAAGATTACATACCTCGGAGAGTTTTAAGTGCCATGGATAATCCACCAGGAGTTACCAGGATAATTAAAAATATTAAACTTAATTTATACATCGTTTCTAAGTAACTTCTTAACTGCTTTATAAGAAAATCGTGAAATGACTGAATAGTTTCTTTTAGTAATAATTGCTTTTTATAAGAAATACAGTTTTTGAATATTAATGATCAAAGACTACCACTAATCATCACATATTGTAAAGCAAGTGCGAGAGAGTACGGTTCTATCTATTGGGGCGGTTCTTAATTGCATATTTACATATTTGTCGTCAGAATATCAGATTGTTTTGTCGTTACGCTGTATAATAATCAAAAACAAGTATCATAAAGTCGGTACGAATTCCGAATTGATTTGTCTGTCCATCTCTCAAAAATTACTAATAATCCAATGCTCCAGCGTCCCAGTCTTAGTTCAGTAAGAGACGAGGCTTGTCGGATGCTAGAAACCCATAAAGGAAAAAATCGCAAAATTGATTGAGGCATATCTGACATGACAACAACAAACTAATAACTGCTTCCTCTTTGTATAAATACGTATTAAATGAAGATATGGAAATTTAATTTTATCTTACTACGCTGGACAAAAAAAGTAATTAACAAGAACTTAAAAAAATTACCTGAGAAAAAATACAAGTTAATGAATTATTCGATCTTATAAACCACTCCAACGTTTGATCTACATATGCCCACTTTAAGATCTAAGTCTAGAAACCAAACAAGTTAGAATTTCAAGAAAAAAAAACCTAAACAGATGTGACGGCAAAGTCTTAAATATAACAAATCATAATGTGAGAATGTGAAATCATATGGTGAGAATGAGAGATTAGAACGCATGTTTTATTAACGCATAGATTTGCGCTTTCATGAGACCGTTAAACCGCTATACCAAGAAGAAAAGAGTAATTTTCAATTGCCTTCAAAATATAGTCCATCTCTTCCAATATCAGTACTGACTTTATACACTTACTGAGATACAGTCTGGTTTCTGGTTCCCGGTTTCAATGAATTTTTTTTTATTCTTTGAAACAACTCAACATGCGCACACACGCTCGGTATAGGAATTGGAAACTGAAAAAAGTTCTAAGAAACGACATCAAAGTTCTTGAGGGAATAGTATCAATGCCAGATTGTTATGAGCCTCTTTAAGAGATAATTTCATCTCTTGAATCAACTTTTTAAAATTCTTATAACAATTTTTGAACTCTCCCTTCTAGATTTCTTGTTTTAGCACTAAAACCGAACATATAAACTGAGACTTCCCAATTTCATTTCAATATTAATAAACGTCTTTGCTCGTCTTTTATTTGTAACAAAAAATTTATAAATTAAATATTTACGCAACCTATTTTTTTATTGTAACAACTGCAGAGCAAGAGAATTTTATAGTAGATGAAGGATTGAGTATACGTACAAGTTTCACGCGGTAATTCAGTGCAGCTAATTAAAGAGTGTACTATTTAATTTTTTTTTTGAAGCAAGTGGCAACTCTGAAATTTGGCAGCTATCACCTGTGATTGTTCCGATTACTAGAAATAAAGCGTTACACAAAAGAAAAATTCGTTATAATTGTGGAAACACATTACCGTTCCCCAAAAGAGGAATTTTCGGTCGGACAAATGCAACTAACACGTCAACAATTGGAAAGGCGGTCAAAAAATTTGAAAAGACTGGGTCCATCATAGACAGTACTTCTCGTTTGCGTCGACATATCTGCCGGTTTCGTGAAAACATTGCTGCTGTAAACGAAAGTATCGCGAAAAACCCAAAAACGTCACTTCGGCTTGGTTCTAAACAATTCCGAATTTCACGAAAAACAAATAAAAACATTACAGTTGGGAAGAAGGGACCGTTGCGTCCCTATCACATAATTCCTAATACAATTCTTCGTTTATTTTCGTCATGAAATATCGAAGATTACGACTTCTTACACAGAAGCAGTTTCATACCTGTATACATCTTCTTACATGGGAGCGGTTCCAAAACGTCAAACGATGTAGTCCAAATTTAGCAAATTTTACTTTCTATTGCTGTTTTATCGTAAAGTACTATAAATTTAGACTTTATTGCTATATAAAGACTTACGCTTTACGTGAATGATTATACGGAGTGGGGTCCGAAAAATAGACTCAGGTAGTGCAGTTAATTTTTATATGAAATTACTATTAATTATTATAAAGTATTTTATTTAATACATTAGAAATTAAAATTTTTGCAATAAACAGATTTTCGTGGGAACAGTTACAAGCGCAACGTTCAAAAGATTGTCTCAGCTTATATAAATTGTTCGTTGCAATTTAGTATGCCGAAATAATATTAGCCAGCGATTTTTCTCGAGATATTTTGAAATTTAAGTGTGTTTTTCATATGACGAATTAAAAAAAAATGCGTAATACAGGGAGTGATCGTGCAAACTATCCGATCCAATCCGCTTTCAATAGAGTTAATCTTTTGCTTTAATGTATCAAATTTCATCAAAACATTTCAAAAATTACGGGAAACGCACTTTGGACATCACACGGATAGACAAACAGACAATTATCAAGAGATTCAGAAAAACATTCCGAATGGAATCAAGACTTCAACGAGTATAATAAGGAAGTAAGAAAGTTATATTCAACTGACGCCGAATATAGTCCACTACGACTCTTTCCATTACATCAATATTTCATATGTTTCCTTGTTTACCTTATGAGTTAGAAATCTAAAAAAATAAAAATTGTGTCACTTATGATTTTGTGCGGCCGTGACCGATTTTTCTCTTTTCGAACTCAATAGCGTGGGCATTACAACTCTTCAGCTTTCTACCTTTTATAATTTACATGCAATGCGTGAAATGCAATACATGAAAATTCACTATTTTCACTCTACTGAGGAAGTGGTTTTTGACCGATTTGCGTAGAAGAACAAGAGCGTGAACAACACCCAAGCAGACACCAAGGCAGACAGCTTCTTTTGACTTTTTTTTTTGGAAGCTGCAGCAAACATTATAACGGAACTAGTATACTCCCGTTCCTCGTTGGTGGATCATCATATGAATGTTCCACGCTTCCATACAGACTTAATATATCCAATACCATAAGTGTTGTAGGGCATAAAACATTTGGAAATATCCATCGCGTGCATCATTAACATAAGGGACATATGATATATGCAATACAAGATCAAGATCTTTCTTATTTGAATACAAGCTAAAGATAAATACAAAAAATTAATTAATTAAAACCGAACCGAATAAAATTTCTGTACTGTTTTTATATATACACGTCGAAGACCCGGTAAGGTACCTACAATCCCTTGAAACAGCAGCCAGCTATTTAACCGATCCTCTACCAAATCTTTTAACTTGGAAATAATCGTTATTTTTTTGCAATTTTCTATTGTGCACTCAATCGACTCAATGCGCCTTCACCAAATTAAAAATTTCAGCTTTTGAAAAAGCAAAAAAGGATTTTGCAAAGTAATTTTAAAGAATTGCTACACTTGCCTTCTTCATTTTGCTTTTGGCTAAGAAATTGTTGCAAATCATTTAAAGAAAAAAAAAACAAAGAAAACAGGAATCAAGCGTGATTCCTTCACCAGCCCGTCCTATAACATCCACAATCTTCTTGACGTAGGTATGCAGCTTGCTTTTAGTTTGAAATATGCAGATCCCTCTAAACTCTCTCTGAAAGATAATTTTACGAATAAATAATTTGAGCCGATAGCCTTGGACGATAGTGTTCATCTTATTTATTTCATTGCTCTAAATATAATTTATAACAATATAAGAGAAGGATAAAAAGCTGGTATCCAGCTTTCTTTTTTTTACCAATAGTCCGCAATTAATAAAAATTTATTTGCGATTATACGTATTTTCTCCAATGAGGCATTCGACGGCGTCAACACATGTTTTATTATTATCTAGCACTAAGGGGTCCTTGCAAAAACAGCCTTGAACACAAATATTCGGGCACGTTCGATTGTAGGGTTTACATCTAGCTGGACAAGCCGGTCCACACATCAAGTATACTTGGTTTTCCTCGCAGTAATCTAAAGAAAAAACTTTCCTTAAAAATCTTAACTCGATTGGAATGAAAGAATATAAACCTGGGGAAGTCCTAATCGTCCTGGACATATCGATCAATGTTGAAATTGCAATAAAAAATATGAAACTTAATTTGAACATTTTCTTATAAATAACTTTTGACGACTTTGTAAGAAACAAATATAAAATGACTGGATACTTGCTTTCAAATTTATTCGGCTTTTATAGGAAAATGAATTGCTGGTTGACACTGTCTATACGAGCGGTCCTTAATTTTTAACTTTCCTTACACTTACTTTATTGACCAACACAGATTTTTTATGTAACAATTTCCGTTTATTCGCCTATCCGCCCTTTAACGATCAAACCGGTTTTTTCAAGTTCGTACAAATTGACCATAACTAAATACATCGCTTATCAAGTCTAATAGAACATTTTCAACCGAAAACGTACATCCAAAAAATAGTCATATCTGACATGTCCACGATGAACAAAACTAAACAAAACAAAACTTAATAATAAACTTAGAACATTTGGGACAAAAAAAGTTTTTACATATCTACGATGATCGGTGTCCGATATCCATTCCATTTTTTTTCTACGGTTTTGCTCAGATGAATTATAGATCTCTGATGTGGTAGACTGTACTTGTATTTTACTTCATACGTATTATTGCACAAGGAAAAAAATTCGTGAAAAAAAAAAATAGAGACCAATTAATATTTTAAACCACATTCACTTTCATGAAGCACTCTAATTCTCGGTCTACATACATCTGTTTTAAGATCAAATGTTTTACTCAAGTTGCAGTTTTAATAGAAACTTAAACACATCTGACTTGAATTTTCATACTAACAAAAAACGACAGTCTTGTCCATTTACATGCTTACGCAAGCGGAATGATTGAAGAAAACAGAACGATCTTATGTATCTATTGCTTTACACTAAATACATAACGAAAAATGATTTCTGCTTCCAAAGTATACCCCGTCGCTTGAAAATCAATTGCTCCAGCACTTAATTCAATTCTGAAGACACGAGGTATACAGCTCTACAGTCCTGCAGTCATTCTTGTCTTATTTCTGCAATTGACTTAAGCAACACCTAATTTTACCCTTGGAATGTTGGGCTTGTTCTTCTACGCACTAATTTATTCTTTGCTAAAAGAGCACCGTAAAGCAATATTACGAACATCCTAGCATTATCATTCTTAGCGTTCCCTATTGATAGTTCCATTCGTTTGGAACCAAACATTGTATACTCTATCCACCTGATTTCCTCAAATAGGATCGCCAAGCATTGCTTTTGGATATCCTAAGACAAGCACTGTTTTTCGCTTCTTCTTCATTTAGCACTCCCGCCTTTCGAATCAAACAATAGTAGTAAAGTTTTCCGCGAGTGACACTTATCTGACACAAAACTTGACACGAAAAGGTTATGCCGATGAACCTGCTACACTAATACTTCAACATTATGTTGATTACTAGATTACTAAACTTACGATATTACATTTTATATCTCACAAAAACCTTCTCATGCGAACATCCTTTATCAAACGGCGGCAACTTATTTGCACTCCTAATATTTATGTATGTAGATATAACATACGTATATATGTATTGTTGTATTCTTGATAAATTTCAAATTCTGAATTGTATGTATAATAATGTTAGTTTGTCCGTTTGTTCATTTGTCTATCTCCGCTTGTAAAGATTGATATCGTTTCCATTGAAAATTTTAGATTTTTTAAATAGAAAAATTTCTTCGGAACTTTAGTAAATAAGTGCTTTGCTTTTTCATATAAATGGATTGCTTTTTTTAACAACGAAAATAGCATAATAATGGGCAAAATTACAGTAATTACGATAAAACCTCAAAAAATTGCAATAATTACGATATAACTTCAAAAGGAGAAATCAAAGATTGTCGCTTCCAAAATTAGACCACGAAAATGTTTCCTTTCGATATCCAAATTTTCCTGAAACTGCAATTTAATTTGCTTTGATTTCTTTGTCGGGCCAGGATCGGGCCAGAAGGGGACATGTACAAGGGATGGCCAAATTATTATGAACACCACACAATATTTCCCGCAACCTGTTAGCTTTGTGGAGCAATCGTAGATTTGACTGAACATTGTTCTCCGATGAGAAAAATTGCCTTTCAAACTTAGGTTTTATTCTATGTGGAACACGTTAAGGTTGTCGTTAGTTTGCTGATTTCAAAACAAATTTTGTAGACACCTACAATGCTGAACGGAGTGTACACCTAAAAGAGGCGGTTACAGCAGAAAGTAAGCTTCAAAAACAAGGGGTTCAAAAGACATGAAAATATTGCACAATAAAATTATTTTCTAAATAGGTACCGGGTATCGTGCTTACCTACAGTCAAATAAATGCATTGTGTCATAGGTAGACGACTACAATGGCAAAATTACATGAACTAAAGTTCATGTTCTCCAGATCTAAACCCCAACAACTAATAACTATTTGTACATCTCAAAAGGACGATCTGTGGGAAAAAGATTTGGATCAAATGGTGTTATCAGAGTTTTGAAAAATCCTTCTATAAAAAAGACATCAAAACTATTGGTGGTCAGGAGGATTCGACTAATTGTATTAATTTTAAAGACGACTATGTTCATGAATAAATTCGAATTTTATGAAAAACAAACGTTTTGCTCCTTCGATGTCTTGCATATTTTTGCCCAAGGGTAAAGGCGCAGTTGATATGCCTAAGCCGTTTGTACCTTTGGCTGAATGAGTTTTGAAATCAATTTATGGAAAGCGAATACCTGATCTTGACCTTCATTCTCTCTATTTCCATTAAATTAATTTCTACAGTTATCTTGGTCCATTAATTTTTGTTTGTCAAAAACCTAGAAACCAGAATTTGGAAAACATGAAAATTTTGTTTAAAGCTTCGTATAGCTAATCTCCCTATTTGTGCTTAGTTTACTTATTAAAGTCATTGGAATCAACGACGAAAGTCGCTTGCAACCTTGTAAAGATCTCTCCGTAATGAAAGATGAAACAACTGCATACTTTTTCGGTTTGTTTACCAAACTATTAGTTGCTGCCGTCCAAAGTCTTATAAACGGTTTCGTAGGATTTAGAAATACCTTCGGTAGTCGGTTTTTGAACTTTTAATTTCATAAGGAATGAAACATATAAAGGATTTAAAGATCAAATCAAAATTTTTGATTACAAAAAAGTTCACTTCAAGTCGTACAATATTTCAGTCTTGTTGTTCATTTTTATTTCCTTTCCACTTAAGGAACTAATTCCGGAATTTTAACTTAAGCAAATTTCACATTAAAATTCTACATAAAATGATATTAAATCCTTTTCTAAAACCAACTAAAAGTGTAACATAAATAAAATGTTTACACATACATTTTTTATACTTAAATAAATACAAAATTCATGGGATGTGGAGAAGGAACAGGAAAAGTATCGGATTTAACATTTATTTGTATTTCCTCTGTATGGGTTGTTTCTGCCAAACTTTTTAGCCAGAGGTCATTTATTTAAATATTCATCATGTCAACAACAGTCATACCAACCGTCAGTTCTTAGAAAGTGAAAAAGAGGAACAGAGATGGAAGAATACGCATAGATTGAGAGAGAGAGAAAGAGGGAAAGAAAAAGCTTTGCTACAAAACAAAATTGAAAAAAATTTAAATCCAAATCCAAATACCACACGAGCTCGCAATTGCCAACAGGCTATGAACACGAACAACAGCAGCTCTTGAGTTACAGTCAGAGTTTTTATTTATTTATATTTTTTTTTTTTTTTTCAACTTTTTAGAGTCAAGTATCTAACAAATATGAAGTAGACGAGAGTATCACGTATCTATACACAAATGCAAGAAGAGCCCAAACCTCATATTCCTGCCTAAGAAGTTAAGTTAAATGAAAAAAAAGTGAAAGCGTGGGATACATGAATATATATGAATATATGAATATGAATACATAGGCAGGCAGACATCTATGTTATGCTTGCAATATACAAAATACAAAATTGGTCTGAATATTGACACACACACACACACACACACACACACACATACATATATACATAAATACAATGCATATACCCAGTTAGTAATGCATGTATGTAAATATTTCTTATAATTTATTTAGATTCAATTTTTTATTTCACTTCAAAAAAAGTTTTATATTTTTCTTCTCTTTCTGTCCTTAAGGAATAAATGAATAAAACATAGGAGCACTTGTGTAATAAGCGTATAAAACAGCAATAAAATAAAATGTAGCCTTAGGGTCTAAGTGCTGGAGAAGAAGAAGAAGCTGAAGTAGTAATTCATATATGTGTAACACGTGTGTGTGTGCATGTATTTGTGTGTATAGGAGCATTTTGTTATATTTAAATGAGGCTATTTAGAGTAAAGTGCGCTAGAGTTCAGTTCAAATTAATAAGAGGCAACGACAAAAACAAGAACAACAAAAACAACAGCAACGATAATGGCAATAACAACAGCAACATCAACATCAACATCAACAGCAGCAGTAACACTTTAAACATCACTTAACGGGTAAATTTATGAAGCAATAAAAACGCAACGCCTGATGCCTGTCATGTCAATTGTCAACGCACATATTTAATGAAATGTATCGTAAATAAAAGCGGACACACTTGTAAACAAATTACATACATACATGCATGCATACACCTATGCTTCTTTGTATGTACGCGCGACTACTGTGTTTATACCAACTCTTGCACTCACTCTTATGCTTGCTTTTCATTTTCGTATAATTTTTGTTGTTTTATAGCCCATGTGTTAAATACATAATTTGCCAGCCAACGCAATGTCACTTGTATGAATGTTCGAGATATCATGCATTATATATATATTTACATATTGTGTGTGTGTGTGTGTGTGTAAGATAGTTAAGATTTTCAGTACTTTCATTATTGTTATTCTTGTTCTTTCCGGCTTTCCTGGTCTATCTAGTTTTTACTTAATTTTATTGCCAGAGTGTTGTGATTTAACATTTTCTCTGTGATTACTTTACTGATTCGGCGACTCGTCAAATGCAAGGTAAACTCAGTATACCAAGTTTATTCTTTTAGTTGTGATTTAACGAAACATTTCTTACACACACGCCTAGGTATTATTGTAACGGTAAATAGAAGTAGAAACCATTAATGTAGCACTTGTGTCGCAGAGACGATTTTTTGTAAACAACCTATCAGCTATTGTAAGCAATGAATATATTTAATTGATTTTTTTTAAATTTTTATTTAAAATTTTTTTTTTAAAATAAATTTATTTTGATTAGTTTTTCTAAAGAGCTTTATGTTGGTTATGTTTTTATGCAGGAGGAGATTGTAGATAAACCCTGGCATCAAGTGAGCAAAGTGGGAATGTTCAAGATGCCATTTGATAGGAGAAAAAATAAAAGAGTTGATATTGATTGCCCGATATGGATACTCGGCTCAATGTTGAAAAAGCTTTAGCTTACTGCGCACCAGCACATTCAGAACTATCAACTTTCGCGACTTCCTGATCACCCACCCAAAAAAGTCGAGTAAAAGTAAAAAAAATAATAATTTTTCTGTATCGTGGCATAAAGCCGGTATCGTGGATATTGCACAATGCCGTTCAAACCATATATAGAAAAGCTTAAGTCCGTATATAGCTGATGACGAAAAACCAAAGATTTACTTTCTTCTAACATGCTTATTAAGGTCATCCATAAACACTATCAATGCTTGTTTTACTAGTACACTACTAGAGGCTAAAGTAACTATTTAATGACAGCTGTCAGTACTCACATCTATTTCCTTTTCTATTCCGCTCTAGTGCTAGTTTAAGCAGACTAAACAGATTAGGTTTTGACGGACACTTCTTGTGAATGTTTCAAACTTCGTTTTTTTTTAGACACAACAAGGAGTGAATTGATGAGCAAATTGAAATAATGTGATTAGGTACCACCACGTCGCTGCTGTCATCAGTTTCACTCATACTCTCTCCGCTATAAGCCAGCAAGCTTCTGGTTCAACTTTTGTCGTTATTGTTCTGGAATACTTTTTAGGTAGATACAGCCAGAAATTGCGGATTCATTATTGAAATTATCTCGTAAAATATCAGACCTTTTTTCATTAAGCAACGCGGATCCATATATAAAGCAGAGCAACCTTCTTGGTTAGGACGCGTACTTCCTTTGCAATTTGCTTTCTTATTGTCTGTCTGTCTGTGTGTCTGTCTGTATGTATGTATGTCTGCTTGTGTGTCTGTCTGAGTGTCCACCTGAGTGTCTGTATGCCTCTCTATCTGTCTTTCTGTCTGTCCGTCCGTCTGCATCTGTCTGTCTGTCTATCTTACTGTCTGTCTCCCTCTCTTATTAATAATGTAAGCCCTTAAACCCATGCTACATTGATATTCTTCTTTGTAGTAGTAGTAATCCTCAACTGTAAACTAAAGTTCAGATTAAGGAATCTTTGCTCTACGTACATTAGGAGCAACTTTTATTATTACATATTTTCGCCACTAAAGAAAGTTAAGTTCAATTAGTGTCCAAAAAAAATTTTCACTTGTAAGCGAGAAAGATCTTACGAAGTTCGCCTAGTACTAATAATAACCAGGCCAAGATTTTCTTCTTTAACTTTTTAAATGCGTCTTAATCGTTTTTCTTTTCAATTTAAAAACCCCTTGTAGGCAGCAATCAATTCAAGTGGTAAACATTCAAAATTCATTACAGACCATATGCACAGATTTTCTGTTGATTTCTTTACTTTTTTTTTTATTTCATTCGTTTTTTTTTTTCTTTATACTTTTCTTGCACAGAAATAAAGATAAACTTATCTGATTTTTTTCATTCATTAACTCATTGATTGAGTACTCGAGGCATATGCTTGCATACACACATGTGTATGTATGTTTGTTTGCCTTTAAGTGGTTGATAACCTCACTACACAGTGTTCAACAAGTTTTCAACACTTGTAGTAGTATGACGACTGCTTGCTGAGGTCTTCTCATCGTCTTCTTCTTCGCCGTTGTAAAGTTTACTTATATACACAACGAGTCATATATTGACTTAATATATGTGGGCAGGTGATGTTTTTGTTCTCCTTAATCACACACCAACTGCATTTCTTTTTTATTTCTTATTAAATTGACACAACGTATTTGGTCGTATCGAGTCGAAATCCAATAAAATAGATAATGATTTGAATTTATATAAAATAAATGTATGAAAATTAAGTAAAATTAGAAAAAAATAAATTTCAGCTTTGGGTTATAGGAAATAATGTATTCGTCGTCTGTATAAGCAAATGACTATAATTTAAATTTAAATTTGTTTTTTATAATCACTACAGGAGGTATTTTAAAGTTTTTATAAAAGAAAGAGATATTTGTCGCAGTTTAGATCAACTAAGCGAATGTTTTTCTTTAGAGTGAACAGCGTAGATAATTTATCGATCTTATTAATTTATCTATCCGTCTATTGGAATCCCGATTAAAACCTCAAACCCCTTTATTAATTATTTGCTTCTGAAATCCACCTTTTTCTCTTGGCAGTTCGACTTTACAAGTCAAGTACATAAAGCAAAAATTTTGACACCAAAAAACAGCGACCTAGAAAAATCTATCAACTATTAATAGATTTGTTTACATAGGATACCATTTAGAGGCGATATATGAACAAATTGCAGACCAGACATTTTATTGGTAACTGTACTCAATGTCCAGTTTCATTTCGTGCGAATTTTCAACAATCTTTACATTAATCGCCAGCCGCATAAGGCGCCTTTCCTTAATTATAGTAGTGGGTTAAAAAGAGGAAATTCCTTTATGTAGATTCTTTCAGTTTTAGGCGATTTTCGTAACAATATTTTCGTCATCACTTGATATAGCCCATAAAATGTCCGGAAATATTTCTCTAGTATTGTTAATCGTTTTAATGCTATTCATGTTTCAGGTCTGCAGATAATTAATTTGCAACATGAAAACAACAAAAACTGGCTTTGATTATTACGAAGGAACTGTGCGATATCTCGCCAACGGCTTGTAACGGACCATTATGAAAGGCGAAACATCTCGTCATGGGCTCTTAACGACGAATGAGCAAACACGAAATATCTCGTCATTAGTTCCTAACGACGAAATAGTAAACGCGAAATATCACCGGCCCCCAACGACGAAATAGTAAACACGAAATATCTCGTCGTGCGTCCGGAATGTAAGCACGCTTCCTTAATTTGCTTTTTGTTTACTTTGCCATACTTAGCTAATAGTTTATATATCAGTATCTAAATTATACTTTGAACATATGTGGCTTGCCTTGTAGGAAGAACTTTCTATTAATAGGAATTGGATCGAATTTTTGGAACTTAGATAAATCTAAGCAGAACCTAACAGAAAAAAGATTCCATATTAGTGTGAATAATAGATACACTGATTATTCCATCATTACTTTCTAAGCATATCTAGACTTGAGTCCTGTTAAGGCTGTTACTTCAACTAATATACATCAGGAAGAAACTTTTATGGTCCGGAGAAAAATAAACCATCTATTTTACCCCTAAATCAGTTTTCGAAATAAATGATTTTCAGAAGCTGGGATAAAATAATTGCAAGTCACTTCTAAGCCTCCGCCCCTGCCCTCAATAGTTAGATTTTTTTCTTTTTTTTTTGCCCTAATAATGCGGATATGAATGCCTTCGAAGAACCGTGTTCGTTTATCAATAGGTTGATTGAATCGAATAGTCCTGTACGTGCCCTACAAATGAACTAAGTGATATGGCTATGACCTACAGAGAGGTTTTAGTTTGTGCAAAGCATAGCAACGTAAACTAAAAGATTTTCGTTTCCTTAGTCAAAAAAGAAATCATTTTTTCTCAATGTAATTATAGTTTTGAATAATTCCTCAAAGTGAAATAAAATCCAAAATAATTACCTAGAAGAAATAACGTATAAATCAAAATATTTCAAGCATAATTTATTATGAAAGATTATGTTTTCTTTCTTTTTTCTTTTCATATACCATAAACATAAAAAATTTCCATAATTCCTTGCACTTATCATGGTAGAAAGCAAGTATATTAATGGCGTCAGTAAGTTTGCAATAACCATAAATAGTCTATAGGAAGAGAACTTCTAAAATTATTCGTACATCTTAATAGGTGCAGATATCGTACATCGTAAATAATAGATATAGAAGAGTAATCCCTGAAAGTCTTTATATTTTCAATTGTCTGTTCGCGTATTTCTTACTTGGAATCCGGAAAGCTTGAAGAAACCAATACTAGGAAAGCTAAACATTAGACCTTCAATTTTTCAATTTACAGCATATGATTGAAGGCACCGGATAACTTAGATCATGTGTGCGTCTTTGTTGGTATTTTTTTTTATCAATGGAATTTGAAGAACTCAGTTTTGCCGCTGACTTGCTAATGGCACTTCTTAACAACTCTGCTGCGGTTGCGGACTAGATCTTTAGTATACATCCTTTGGTTCAGTGAGTTGAAATAGAAGAAAATCGTAACTTGAATAGAAATATGTTTGCCTTTAATTATGAATTCAAAAATGTTTGAAATAATGTGTAAAATATAGAATATGATGTGGCAGGCGATGCCAACCATGTTTTTCTAAAGTTAAAAAAACAAATATTTAAAAATATTGAAATATTTTCTAATCCTTAGGGTAATAGGAATTCGTCTTTAAAAATTTAAAGAGTTTTTACTTACTACACACGAACTAAACATTTTTCTAGAATATAAAGAAGAAAACTTTTTTTTAAGTATTAATCCATCTTTTTCATTTCAATTTTAATTAAATATTTTTTTTTTATTTTATGCTTTATGCCAGAGCACAGGTATGTCGGCCCATAAACAACATAAATTTTCTTTCTACTCATCCAACCGGAAAATAAATAAAATGAATTCTTTTCTTCTCTCCTCTCTACTTAATAACTAAATATAAAATATATGAAGAAAATGAAATGTGTTTATAAAATATTCAATTTCTCTTCAGGATATTTCTGTGTTCTTTTGTGTAAACAATAACAAGGAGAAAAATTAAAAATAACAACAACAACAACAATAACATTAATAATTTTTATTTCACTCTTAGAGCAGTTATATGGCCTTTAGCTATTTAACATAGTTACCTGGGGAACCAAAGACCGAAACAATGTCCTTACAAAACATTTCATTTAATATGATTATTCGACCTGAACTGTGATGTAAGCAAGAAGAAGAATAAGAAAAAGAGAGAGAAAATATCGCGAAAGACAAAACTAACACAAGTTCTCCTTTCAGAATGACTAGAAAAAAAAAGAAAACAGATACAAACAAATCGTACAATCACATGTACACGCTGTACAACACTCTTCTGAAACATTTACAGAAACTAACAAGTCATGATAAGGTTCTATTCTGACTGCATAGCATAGCAATGTTAAACAGTTCTTTGTATCATAAATTTTAAATGAATTTCTGTCTAGAGTTAAAAAAATAAAATTGAGTAAAAAACTTTTCATGTCAAGTCAAAAGTGAAAAAATCCACGGAAATGCCATAACAGTCACACAAGTGAACAATAAAAAACAGTGTGAAATGTCATAGAAATGATAAACGTAAGCAAGCACCTTTAGTAAAGTTAGTTATATGACCAGCATATCTACTATGGATTGTACATAAAAGATTCTCTTCCGTTGCGTTGTCAATTGCATTTAAAGAAATTTTCTCAAATCTAGTCTGAATGATAATTCAAAAGTGGTTGAGTCGCTTGTGTGTGTGTGTGATAAGCCCTTAAAAAAAAAAAACAAAATAGGTTCGCTTTTAAGCATCAAATCCAGTTACCTCGAAAAGAGAGTTTAAGTTTTATTTTAGAGTACAATTAAAGAATGACTGCATGTGGTCTGAAGTTTTTCCGTAAGCAGAGATAAAATGAGAGATTTAACTGTACTGTGTAGAAAAAAATTTGGGCGTGGGATGCGCTCGCCGGATCCCAGGGTTCGTCCACAAAAAATTTCTTTCTTCGTACAAAGTTTTGGTAGGAAATCCGCGTTTCGGTTTACTAGAATGCACTTTATTTATTAACTTAACACTACGATTGACAAGATAATTGCCGATGGGGATCGCTACTATTTTATAAGAAATACTCGTCTTATGATTACGCGGAAGGTTGGCCGTTGTCCAGAGAAAGAGAGTGAAAATCCGGATCCAATGTTTCTTATTGGGATTCAGACACCTTGGCTGTCATCTGGCTTTGACTTCCCGCTATGACTGGCTACACCACACCTTACCATATCCCAATTGGAAAACACCTGCTTTCCCGTCGTCCGTCCCGTCGGTTTTATGATTATTTATAATATTGAAAAATTAATGAATAGTATAAAGAATTTATAATGTTAATGAAGTATTGATAATAATAATAACAATGATGAAGATTTAGATAGCTTAGCCTATCATCCTACGCGGACAAAGAACATGTGAGGTCAAAACGAGGGACGACTTTGTGTCCTCATAGCACATTTTCAATATATGTTATGGACTCACTTTCGCCGAAGAACGAATGAAAGTCGTCAAACTTTTGTTTAAAATCTTATCGAAAATGTTAGTGCAGTTTCAAGGTGAAAAATTTAAGTAATAAGTCAAGACAGCTACACAGAAGCGTTTATATAAAATTTATAACTCAAACATCCATGATCTCTATTTACGCGAAAAATCTAAAACAATTTCTTGACGAGATCGAAAATCTCTCTCTCTCGCTCTCTCAAGGCCTCTCAAGTGAGATAGAACCATACATCTTCGTCGAAAACTCATCGAAAATTTAATAAAAAGAGTAATGATTTGCCATTTAAGCGGCGGTGACCATTTGTCGGATATTTTATCCCATACTTAATCGAAACTTATCTACCTTACGGTGCCATAAAGACATCAAAACTCACCCGCAAAAACATTTATTTTCGTTTTCAAAATGAAAAAGTAGTACACTCTTATTGAGGCGTTCATTAGCTTAATTTCATATGCAAATAAATAAATAATTTCACATAAGTAAGTAATTGTCTAATATGAGCTTGAAGTGATTTATATACAATCAGACAATTAACGCCTCCCTTTGCCAAAACAACAAAGCTCGTTAATTCATTTAAAAGATATAGAAAGCGCGAGTAAATCTGAGATGTTATGTATGTGTGAGTATATTTATTGAGTGTCTGTTCTAGATTCCTGCACTTATACAATACTGGTATGTATGTAGTCTTTTATATAAAGATTCAAATAATAGAAGATTTATTATTAAAAGCAATTCTGAGATGATTTTTCTAATTTTCAGATTTTTTTCTAACAACGGCCGTCATTGTGCAAAAACAAAAAATAAGAAAAATTAACACAAATTTAGTTGATTCCCTTAAGTGGGTTGAGAGATTCCATATACTTAGCTGTTGTTTTCCCCGAGAAGTCAAAATATTGGTGAAAAAATCTCAGATTTCACGGCCTTACAATGGTTTAATT